>CAXITT010000242.1:583362-622524 GCA_964033795.1 Lymnaea stagnalis
GGGGGGGGTGGGGGGGGGGGGGAGAGAGGAAATCATTTCCATAAATAGATTACAGAATCTTATAATTTAATCCAAGATCGCTTTGTCTTTGCAGGCGAGTACTCTGGCGATAGATCTTACATGACAGGTTTACAGATGTCATAAAAGTTTCGGTGTCAATCTGTTGTATTAAATGTCACTTGGAAGAAGGGACTTTGACAGTTCTAAAATTAGATTGTAACTATTGATACGATCTTACAAAATATGGCCATCTGACCTGGAACTCGAAGAGTTGAGAAACTGGGAATGCATTGTAGAAACCAATAGTTGTGCTGTTTTTGTTTCTTCTTTGTTTCTCTTTAAAAAAAATTTACCAGCGATATCCAGTTAGTCGAATTAAAGCGCAATAACATCTCTTGCAGTTTCATGTAACTTAGTGCAAGAAGTCAATAAGTTGCGTGGTAGAACTGCACTGTAGAAATCCCTATTGGAGAGTGTCTGACGCTTCGCCGGGAAGGGTAGGGGAAGATTTGTGGACGTGAATACACCATCCCGACTCCTGGGGAACGTCGGCTGCTGTCCTTGTGAGAGCAGAGTCACCGACCGACCAGATGTTTTTGGCTTGGAGTAGCTTCTGCTAGTACTTGATCGAGGGATTGCGGGCGGGGCTCACCTGGCAAAGGCAGATCTCCAACGTGCAGCTTCGCGACCAGATAACTCTTCTAGCTCGATGGCTTGCTGACGCCATTTCCTAATGTATATTTTAGTGCAAGGCGTCATATCAATACAAATATCAGCTTCTAAATCTTTGTTCAAGTTTGACCATCTTTTCTTGTCGACAAATTTAAGACACGGTGAAATGTGTTCTAGTTGACATTACGCATCCAACGGGTTATATTTTCTATTCTGTCATAGTATTGAGTTCCGCTGTAAGAAATCAACAGTTTGGGACATGTGTTGAAATGTGTGGCCCTGGAGATGAAGGGTGTGGGCCAGGCTACGAATGCAGGTCAAACGGATGTGGACACACGTGCCAGCGTGTATCAGGTCAGTTTGGACAAATAATATGCTCATGCTTTAGAAAATGTAGACCTGTTCTGGTGGCTTTCAAGATTTTTGTCACCCACTACCTCGAGAAGAAATCTGCAATGGGCCGATTTAGGCGCCTCTCAATATGAAGAAAAAATGTGCTCTACCACCGGGGGCTCACCGTCCCCTTCGTTAGCGCTTTCTCGTGCCATTGTGTACGGTGTACATTTAATTCTTTGAAATTTTCAGTCATCCCAAACACAATAATTTGAAGGGTTTTTGTTTGTTCTTGTTGTGAAAATTCTTTTGCAATAACAGTATGGACCGTCTAATCAATTGCTTCCAAGTACAGCTCACTATTTTCATTTTTTTTTACTAATGTTACAAGTTCTGCCCATTGGATAACGAAAATGTGATTTTTTTTAAAAAGTAGATTCATTTTCATGTAGTTCATGAATTTCTGTTTTGTTGTTTCATTTTTTAAAAACATTACTCTTTATTTAGAGTACATTAGAATGTTTTTTCTCATAATTTTATTTTGAACGCTGATAATCGTGGAGAAATATTAAATGTAAATTCAAAAAATAAACACACACAAAAAAAAAACAACAACTCTATTTACCGTTAAAAGACAGCAATTTTTCTGTATTTCAGGTTTAAATAAAAAAAATGTTTGTAAATCTCAACCCTGTGGCATACATTGTCGATCTGGCCAAAAAGTCGTCAACGGTTGTACACTGTGTGAGTGCAATAGGGACTTCTAAACGTCTCATGTGGGTTGTGAGTGATCGTCTACACAAGATTTTGTGCAATAAAATGATGACACATTCAGAAAATAAATGGCCATGCTTGAATGAACACTGATTCCTTATGTAAATTCTATTATCACGCGTAATTATTGAACATATAACTAGATTGTCACACGTAATGATTGAATAAATCACTAGATTTTCAGACGTAATGTTTGAATAAATGACTAGATGGTCACACGTAATGATTGAATACATCACTAGATGGTCACATGTAATGATTGAATACATCACTAGATGGTAACATGTAATGATTGAATACATCACTAGATGGTCACATGTAATGATTGAATACATCACTAGATGGTCACATGTAATGATTGAATACATCACTAGATGGTCACATGTAATGATTGAATACATCACTAGATGGTCACATGTAATGATTGAATACATCACTAGATGGTCACATGTAATGATTGAATACATCACTAGATGGTCACATGTAATGATTGAATACATCACTAGATGGTCACATGTAATGATTGAATACATCACTAGATGGTCACATGTAATGATTGAATACATCACTAGATGGTCACATGTAATGATTGAATACATCACTAGATGGTCACATGTAATGATTGAATACATCACTAGATGGTCACATGTAATGATTGAATACATCACTAGATGGTCACATGTAATGATTGAATACATCACTAGATGGTCACATGTAATGATTGAATACATCACTAGATGGTCACATGTAATGATTGAATACATCACTAGATGGTCACATGTAATGATTGAATACATCACTAGATGGTCACATGTAATGATTGAATACATCACTAGATGGTCACATGTAATGATTGAATACATCACTAGATGGTCACATGTAATGATTGAATACATCACTAGATGGTCACATGTAATGATTGAATACATCACTAGATGGTCACATGTAATGATTGAATACATCACTAGATGGTCACATGTAATGATTGAATACATCACTAGATGGTCACATGTAATGATTGAATACATCACTAGATGGTCACATGTAATGATTGAATACATCACTAGATGGTCACATGTAATGATTGAATACATCACTAGATGGTCACATGTAATGATTGAATACATCACTAGATGGTCACATGTAATGATTGAATAAATCACTAGATGGTCACATGTAATGATTGAATACATCACTAGATGGTCACATGTAATGATTGAATACATCACTAGATGGTCACATGTAATGATTGAATACATCACTAGATGGTCACACGTAATGATTGAATACATCACTAGATGGTCACATGTAATGATTGAATACATCACTAGATGGTCACATGTAATGATTGAATACATCACTAGATGGTCACATGTAATGATTGAATACATCACTAGATGGTCACATGTAATGATTGAATACATCACTAGATGGTCACATGTAATGATTGAATACATCACTAGATGGTCACATGTAATGATTGAATACATCACTAGATGGTCACATGTAATGATTGAATACATCACTAGATGGTCACATGTAATGATTGAATACATCACTAGATGGTCACATGTAATGATTGAATACATCACTAGATGGTCACATCACTGAAAAAAAGTGGTGTAGCGAGTGTGGTGCGGACCGCACCGGGTGACACACAAATGAACAATTGCATATTTACAGAACACACACTGCTCGGTCTAAACGGGATTCATAAAAGGATAACAGTATACACAGACAGTTGACACATACAGTTGACACATACATTTTAAACATACATTTTACACATACAGTTTACACATAAAGTTTACACATACAGTTTACACATACAGTTTACACATACAGTTGACACATACAGTTGACACATACAGTTTACACTTACAGCTTACACATACAGTTTACACATACAGTTTACATATACAGTTTACACATACAGTTTACACATACAGTTTACACATACATTTTAAACATACATTTTACACATACAGTTTACACATAAAGTTTACACATACAGTTTACACATACAGTTTACACATACAGTTGACACATACAGTTGACACATACAGTTGACACATACGGTTGACACATACAGTTTACACATACAGTTTAGACATACAGTTTACACATACAGTTTACACATACATTTTACACATACAGTTTACACATACAGTTTACACATACTGTTTACACATACAGTTTACACATACAGTTTACACATACATTTTACACATACAGTTTACACATGCAGTTTACACATACAGTTCACACATACATTTTACACATACAGTTTACACATACAGTTTACACATACATTTTACACATACAGTTTACACATACAGTTTACACACATACATTTTACACATACAGTTTACACATACAGTTTACATAATTGTAGCCGATCCCAAGGCGTGCTTTTTAAAGTTCAAGGTGGATGCGTCACTGATGGGATGACCCTTTATTTAGGTCAGAAAAAACGCAGTTACTCTTCCACGCCGATTGAGGTGTTCGGTAACTTCCGTGACAGGAGCCTGGCTATAATTATATTAATTCTGAGAACTAGGGCTTTCAAATGATACCAAATACGATGTGGTTGGGTGATTCTAAGTATAAGAATCAGTAAAATTAAAAATGAATTTTTACCCATTTATAGGGTTAAAAATATTTTTTTAAACTAAATTCTCAATCTTTTAATGATTTCTTTGATTTATTTTAAATTTTTGAAGACAGATATAATATTATATGTCGAAACCCAGAAATACTCAAAAATTAATATTTTCTACCATTCGTCACTAGTATCGCCCCTTTTCATTTGAACTTATATCGACTGCTGGGTTTTACCTGCTGTCTGTCTGTGTTGTATTTTGGACAGCGCACTGACTGTTGTTTTTGAACTGTCGTCAGTAATTATTTGGTTTGTTGTCTTGAACATGACAAAATTAAAACAGTTTTGTTGTTTAAGATTATTTTGTCATGCCACAGGGCGTGCACAAATCTAAACGGCCAAGTGGCTGTCAGCAGTGAAAAGAAAAAAAAGAAAATATGCCACTCACTAAAACCACAACCAGAAAACATCATTCGATATGAAGAAACCAAATGATGACCAGGGTCAGGGTTCATCAAAAGACTTTCCTCAGCCTACCATTGAAACTGATTCTCCCGATACCAGCATCATGCAATCTATAGAGCAGCAAATAGTGGAGAAAATGGAAGAGATTGACGTGAAAACACAAGTAAAAGACATGGATGGTTTGGAAACAGAAATGTCTGCGGATAATGTTTATTCAAACCAAGATACTGTAAGTTCAATGGTTAATGACAAAAACTGGCACATTTGATCAGATGCTTCTGTCTGGAATGTACCAGTTCCAGATTATTTTCGGTCTGAAATGATTAAAATATGGAGTACCTCGTGTCAGAACTAGGATGGACTATTCAGCGTAGTAACAAGGCAAAATGCGAAATCTAAAGGAGGTGTTCGCCAACTAACAAAACTATGGATCTACGGGATGATTTAAAGTGCCGAGAAAATCCTGCGATCGTGGATGTTTTATCCATTCGTCAGTCAGAAATTGTATTATTTTTGCTGGAAATTGTTAGCTGTTAATGTTACAGAAACAACATCCAAATTTGCTACTGACTAGAATCTCTTCCAATACTCTCGCTAAGCTTTTAATTTTTTCTTACGAAATGTGTGTTTGTGGATTCATGTGACCGAAGCTTTTCAAAACTAACGCTTATCAAGAAATATGTATGATCCACCATGGGACAGTCTAGGCTAGGGGTGCCAAACTCAATCGTTTGGCCGGCCAAAACTCAAATCATATGTGATATTGCGGGCCAAAACTCAAATCACATGTGATATTACGGGCCAAAACTCAAATCACATGTGACATTGGGGGCAAAAACTCAAATCACATGTAACATTGCGGGCTGAAAAGGATAAACATTCAATAAGCGGAGAATTAACCATTTAAAAAAACAAACATTTATATAAATAAGAACAGAAAAAAAAGTTATTAAAAATCATTGGCATATCTATTTTCGTTCTTATGCCAATGTGTCAGAGTTGGATGTTTAGCAAATTTTCTTGACTACAAAAACAAGTAAGTTCGTTTATGTTGGGAGTAACTTTCTGTGTCATTGAAAATGTCAGGATGGACTGCATGTGTTCATCTGTGAGACAACTCCTGAGTGATGTTTTGTTAATCTTAATCACAGAAAACAGCTGCTTACACATATGTGTGCAACAAAACATGCTCAAGGTTCGAGCCGAATGTAGTCGAAGCTAGGGCATCTCTGCCGGATTTAAACGAGTGAACTGTGCAGGCCCTACTGTGTCGTACTTTGCCTTTAGTGTCCCATTACACTGCTGCTCTATTAGCTCAATCTGCAAACTTTTAGTTGGTGTTTTCACGTCTATAACAAATGGGTTACGAAATAGTTCGAAATTAAATTTCTGTGCTTCAAAGTCACTAAAGCGCCGTGCGGACGCTGCGCAACGTAAACTAAGTTTTTCAACACAGTAGGCGTTGGGAAACAGCATAGTGTTGACTAGGATAAAATGATGAACCGATCAAGACCTCTCGGGTTTGATATAATTGTACGGCGGACCTGATGTGGCCCACGGGCCTTCAGTTTGACACATGTGCTCTAGGCTTTCTGATGTTGATCTGCTATTAATTGAAAATGATACAGTGAAGGACATTGATTTTGATCAAGTCATTGACAGGTTTGCAGGTTTGAAGACATGAAAGGAAATTTTTAAATAAAGTAAATTTATTGTAAATATAACTTTAAATTAAAAATATGTTACAATTTTTAAATACATTGACCTCATAACCTTCGATTTATGGCCTTTTTTCTTGTCACTGTAATACTGTAGGCTCATTTGAACAAGAAGAAGTCCATCATGGAAGTTTTTTGTTGTTTTTTTACGCATTTTTTGTCAATATAAAATAAACATATGCTATATACCTGATAAAATATATTTTTTCAATCTACAAGACAAAATATACATTTGCTGTGCACGTAAAATATATACATCTGCTTTATATATTATTATAAAATTTAGTTTAGCAATATACAAGATAAAATAATCTACATTTGCTTTATACTGCATAAAATATTGTTTTGAAATATTCAAGATATTACATAAATTTGCTTTATACAGAATAAAGCATAGTTTTGAAATATATTACATAAATAAACCTTTGTTTTTAAACATGATCAAGTAAAAACTTTATGAATATTTAATATATAAAATATAACTTTGCATTATACTGGATAAAGTATAGTTTTCAAATACACAGTAACAATATTTTTTTGCTTTATACAGGATAAAATATATTTTTGCAATATGCAATCATTGTAAAAATATAATAATTATTTTTTTGTCGTCACTAATTTTTCTTGACAACGATTTATTACATGACATAACGAATTTTTAAGATAAACAAAGGTGACGAATCCCCTCAGTTTGTATGTGTACTGACCGGGGGGGGGGGGGGTTCAAGTTTACATTGTCTAGAGATAAAAACTTTTCTCATCAACACAGACAGCTGTTTGTTGTTCGTCCGTCGAGGATCGACGATGACCATCGAGTCGTCTGGTGACTGATGACTTGCGCGGGTGACTTTTGTTTAAAGTGAGGAAGAGTTGCGCAGCGTCAACCTCACTCTCTCGTCCGAGCCCACCATATCCAGTGGCAAGACTCTACGTCAAGACGACCAGGGATGGGTACGGTTGCAGGAATGGACATTGTATGCGCCTTACGGGACTCCAACTCCGGGTTTGAATTCAGAGTTTCCTTCTCTTAGATGAGTTGCCGACCAAGGTTAACGATTCTCATCCACCCGGGGTGATGTTTTTGCTTGACCGGCCTTTGGCTGAAATTGAGGTTTGCTCAGTTTAGACCATTCGACCACCAGGTCACCCATGCAGTGAATGACCATGGCGTTCTACGTGTCTGGTCATGTTCTCAGCGATTCACACCACTGTGCTGTCTCCGCCTTTTGTACGTTGACCAAGTAGTGGTTCATCCGCACAATTTGCCGGATTCAGTCTTTACATGCTATGGGGGACAACCCCTTTTTTTCCGAAAGTTCTATGCCCTTCGGCTACCCTTAACCTGGAATCGTTTACTGGGTTGTAGTCGCTGTGCATGTTACAGCTTCTTGGAACCACAGGTGAGAGCTGAGTACAGAGACTTCCGACTTTTTCCGAACAAGATGGCTTCTTCCTATTCAGCCCAACAGTAGATCTATATTGTAGTTGTAATTTAAAGGAGAAATACGTTGATAACAGCATAAATTCTGATCCTGACAGACAGCTAATAACTAAACCATTGTATACATAGATTTGTACTCACACCGGACAGATTCTGCAATTTCACACTATAGAATTATCTACTAGCTTTAATAACATTACATTAATAGCACTACAAGTACTCTGAGAATCGATCCACACATTATGATCTCAGCCAATAACTATCAACACTAACTGTACACATTGACTGTTTCCAACAAATAATATTCTTCACTCTCTAAACTCTCTTTTACTTAATGCTTGTCCTGCGGTCACACACGCTTTTTAAACCATCCCAACACACACGATTACCATCTCAAATCACGAACTATGACCTATCATCAAAACTCACGAACCAAGAGTTACCATCTCAACTCAGGAACCACGAAATACCATCTCAACTTACGAACCATGACCTACCATTTCAACTCACGAAACATGACCCACAATCTCAACGCATGAACCATGACCTACCATTTCACCACAGGAACCATAACCTACCAGCCACGCCCACAAACCATGACCTGACATCTCAACTCACGAACCACGAGCTACCGTCTCAATTTACGAAACATGACCTACCTCAAAACTCACAAACTATGACCTACAATCTCAGCTCACAAAACACGACCTACAATCTCCACCACGAATCTTGACCAACGGCTAAACTCACGAACAATGACCTACCTCTAAACTCATGAACCATGATCTACCATCTCAACTCACGAACCATGACCTACCATCTTAACTCTCTAAAAACGAAAAATGACCTACCATCTAAACTCACGAAACATTAACTACCATCTGAATTCACGAACCATGACCTACCATCTCAACTCATGAACCATGACCTACCATCTCAAATCACGAACCATGACCGACGATCTCAACTCACGAACCATGACCTAAAATCTCAACTCATGAACCATGGCCTACTATCTCAACTCATGAACCATGGCCTACTATCTCAACTCACGAACCATGACCTACCATCTCAACTCACGAACCATGACCTACTATCTCAACTCACGAACATTGACCTGCCATCACGCTTTTAGGGGGTCTCACGCTTTTAGGGGACAACACGCTTTTAGGGGGCATCACGCTTTTAGGGGACATCAAGCTTTTAGGGGACATCACGCTTTTAGGGGGTCTCACGCTTTTAGGGGACATCATTGCTTTTAGGGGACATCATGCTTTTAGGGAGCATTATTCTTTTAGGGGACATCATTGCTTTTAGGGGACATCATGCTTTTAGGGGACATCATGCTTTTAGGGGACATCATGCTTTTAGGGGGTCTCACGCTTTTAGGGGGCATCATGCTTTTAGGGGCCATCACGCTTTTAGGGGACATCACGCTTTTAGGGGACATCACGCTTTTAGGGGACATCACGCTTTTAGGGGGCCTCACGCTTTTAGGGGGCATCTTGCTTTTAGGGGCCATCACGCTTTTAGGGGGCATCACGCTTTTAGGGGACATCACGCTTTTAGGGGGTCTCACGCTTTTAGGGGGCCTCACGCTTTTAGGGGGTCTCACGCTTTTAGGGGGCCTCACGCTTTTAGGGGGCCTCACGCTTTTAGGGGACATCATGCTTTTAGGGGGCATTATGCTTTTAGGGGGCCTCACGCTTTTAGGGGGTCTCACGCTTTTAGGGGGCCTCACGCTTTTAGGGGGCCTCACGCTTTTAGGGGACATCATGCTTTTAGGGGGCATTATGCTTTTAGGGGGCCTCACGCTTTTAGGGGGTCTCACGCTTTTAGGGGGCCTCACGCTTTTAGGGGGCCTCACGCTTTTAGGGGACATCATGCTTTTAGGGGGCATTATGCTTTTAGGGGGCCTCACGCTTTTAGGGGGTCTCACGCTTTTAGGGGGCCTCACGCTTTTAGGGGGCCTCACGCTTTTAGGGGACATCATGCTTTTAGGGGGCATTATGCTTTTAGGGGGCCTCACGCTTTTAGGGGGTCTCACGCTTTTAGGGGGCCTCACGCTTTTAGGGGGCCTCACGCTTTTAGGGGACATCATGCTTTTAGGGGGCATTATGCTTTTAGGGGGCCTCACGCTTTTAGGGGGTCTCACGCTTTTAGGGGGCCTCACGCTTTTAGGGGGCCTCACGCTTTTAGGGGACATCATGCTTTTAGGGGGCATTATGCTTTTAGGGGGCCTCACGCTTTTAGGGGGTCTCACGCTTTTAGGGGGCCTCACGCTTTTAGGGGGCCTCACGCTTTTAGGGGACATCATGCTTTTAGGGGGCATTATGCTTTTAGGGGGCCTCACGCTTTTAGGGGGTCTCACGCTTTTAGGGGGCCTCACGCTTTTAGGGGGTCTCACGCTTTTAGGGGGCCTCACGCTTTTAGGGGGCCTCACGCTTTTAGGGGACATCATGCTTTTAGGGGGCATTATGCTTTTAGGGGTCCTCACGCTTTTAGGGGGTCTCACGCTTTTAGGGGGCCTCACGCTTTTAGGGGGTCTCACGCTTTTAGGGGGCCTCACGCTTTTAGGGGGCCTCACGCTTTTAGGGGACATCATGCTTTTAGGGGGCATCATGCTTTTAGGGGGCCTCACGCTTTTAGGGGGCCTCACGCTTTTAGGGGGCCTCACGCTTTTAGGGGGCCTCACGCTTTTAGGGGGCCTCACGCTTTTAGGGGGCCTCACGCTTTTAGGGGGCCTCACGCTTTTAGGGGGCCTCACGCTTTTAGGGGGCCTCACGCTTTTAGGGGGCCTCACGCTTTTAGGGGGCCTCACGCTTTTAGGGGGCCTCACGCTTTTAGGGGGCCTCACGCTTTTAGGGGGCCTCACGCTTTTAGGGGGCCTCACGCTTTTAGGGGGCCTCACGCTTTTAGGGGGCCTCACGCTTTTAGGGGGCCTCACGCTTTTAGGGGGTCTCACGCTTTTAGGGGGTCTCACGCTTTTAGGGGGTCCCACGCTTTTAGGGGGCCTCACGCTTTTAGGGGACATCATGCTTTTAGGGGGTCTCACGCTTTTAGGGGACATCATGCTTTTAGGGGGCATTATGCTTTTAGGGGTCCTCACGCTTTTAGGGGGTCTCAGGCTTTTAGGGGACATATGCTTTTAGGGGGCCTCATGCTTTTAGGGGACATCATGCTTTTAGGGAGCATTATTCTTTTAGGGGGCCTCACGCTTTTAGGGGACAACACGCTTTTAAGGGGCATCATGCTTTTAGGGGGTCTCACGCTTTTAGGGGACGTCATACTTTTAGGGGGCCTCACGCCTTTAGGGGACATCATGCTTTTAGGGGGCATTATGCTTTTAGGGGGCCTCACGCTTTTAGGGGGTCTCACGCTTTGAGGGGACATCATGCTTTTAGGGGGCCTCACGCTTTTAGGGGACATCATGCTTTTAGGGGGTCTCACGTTTTTAGGTGACATCATGCTTTTAGGGGGCCTCACGCTTTTAGGGGACATAATGCTTTTAGGGGACATCACGCTTTTAGGAAACATCACGCTTTTAGGGGCCATCATGCTTTTAGGGGACAACACGCTTTTAGGGGACAACACGCTTTTAGGGGACAACATGCTTTTAGGGGGCATTATGCTTTTAGGGGGCATCACGCTTTTAGGGGACAACACGCTTTAAGGGGACATCATGCTTTTAGGGGTCATCATGCTTTTAGGGGTCCTCATGCTTTTAGGGGCCATCATGCTTTTAGGGGCCATCATGCTTTTAGGGGGCCTCATGCTTTTATGGGGCCTCATGCTTTTAGGGGCCATGATGCTTTTTGGGGCTTTCATGCTTTTAGGGGCCATCACGCTTTCAAGGGGCCTCATGCTTTTAGGGGGCCTCATGCTTTTAGGGGGCTTTATGCTTTTAGGGGCAATCATGCTTTTAGGGGACAACACTCTTTTAGGGGGCCTCATGCTTCTAGGGGGGAAACATGCTTTTAGGGGGCATCATGCTTATAGGGAGGAAATACGCTTTTAGGGGCCATCATGCTTTGAGGGACCTCATGCTTTTAGGGGCCATCATGCTTTGAGGAACCTCATGCTTTTAGGGGCCATCATGCTTTGAGGGGCCTCACGCTTTTAGGTGCCATCATGCTTTGAGGGACCTCATGCTTTTAGGGGCCATCATGCTTTGAGGGGCCTCACGCTTTTAGGGGCCATCATGCTTTGAGGGGCCTCACGCTTTTAGGGGCCATCATGCTTTGGGGGACCTCATGCTTTTAGGGGCCATCATGCTTTGAGGAACCTCATGCTTTTAGGGGCCATCATGCTTTGAGGGGCCTCGCGCTTTTAGGGGCCATCATGCTTTGAGGGGCCTCACGCTTTTAGGGGCCATCATGCTTTGAGGGACCTCATGCTTTTAGGGGCCATCATGGTTTGAGGGGCCTCACGCTTTTTGGGGCCATCATGCTTTGAGGGGCCTCACGCTTTTTGGGGGCCTCACATTTTTAGGGGGCATCATGCTTTTAGGGGGCCTCACGCTTTGAGGGGGCTCCATGCTTCTAGGGGACCACCCATGTATTTTAAAATTATCTAAAATTTTCTGGGCAGGGGCTAATTTGGCTTCCACCCCAAGTCCCAACCACTGATTTTTTGTTTGTTGTGGCTTTGGCCCCCTTGAATTTTCGCTCCCTTCTCGATCAGGCTGACAGCAACGGCGCATTTTTTTAAGATTGTCATGAAACTGATGTCCTTGAGCTGTCAAAAATGTGATTTTTTCCTAGATTTGAATATAATACATACTTATTTTGACTATAAAGATTCTAGGGCTCCAACTAATCTGGGGCCTTAAGGCATATCGTCCTTGGTAACCATAAACGGTTTATTGTGTTTATGCTTGGCGGGGACACCAGAATCAGAGCTCATTCTTTGTGACGTCACGTCTACTTTTGGTGCTGATTGAATGTCCTGCCTCATTTCCCAATAGCTGGAGCCTTACACTTAGGCACCCTTTTCTTCCCACTGATAAATTGTTTGAAAAGATCATTTTGCCAAAGTAATAATGTTTTTGTTTCAATTTGATCGGTAAGAGGGGAAAAGGCGGGGGGGGGGGGGGGGGAAGGTTCAAGCCCTAGGAATAAGCGAAAAGTGGGGGAAGGGGCAGGGATATCTATCAGGAGCCACAATGAGTTTAAATGTTTCAATGTGATAGCATTACTGGAAATGATGAGTTTAATTTGATTGCGTCGACGAATATCCAATCATTTCATTAATCATGAACAATATCGGGTTCAAAGAGGTTACACTTAATTTGCAAACTCCAAGGACCAACCAACCGTTGATGAACAATTTCAATTAATTCATGACTTAAATGTCTTCAATGGTTGCAGACTGGAAAATGTAAAGTCTTTAGAGATAATTGCCAAACAACTTACTAGGGACGTGCTGGCACGTGAGTCCGCATCCATTGGACCTACATTCATACCCATTGGGACATCTCTGCATGTCATCCAGGGCCCCTATGATGAGACAGTTGCTACAGGTAATCATCTCACAAGCGCCGAACTTAAGGCTGTTTTGGTCACTAGTAGCTTGGGACACTGGAAACACTGTCCCCTATACACTGTCCACTATACACTATCCCCTATGCAATGCCAACTATACATTGTCCACCTTACACTGACAGTAATGACACCTCTTTGAACGTAGAGGTCGCCTACAGGACAACGCAAGTATTCGAACATTAGTTTAAATATTACGTCTATACAGAATAAGATAAGATAAGAGTATTTTATTGTTTCAAATAAATGGAAGGAAATGTTATTGAATACAATGAACTTATTAATTTTCACCATACAAATAAATAGATATTTAAACCATGTCAACGCTTCAAATATATAACAACTTAAACACAAGACATCTAAAGTATTTCTCAAGCGTAGAAATCAGCCGTCATGAACTCCTTTAGGGACAATAATGACGTAATTAGTGATTCAACTATATTCTGCTATATGTAAACTCTCTGTAACCTAACGTTGGTTATGTGGTCACACACCATTCACATACTTTGCCAAATGGCAGCACAAGACTACCATCTAAACCAACGAACCATGACCAAACATCTCAACCCGGGAACCATGACCTAACCTCTCAACTCACGAACCATGACCTAGCATCTCAACTAACGAACCATGACCTAACATCTCAACTCACGAGCCATGACCTACCATTCACGTCACAAACCAGAAAAACGAAATTGTAACTATACAAGAAGCAACTAACGTACAGCTTTTCAATGAAGACTTCAAACATTTCTCTTAACAGAATATGGAGTAAAATGGACAACGCAACATCTGTTGTTATTCTCTCTAAACAATTATAGAAGCTTTTGTTAATCAACTACTTTTAATTGGCCCACTGTTGTTGATGTTTTCAAAATGTAATTAGAAACATGTCCAAATATAGGGATCTATACTTATGGCTGGGTACGGACCCTAGATGGCTAGATATAAACATGTGTTTAAAATACAATACAATTATTTATGTTCGTGTTTGAAATCTCACAACATCCTCTGTTAGTTTGACAGCCCGATTAGGGGTCTTCAAGTGCGGTCTTTTTTTCCCTCACCTGTTGATCGAATCCCCATCACTAGATGTTTCAGAGGAGGCCAGGGCAACGGGAGAGCCCTACTTGAGGAGGATGTTATACGGCACAGCTCATCATTCATACATTTAGATAACATCAATTGCATTTCCCACCAAAAAAAAGACACCTCTTTTAGTACCAACTTATAGATGAAATATGTTACAGCCAAGCATTCTTACATTTAGATAACATCTATGGCATTTTATTACTAAAGATGACATCAATTTTACTGCCAACTGCTAGATGAAATCTATAGTTTACGTGTGTTTTTAAACACGTCAATAGTTAAGGGTACTTTTCACACCCATAGAGGGGGGGGGCCACACGGATCGGCCAGCGAGCATTATAAAATTATAAGACCTAAAATTTATACAATGAATACGACACTGATCCCATCGGCATTTCTAATAATTTACATCGGTCTTTAACGATGAAAAGTTTGGGAACCATTGTCGTAATACAAAAGTCAGCCACGATATTTATAAATGAAAATAAATATAAATTACTTCCAGTTGTTACAGTCACTGACAACCGAGCGTTTTCCGTCATATTAACAAAGAGCTACCAGTTGTTTGTACACTCAATGCAACTAAAATAACAGTTGATTTATTGTTCAGATTCAAATTAAATCGATATATACTCTAATTTCATACCGAGTAAATTAGACTGATACTTGGTTCAACTGAAAATATGAAACTTGCTGTAGTTATCTTAACGTTGTCTGTCGGTAAGTAACACATTCAATTCTTTATCATCATCCTAAGACATGAGCCATGCAATCCTATGACATGGTACAATAAATATCTACCACCATCCTATAATATGATACCCTAAATATCTACCACCGTCCTATGATATGATACCCTAAATATCTACAACCATCATATGACATGATACCCTAAACATCTACCACCATCCTATGACATGATACCCTAAATATCTACCACAATCCTATAATATGATACCCTAAATATCTACCACCGTCCTATGATATGATACCCTAAATATCTACAACCATCATATGACATGATACCCTAAACATCTACCACCATCCTATGACACGATACCCTAAATATCTACAACCATCATATGACATGATACCCTAAACATCTACCACCATCCTATGACATGATACCCTAAATATCTACCACTATACTAAGACATGCTACACCCAATTTATGCCATTATGTTTACGACATCCTAAAACTTCTAACATGACCAAAGTTTTTAGAATTTCCCAACTGCTTGATGTCCTCTTGTCACAAACATTGACAATTTTCAAGATGTGATACGATTATCGTATTCGCTGATTAACAAAATAAATATAATCGCTTTATTTGTATCACGTTTCTTACCCCTAATTCTCATTTTTTTTTTTTATGTACAGCTGTAACTATTTTATGATTTAAAAAAAAATTAAACAGGAATTTTTAAAAAATAAATAATTATCATCCCACGGGCTAGTGAGACGTCATTACCTGGTCGGCTGATGACAGCTGGTGTAGAAGGGACATTTGTTTCCGTGCGGTTTGGGCGAGGGGAGGAGAGAGGAAATCGTTTCCAAAAAATAGATTATAGAATCTTATAATTTAATCCAAGATCGCTTTGTCTTTGCACGCCAGTACTCTGCCATAGACAGTGCTTGACAGGTTTACAGGTCTCATAAAAGCAGTCTGTTCACGTGTGATAGTAGCAAACTGTTGTATTAAATGTAACTTGGAAGCTCTTTCTTTTATAGTTCTAAAAATAGATTTCAACTAAAGGTACGACCTTATAAAATAGGGCAGTCTGTCCTTGAACTTGAAGAGTTGAGTTGTTGGGAATGCATTGCAAAAAACCGACAAAAAGTGCTGGTTTTTTTTTGTATCGTTTATTTTTCTTTTTAAAAAATGTTCCAGCGATAACCCATTAGTCGAATGAAAGCGTATTTACATCTCCTTCAAGTTTCATGTAACTTAGTGCAAGAAGTAAATAATTTGCAAGGTAGAAATCCACTGTAGACATCCCTTTTGGAGGGTGTCTGACGCTCCCTCGGGATGGGCAGGGGAAGATCTTAGGACGTGAATACACCATCCCGACTCCTAGGGAAAGTCGACCGTTGGCGCTATGAGAGCAGCATCTCCGACCGACCGGATGACCTTATGCGGGGTTGCCTCCAACAGTACACATTCGACGGAGTGCGGGCGTGGGGTGTCCTGGTGAAGGTAGATCTCCAGCAGGATACTTCGCGGACCGATAGCCTGGGCTTGCGTGAAGGGGTCTTTGGGGAGGGCTTGAAGGGCTAATGTACCAGCTCTGCGGCTTGCTGACGCCATTTTCCAATGTACATTGCAGTTGGAGGAGTCATATCAATACCAATATCAGCTTCTAAATCGTTGTTCAAATTTGATAATCTTTTCTTGTCGACAGTTTTAAGAAACGGTAAAATGTGTTCTAGTTTACATCACGCATTCAAAGACATATGTGTTATATTGTCTCATAGTGTCCAGTGCCGCTGTAAGTGCTCAACGGTATGGGATGTGTGTTGAAGCGTGTGGCGTAGGCAGGCACATGTTTCGCCGTATCCTTGGTGACGACGGGTGTGGCCCGGGCTACGTGTGCAGGTCAAACGGATGTGGTCACACGTGTCAGTCTGTATCAGGTCAGTTTGGACCAATAATCTGTGTAAACTTCAAGTAGTTTAGACAAGGTCTGGAGGCTTTAAAGATATGTGTCACCCACGGCCATGAAAAGAAATGTTCATTGGTTAAAATGCCGCCCCTCAATATGAAAAAGTCACTCCATTTTATTTTTTTTTTTTTTTTTTTTTTTTTTTTCTAAATTTTCTTGCGCTAATATTATGGAGATTCTGCAATTATTTTCCAGACTACTTAAGATGGATCAATTTTTTTAAAACAAGTTTTACAAATTCTGGACATTGAATAAAGAAATTGTTGATTTCTAAAGTAGATTTATTTTCATGTAATTCCTAAGTTCTTTGGTTTTTTTATTCCAATAAAAAAAATATTATTCTTATTTAGTTTAAATGAGCAATTTTTTTTTTTATCTGATTAGAATATTATTTTATGATTTCATTGAAAGCTGATAAGGGTGGCGAATCATTATCAACACCTGCAAAACTTTTATTTTCCATTAGATCTTTTTTTCTCTGTATTTCAGGTTTGAGTAAGAAAACCGTTTGTAAATCTGAACCCTGTGGCATAGTATGTCCATCTGGACAGAAGGTCGTCAACGGTTGTACACTTTGTGAGTGCAACAGAGACTTCTAAAAGATCCCGTACAATAAAATTGTTACAGATTCAGAAAATTAAAGGCCATAATTGAGCGACTACAGATTCCTAATGTATATTCTATTATCATAAGTTACTCTTGAAGAGATCACTAGATTGTCACAACAGTTACGACAGTACATTACTGGTATACTTAAGTTAATCAACAGATACATGAAGCCACAGCCAAAGAGAAGTGAGAGAACAGATTCGGCTGTCCCTAAAGGCTAAGTAGGTTTAAACCTAGGGCCTACAAAATCAAAGAGTTCTCAAAACTGAAGAGGTCATAGGCTTTAGACTCCGGTTCTTAATAAATTTAATTATGCATTACGTATTTGAAGTTATAAAAATAACTTTTAAATTTAAACAAATAAAATAAATATTTTACACAAATAAATTACAAATATAAAGAATATATGCCAGCCGTAACACGGGTTTGGCGCATGTTTTTTCAAAATAAAATATACCTTCGCTGTATGAGTGATGAAAAATTGTTTTGCAAAATAAATATAAAATATACCTTTGCTTTATACAGCATAAAATTTAGTTCGACATAATAAAGATAAAATATACCTCTTCAAAATACATGGTAAATCATAGTTTTGCAATATACAAGATTAAAATATGCATATGCTTTATAAAGCATAAAATAGTTTTGCAATGTTCAAGATAAAATATACGTAGCCTATACAAGATAAAGTATAGTTTTGAAATACATTACATAAAATATACATTCGTGTTATATAGGAGAAAAAATATTTTTGCAATATACAAGATCAAATATACCTTCGCTTTATACATGATAAAGTATAGTTTTGAAATAAACAATATAAAATATACCTTTGCTTTATACAAGATAAAATGTATCTTGATAATTGTTTAAAATATCATCAATATTTTTTTTTCATCGAAACCCATATTTTTCCTTAAACCGATTTATTACTTAAAATTAAACATTTCAAAATAAACACAAGAATGTTACGGAGCCCCTCGGGGGAGAGGTTAAAGTTGCAATTTCACACTATAGAACAATGACCTACCATCTGAACTCACGAAAAACGAGCTACCATCTCAACTAACGAAAATCAAGCTACCATTCTCAACTCACGAACCACGAGCTACCATCTCAAATAACGAACACCAAACTACCATATCAACAAACGAACCATTACCTTTCATCGGAACTCACGAATCAAGCCCTACCATCTCAACTCACGAACAATGACCTACCATCTGAAGTCACGAACAAAGAGCTACCATCTCAACTCACGAACAATGACCTTCCATCTGAAGTCACAAGCAACGAGCTACCATCTCAACTCACGAAACATGACCTACCATCTCAACTCACAAACAATGACCTAACATCTGAATATACGAACCATGACCTACCATCTCAACACACGAACTACGACCTACAATGTAAACTCTCTAATCATTACCTAACACATAAACTCACGAACCATGACCTAACATCTAAATTTGGGACCATGACCTATAATCTCAAATCACAAACAATGACCTAACATCTCAACTTACGAACCATGACCTTCCAGCCACACCCAAGAAACAGACAAACCCCGACAAGCAACTGACGTACACCTTTTCAATGCAGATTTTAAAATTATTCTTTAACAGGGTAAAGAATAAAGTAAACAACGCAACATCTGTTGTTATTTACTCTAAACAACTTTAGAAGCTGTTGTTAATCAATGACTTTTAATTGGCCCACTGTTGTAGACCTTTTCAATATGTAATTATAAATACGTCCAACTGAAAGGATCTATTCTTTTGGACTAGCTAGAAATAAAAAGATTGTTAAGGATTGGACCCTAGATGGCTAGAAACATAAATGTTGTTAAGGATTGGACCCTAGATGGTTAGAAATAGAAATGTTGTTAAGGATTGGACCCTAGATGGCTAGAGACATAAATGTTGCTAAGGATTGGACCCTAGATGGCTAGAAATAGAAATATTGCTAAAATACAAATTAAAACAATTTTCAAGCATTAAATCTCACAAAACCCTCTGTGTTAGTTCGACAGTCTAGTTAGGGGTAGACTGGGGGGGGGGGGGTGGGGACTTGCACCCTTCCAGATCTAAAAGTGCGGACTTTTGAATGAATCTCTATTTTACTATATATACATAAGTAATTGACATCTACGACACATCCTCATTTCCTTAATGACATCAGTTCATTTTAGTACGTTTTTTAAAAATGAACAAGTAGGAATTATTTGATGCTGTTACTTCATTTGCAAAATAATGCAAACAGATTTGTATGTGTCTTTTTAATGAAAATTTCTGTTGTGGGGCCTTGTTTATTTAACAGGACAATGAAGGCGGCCTTATTAGATTGCAGGTAAATGAATGCGGCCTTATTTGATTACAGGTAAATAAATGCAGCCATATTTGATTACAGGTAAATAAATACGGCCTTATTTGATTACAGGTAAATAAATAAGGGTACGATGTGGTGCCGGCAGCCTTGAAAGTGGCCTGGACCTAAAATGAATACAATAAATGAATTAGTCACTGGTCCCATCTGCACTGTAAATAATATTCACCGGTCTTTCACTGGGAAAAGTTTGAGACCCCTGCTGTATAAATGAAGATTAAGATAAATAACTTACACATTTGTACAGTCACTGACTGTCGAGCGTTGTCCGTCACACTAACAAAACGTTACCAGTTGCTGGTTCTGTCAATTCAACTAAAAGAACACTGGACGCATTGATTCAGATTCGTATTAAATCATTACACCCTATATATATATAACGAGTCAATTAGACAAATACTTGGTACAATTGAAAACATGAATTTTCTTGTAGTTATCTTAACGCTCTTTGTTGGTAAGTAACAGCTTCAACTTTTTACCATCATCTTATGCCATGTTACATTCAATATCAACTATCATCCTATGCCATGTTAAAGGGAAAATCTGCTATCCTTTTAAGACATCCTAAAACTACTAATTAATGCAATAACCTTTATTTTCTTCCAAATTCCCAATTGTTTGATGTCATTTTGTCACCACCACTATTGTATGATGTCATCTTGTCACCATCACTATTGTATGATGCCATCTTGTCACACCACTATTGTTTAATGTCATCTTGTCACCACCAATATTGTTTGATTTCATCTTGTCATCACCACTATTGTTTTATTTCATCTTGTCACCACCACTATTGTATGATATCATCTTGTCACCACCACTATTGTATGATGTCATCTTGTCATCACCACTATTGTATGATATCATCTTGTCACCACCCCTATTGTTTGATGTCATCTTGTCACCAACACCATTGTATGATGTCATCTTGTCACCACCACTATTGTGTGATGTCATCTTGTCACCACCACTATTGTTTGATGTCATCTTGTCACCACCACTATAGTATGATGTCATCTTGTCACCACCACTATTGTATGATATAATCTTGTCACCACCACTATTGTATGATGTCATCTTGTCTTCACCACTATTGTATGATGTCATCTTGTCACCACTACTATTGTTTGATATCATCTTGTAACAACCACTAATACATTATGTACCAAATAGACAACTCACATCATCCGATAGTGGCAAACTTTCGATATCACTTGTTCGCCTTAAGACTTACGGAAGGCGCACATTCTTATTTGCTGGCCCAACAATGTGGAACACACTTCCTGTCGCTCTCAGAAGTAGCCAGACACTGGAGTCTTTCAATACCGATTTGAAAACATATATTTTTTCGCAAACACCTGTTGGGGTGAATTTGTCTACGATTTATTCAAGCTAACTGCTATCTCCTAGATGTAAAGAGTACCGTGTTGTTTATGGTTGCTAGGGATGGAAGACTTAGAATGGGTATTCTAGTATGTATTTTTTGTAATGTTGCGTTTTATATTTTAATGTGGAAAAAATAGATTTCTCAATGAGAACTGCAAGGAGATAGAGAGAGCTTATGGCAATTATTGCTCACATCGACAATGCTTCTATTTTAAGTGCTGAATGGTTAGATGAGGATGATATTGACTTGTCTGGTATTTCAGTTTCGCAAGATGAAAATGGTAAATCAGCTATTATTGACTATGCCCATTAGGGGCGTCATTTTATTT
Source organism: Lymnaea stagnalis (assembly GCA_964033795.1). Classification (NCBI taxonomy): domain Eukaryota; kingdom Metazoa; phylum Mollusca; class Gastropoda; family Lymnaeidae; genus Lymnaea; species Lymnaea stagnalis. The sequence continues at coordinate 605,375 of CAXITT010000242.1, forward strand.
TTTTTTAGGGGAAGGGAGGGGGGCGGGCAAAAAAAACAAAACTTGAACGGCTTCTTAAATCTTTTATTACTGTATGCGCCACAGTACATAGCAATTTAAGTAAAACCGGCATATAGGGAAAGGTGGAGCAAAGGCCCCCCCCTGTCCTACCCAAATGATGTCCCTGATGCCCATTGTTACGATAGAGCAAACCTGACTACTGCTACTCCACGGGAAGATGACAGCAGCTAGAAAGTATACAGTAAGCAGCTAGAAACTATCCAGTAATTGTCATCTTTACTGACAATAATCATATTTATACCACAAACAATCATATTTAGTCTTATACAACATTTCAACTGATTCTGCATATCAAATTTAACTGTAACAACTTTTTAACTTGTTGATTAACAAGCTACAGATGTAATAACATATTTTTCCTACAATTGTGTGTCATTAAAATAGATCAGCACAACGTCAAATGTAGTTATAAATGTAAAAAAAAGGAATTATATTATAATTACATTTATATATACATTTTTAGGGTGGGTGGGGGGTTGAAAATGTTGACAGAATTAAATATTGGACAGTTGTTGACAAGAGGGAGGGAGGGGGTCAAAAATTGAGTGAAAATTGTTGACGTAATTGTTGACGTCATTGTTGACGTCATTGTTGACGTAATAAATGGAAGACCCTTAAATGTTGTTGTTTTTTGTTTTTATTTCCGAAATCTAGTTACCTATTTATATATCGCATTACCATTTGCCTGAAGCTGTGTGCATGACGTCATATAAGAGTCGCTATGTATATCACCATTTGAGGATCATCATCTAATTTTTTTTTTTTTCAAGTTTTAGAATCTTTTCTTGTCGACAGTTATGAGACAATGTGCAGTGTGTTTTTCTTATGACATCTCGCACTCAGTGAACTGTCTTTGCTGTTCTGTCATAGTGTCGAGTACCGCTGAATGGGCTGATCAGATTGGGGCGTGTGTTGAACTGTGTGGCTTCGGTGTCAAACGGTGTCCACCGGGCCATGAATGCAGGTCAAACGGATGTGGACACACGTGCTATCGAGTAGCAGGTCAGTGTGGACCAATAATCTGAGAAAACGTTAGGTAATTTAGACAAGGGCGGTTGGCTTTCTTCATGGTTTGTCTATGTCAAGAAATGATGTACAATCTCTCGCATACATGGGCACCCGCAGGGGAGGGGCAAGGGGGGCAATTGCCCCCCCCCCCTGGATTGATTGGATAAAAAATTTTTAGACAAAAATAGACAAAAAATGTATTAAAGTAAAGAGAAAATAAAGAGAAAGTAACTAAGCTGATGTCCTGTCCGTTCGTTCACCATACAAATACGCTACAGTAAATTAAAACTACATTAAAACATTATTAAAAATTGTTTGCCCCCCCCCCCTGGAAAATTAATCGATTTTTTTTGCCCTCCCCCCCTAGAAAGTTTTCTGCGGCCGCCCATGAGTCCAGCATATCCAAGACTGGCCAATGATGCACCAGGTACTAAAAACTCAAGTTCAGCCTATCCAAGCCCTAACAATGATGCGCACCAGTTACACAATCAATAAGACACAGACGACTGATGAAAAGTCACTTCTTTTATTCTTTTCATCCAACGACAAGCTCGAATGCGATGACAAATCAGAATGGTAACAGTAGACAAGATGTACCGTTAGCTAAACACCAGTGTCACACACAAAGGAACAACAGCTCCAGGGACTAACACTTAAGACAACAAAATGAATGGGATCAAACAAACATCAAACAATAGAAACAGCAGCCGGACATCGTGGCCACCTGAGGTGTTTACGGCAGTGGTTCTCGGCAATTAGGGCTAACGGACCAAATGCTGCCAGCTTCAACATTCGAGTATCTACCAGAATACGAGAAATGTTATCAAGAGAGCTGAAAAATTGTTGAAATTGAAATGTAATTCAATTTAACCCCCTTTAAAGTTACATTTTAATGGCATCATAATCATTTGATTTACACATGTAGCGCAGGTGGCGCTGCCGAATGCAGTCTAGCCGAAGTCAAAAGTTTACATTGGGAGTTGGTTCTGTGGTGTCTCATTTAGAGAATTCATACATAGCCTATAATAAGATGTAAAATCATTCCTATAAATGGGTGGTGAAGCCCAAAACACCACTAACCATTTGTTGAGAACCACTGCCCTTAACCCTCCATAAATCGATAGATCGTCAGTAACAACAACAATAAAAAGACACTTATCATGGAAGCTAGAAGACACCCTGTGAAACTACCACTGCGCTACTTAATCATCATGTGTGTAGTTACTTATAGCTCATGTGTTACACAATGACAATTTTTTACATTTTTTTATAAACAATTTTCATTTTTTTTTTTTCACCCAAATGTAAAAACACCACAGAACAAGTTTTAAAAACAACAAGATAAGTTAGGACACCAGGATAGGTTAGGACACGATAATTCAAATGTGTCAAACGGGGCATTATTATTATTTTTAAATGGATTGGTTAATATTTTTTGCAATAGAGAAATACCACATTCACATCAAGTAAAACTTTTTTTTTTTTTTTTTTTTTTGGGGGGGGGGGGGGTTGGGTTAAATTAAGAAATTTCTCATTAATGACAAATAATTTCAAATAAGAACAAGGGGTTTTCTTTATAATTTTTTTTTTAAACACTGAATGGCCCGATAATTGAAAAAATTTACTGTTCAGCCATTTGGACCTTATTGTTATGGCAATAAATGGCATCATACAATCTGTTTTTTGTCAGACATGTCAGCCATTTCCCTTTGGACAAACCCTTAAGTTATGGCTATTTATACTATAAATATGCAACTAGTGCATGGAAATTATCTTTACATATGATAAGAGTGTGGTAGAACCTTTTTAAATTTGAAATCGCACAATTAAATATCAATAATTAATATAAAGATATCATGAAATTATTTTTCATAAAATACATGTACCCCAGCAGCTTTTTTTTTTTTTCAATTGAAAGCATTGTAAAAAGAGCAAAAAATGATTTTGTGGATATCATATTTTTTAGACTGTAATTTGCCGCAAAAATGTATTCATATTTTTAAAAAATCTAAGACCACATTCTTAAAAAAAAAATTTTTTTTAATCACAATTTTAAAAAAACCAGACTGTTCTTATTCTTATGTCTGAACAATTGACCAAGGAGTAATGATTACCCTATTTACAGATGCCTCAGGCTACAGGGGTTCCCAAGACTACTTGGATCTAACCGCAACATATATCAACTTAAGGACACTATTTGTATTTTTTGGGGGGTTTTTTCCTTGCTTGCTTGGTCTTCTTTTCATTTACAGAAGGGACACACAAAAATATCAATGGAAAAATTACACACTGATAGTTTGTTGGGTTTTTCTTGGTTTTTTTTTTTGTTTTTTTTTATGAGGGCTCACAACCAAGACATTGGGAATTAATAGTTATTTCTAGACAAGTGTGATGAAAGCAATCATGCATGTGTGCTTCAAAAAATTATCAACGTTAAAATATGTTACAAACATTAATGATTGATTTGAATCTGAACAAAAATATCAATGGAAAAATTACACACTGATAGTTTGTTGGGTTTTTCTTGGTTTTTTTTTTTGTTTTTTTTTATGAGGGCTCACAACCAAGACATTGGGAATTAATAGTTATTTCAAGACAAGTGTGATGAAAGCAATCATGCATGTGTGCTTCAAAATATTATCAACGTTAAAATATGTTACAAACATTAATGATTGAGTTGAATCTGGTTTAAAAACGTGTGCAATTTAAAGTCTAGTGGATTCACCATTTATTTTTACACACACCCTAATTCACTTCATCCCCCAACCCTTTGACCTAAATTCTAACTTTAAATTCTAATATCTTATACAGTTTTTGTTCCAATGAGAATCCACAACATATTTTGTAGGACGCATCTCAAAACAAAATATTAGTTGCCAAGCCAAAACAACAAGATTTTAATGTGTCAATCAAAGTGGACAAGACATGCAGAGGTTTGCTACCTAAGTAGTGTAGTTCATATGAACATATAATAACCATGAATTTATTACAAAACTGCACGTTCTTACTTAAAGTAGTAATTAAATGTTACGAGACAACTGCATTTATGGCAAATCAGACAGTAGAAGAAGTGCTACTTACCTAAAACATCTTGCTTGTTAAGAAGTAAGCCCAAGTGGTTCATTAGGTGGACAGAGCTAACTGCAATTAAACCAGTTTTGCTAGTGGCTAGGATTCTTTACCAGCTGTAATCCTGCTGTGTCAGGGCTCACCAAACGAGTCCAAACACTTTTTTAACTACCTCCAACACCACTAAAAAGTAAAGATCATTTTTTGAATGTAAAATAAGTTGACTTCCGTTATGTATAATCACCATTCCTTGCACTCCTTTGAAATGCCCCCTTAGCAAAAACATGGTGGTTTGAGTTCCCCAGGTTGGGAAACCCTGTTCTGACTTAAGCCATGAAATAAATTGTGTGAAAATAACAATTGTACAACAGCTCTGGGCTGACATTGTGCTAAGATCTTAGCGTGTAATCACATGGGAAAAGTCATAAAATTGTCATCATATATCTTTCTTGTTGAAAAAAGTCAAATTGTTTTTCGTAATTAAATTTTCAGAAATGATTAAGTAAAAAAAGACATAAAATGAGAAGAAAGAAAACATTATTTTTTGTTTAAATTATGACATCTGGAAATATTGATTCAGATGGTTACAAGGACAATAATTTACATGACAGGGAATTATTTATAAGGAAAAGGAATTCAGAAAGCTGTCTCAGATGACAGGGTTAATATTCATTTGCACAGTCATTTTTTTTTGTGTTCATTACAGTGGGGGGGGGTGTTTTTTAGAAATACATTTTAAAGGTGACAGTAACAGAAACCAAGGTACTAACTGAACATGTGATAGATACATATAGTTTGAGAATGGCTGCACTTAGGCACTTTTTGTGTACTGTGGGACTGCCGAGATAACCTTCTAATGTTTATTTTGAGTACAAAGCCAATAGACTCAATAGAAATATGTGGTCCAGATTTAACTGCCGCCAGGATGGGGGGGTCGGCCTAGCGAATGTGCAATGAATAATGAGATTTTTATATACAAATGACATTGGATACAAAGGACATGTTCATGAACGCACGGACTTGATAGAAAAATAGATTTCAAGATAATTTTTGCCATTTACTTGAGTTGAGTATTAAGTTGCTTTTTTTTTTTAAACGTTTATGTCAGGGACTTCCCGGCTACATCAACAAACATGGCCACTGGTATTGATCATAAAGCTGCACGTAACATACTCAAGACATTTTTTTTTTTTTTAAATAAATATTTTAGGATGCTGAAGAAATGTTTTCTTGAAAATTTAACATTCCAAAGAAATTGTGAAATTTTTAACATTAAAAAAAACAACATTGTAGCACTGCTATATATTTTCATGTAAGTTTTAAAATACCAAAAATATTGTGTTCATGAAAACTTTAAAATACAGTGTATATACAACCTATATTATATAACAATGAATGCACAGAGAATCATAGTAAGAAGTTAGTATTTAAAATAAAGTTTTGTGAAGCTCTAGACCTAGTCCATAAATGATCAAAAGATTATTATTAGAGAATCTTTGACCTTGGTTAGCTTTTATGATACAACGTCAAAGTACACCAACATCATGGAGCAAATCTAAAAATCGTGTATAACATCACACAGTAAAAGAACAGGCCGAAATGTCAGATCGTCCCACTCAAACTAAAAATTATCTCGGTATGTATGTATGGCTGTAACGCTGTGTTCAATAGGCGCTCAAAATAAAATTCCCAGAAGTGAGAACTAGATTTGGGAGACTTATGAAGTGTGTTACTTTAATTGCTTGTTTTGTTAAGTAACTTTATCAGATGGGAAATTAACACATTGTCAGCCATCATTGTTTGGTGGGTTTATTTCTATTCTGCTACATTCCCTGTCTGTGAGCCGCAAGTGGTTAACATTAGGAGGCATCGATAATTGATCCAAGCCATGTGTGAAATAACATTGTAGTTAACTTGTTTGCATTTTATCGTAACATTTTTCGTTAACTTTAATTTGACCCGCTACATGGATGAAAAAGCTAAGGCTTATATAATAATATGTAAAAGAAAAAAAAGGCAATACCAAATTTTTACAAGGACTTAACAAAAGTCTTGGAGAATGAATGAAAAGATGACATTTTTTAATATTTACTCAATTCTGTTTATAAACGGTACATTGAGAGTATATGAACTTATTTTTTTCTTCCACTTAGTTTATTTACTTTCATCGACAGTGACTTGGTCTGAATTATTAAAGGCAAAAACTTTAAAGTTCTGTATTTAGCCTTACCTAACCATTATATATGTACAGTTCTGTATTTAGTTTACCCTTCCCGGTACTATGAAATTATAGTTCTATATCTTGCCTTATCCAACTATTATACCTATGAAATTATTGTTTTATATTTCTTCAGTAAACAACAGTGATATCATTATTACTCAGCCCAATACAATTAGTTTAACTAAGTCTATGTGAATTTTTCTATTGACAATTATATATTTAACAAACAATTAATATAATTAGTATGATCCCGATTGTTTAAAAATGATTACTAGATAGTCATGCACACCATGGTGGTACATCTGATTCCAGTTGAATATCATTAATATCAACATTTCATATTGCAACTTAGCCATAATAAAAGTACCTAACAACATTTCATACTGTAACCAAACCATTACAAAAAATACCAACATTACATGTTGTAGCTAAACCATAATTAATGTATCTGATGTTGATGTTTTTGATTTGATGTTTCTAGTGCTACTTTGTGAATACAGAATTGCAAATGTCTCATGAGCAAGGGAGATAGAATACTTTACACATGTAGGTCTTTGAGAATCCCATAAAAATTGAGAACAGAAAAAAAAATTACAAATTGAGCTGCAGAGGAATGTTGATAGACGTTCAGCCGTGCATTTAGAAATGAGCTTTTAAAGGGTTATAATATGTTTCTAGAGGTTTGTTGACAGATTGTGAGATGTTTGTACAGAATAGAGGTTTTGTTGTTCTTACAGGTTTATATGTTTTTAGATGTTCAGATGTGTGAGTAGAATAGAGGTTTTCAAGGTTTATAAAAATGTTTTTAGATGTTCAGATGTGTGAATAGAATAGAGGTTTTAAAGGTTTATTTGTTTTTAGATGTTCAGATGTGTGAATAGAATATAGGCTTTCAAGGTTTATAAAAATGTTTTTAAATGTTCAGATGTGTGAATAGAGTAGAGGTTTTCAAGGTTTATAGGATTTTAGAGGTTTCAAAGTTTCTGGAAGTTCAGATGTGCGCACAGACTTAGGCGTTCTAATTCCGACCTGATAATTTGGCACTGCCATTTGACATCTGTGTTTACAAAATGTTGGTTCTGATGTTGCTGCCGACGAACAGACTAATGTTTCTTTCTTATGGACTGGGTTGATCTTTAAATAACTGTTAGATAATCTTTTCATTGGACACGTGTCATCCCTTTATTTGATTAGGCTAGTAGGTTTACAGGATTAGGCTTATCTTTTTTATTGAACAAGGCTCATAAATTTATTGGAAACACCAAGAATCGAGGGCAAGTAACAAAGCTAATATGCTTATTGGAAAAACCAAAAATCCACAGCAAGTACCTAAGCTCGTTCTTTTGTTGGACAAACCAAGAATCCACAGCCAGTACCCAAGTGTTCATTATTTTTAAGAACTTTATGACATCAGAATAAAATATGACAAAAATAAAGCAAAAAATACATCACAGATTGCGTGGTAAGAACAGAAAAAAATTAAACACACAAAAACTATCATGATGTTACATACCGGTACACCCACAAAAAAAAAAAATTTTAAAAGTTACATTAACACAAGGAACACAGTCTTTCAAGATGGCCCCCCCTCCCCCGTCTTACCCAGCTAATGAGACACTGCTGGGAAGACAAGTAAGTGATACATGGCAATCATTTATAAGTTAATGTAAATCTCATTTCAGGTGGGAATTTTGTTGACATTTATAAAACAAAGTTTTTATTTTTTTTTAAAACACATTAAAAAAAAAAAAAAAATTTTTAAAGTGAAATGAAAAATGGTTTGACCATTGCCTTGTGCCCTCAATGAGGACAAGCAGGGCACAAGGCCAGATGTGGCAGTTGCACACCCAGATTTATTTTAAAGGGCTGACAAAAATTTGGATAACCTTGGATTTCTGTCCGACTATAATTATAATATAGCGTCATATATAAATTCATATCTCAAGAATATTCAAATAACTTCCATTAATTCAGTTTGACCTCATGGAGATATAAATTAAATTATTGCATATTACATTCAAGCATTTGGATTTGATTTACTCAAAGGAAATTTTTAAAAACTATATCTATTGGTGTCTAGATTTTCTGATACATGAGCCATATGGTACAGTTGGAAACAAGAATGGTGTGGCAGATGGTTGAAGTGAAATAATAAAAACTTGATTACATTAATTGCTAACATATTTTAAAAAAGTGCTCTTGTGAGATCTGGAATTGAGAAGAAATATGTAATCATCACTCTATTATTTACTTTCACAGTCACATAATCAAAGATGAACCAAATGTGCAACTTCTGTTCATGAAAAGTCTAATGTGCTCCTAGATTTAAATATTCAAATGAGAGATGCCGTGCACTTGAAGTTACTTTTGCAGTGAAGGTCGAAGGATAGAAAAAAAAGCACGCCCCGGTAATTATTACATGTACGCTTTGGGACCCACTAAATAGACAGGGTAACACTAAAAAACGTTTGAATGTCTATAGTTTTCATATATATTTAATAAACTACCATTTCTACTTATCCAACTTGGAGGTAAATTAAACTAAACTTGGTAAAAAAAAAATTTCGTAAAGAGAAGTGTCATGCTTTACCAATTCTAGACTAGATGAAAACAATAACTTTATTTCAGATCTTGTTCTACTTCTAACCTGTTTATATTTATTTAAATAATTCAGGTGACTACCAAAATTAAGAATAATCCAGGACTTCCAAAACTCATCATAATCCAGGAATACCAAAACTCATCATAATCCTGGACTATCAACGCTCATCATAACCCAGGACTACCAAAACTCATCATAATCCTGGACTATCAACGCTCATCATAACCCAGGACTACCAAAACTCATCATAATCCTGGACTATCAACGCTCATAATAACCCAGGACTACCAAAACTCATCATAATCCTGGACTATCAACGCTCATAATAACCCAGGACTACCAAAACTCATCATAATCAAGGACTAATAAAGCTTATTCATTTTTCAAGTGAATTTTTTTTTCCCAATGTTCTCTCACATAATGAAACAAGGCAAGATAGCTGTATTTTTAACATGTCTTGCACCTCTGTCTAGTCAAAGAACAGAACATTGAGCTATGAGAACAAGATTTAACATGAACATAAGCTGAATCTAGTTCAATTATCACTAACATCACTGAATTGCAACAATAAAACACCTATTCCTTAGAGTTTTTTTGTGTAATATAGGTCCTTCTTGCAGTGAAAAATCTGTTACGGCTGGTACTGTATTAAAACTGGAGGTTACTATGTTACCCTTGGAGGCCAATGTGTTTAACCTGGAGGTTATTTTGTTAAACCTAGAGGTTACTGTGTTAAAACCTGGAGGCCCATGTTTTAAACATGGAGGTAAATGAGTTAAACCTGCATGTCAATGTGTTAAGCCTAGAGGTCATTGTGTTACAGCTGGTGGTCAGTGCATTCAACCGTTACATTAATGTGTTAAACCTGGAGTTCATTGAGTTAAACCTGGAGGTCAACATGCTAAACCTGGAGGTTAATGGAATGGACATGAAATCAGTTTTTCCTCAATTAGGAAACATTATGACTGTAGTATACAAAAAATATCTACCCCCAACAGTGGGGGGAAAGGAGCTGTTTTATCATAGAGCTGTGCAGCAGGCATGCTCCTCACTGATGAGACGTGTAGAATTATTTAACAAGCTAAGATTTTGATGGGGGTCTAGATCCTGGTGGACCTGTCATTCCTGGTCAGGGGTTCCGTCTCTGGCGGGTCGTAGTCCAGTTTGTAGTGGTCCAAGTGGTAGTCGTCCCGCCTGCTGGTGCCGTTCATGCCCCGCTCCATGTAACTGTACATGTAAGGGGGAGCGCTGGGTTCAGGGGGGAGGAGCGGCGGGGGCAAGAATTCCTCCCCATTCTGTTCCCTCACTCTTTCTGTCACTCCGCAGCACAGCTTGCGACACTTCTAGGATGAAATTAATAATCTATTATAGGCAGAAATGTTAAAAATTTAAAAAAGCAAGGATAATCAATATTTAATGGGCAATGTGCATTTATGTTTATATTTGTTTCATTCAAGATTTTTAATTGAATATGAACTGTTTGAAAAAAAATGAACAATTTAAATCATTCAAGTTATTTTAAGCTGATGGGTTTATATGTTTCTGGTATAATTGTTTATCAATCCCCATGTAAATGTAAACAGCAGAACTTTTTTCCTAAAGGCAAAGACAGGATGAACAGCTCAGCGAATTTTCAGAGCACCAGTTGAATGGTCCAGCCTGATCATTTTCTCAACACACAATTGATTATCGTAATAAGGCTAAAGCAATATATCGCTGAAATTATTAATTTTTTTTATAATTATTAATACATGTGGCTTTTTATTTGATATTTTAAGCTTTTTTTTATTTTAGACAACATGCTCTGCTATTGTCTATAAAGGTGTCACTTGAACTTATAAATCTCCCATTACCAAAAAGATTTCTTAACTTACCCTTGATGGATCTTTGCAGGCTGAGAAGCAGGCATGGATGGCTCCTAACAAGATGCCAATGAATGGGAATCCAGCAATGGCCCAGCTGACCCACCTCCATTCTGGCATGAAGTATTCTGATAGCAACACACAAGAAAAGCAATTAGTTGCATGATGAGGTAACCCTACCTAGAATGAGGTCAGGTTGTATTCCTTCACAGTGTATGTAGATAACGGTATTGCAAATTTAAAAAAAACAACTATGTTTTACAAATAAAACTAAGTAAGTAAATGACAGATAAGACATTTCTCTTTCAGATGGTAAAATGTTGCTGTGCAACTATTTATTAGAAAGATATGTCATTTATTCTTAATTCTAGAGCCTGTAGGCTAATTTCATAAAAGTGTCATACAAGTTTCAACCTACATCTAACAACTTTTCTGTTTTTCTTACAAGAGTAAACTTGCTTCTAAAATGATAATCATAAATGGTTCAGTATACTTCCATAAACCAATAGGCTATTCATACAACTATTCTCAATTCTATATCTAGAATCCATTTAAAGAACAAGTGTCTCCTTACTTCTAGAACCTTCTTTAGGTCTACTGATGCTATCGAATAGAACATTCGTTGAGTGCTCATCCATCTGGTAGTAGAGATGATACAGCCAGATACCCTAGGGAAAAAGTGCAACATGTTAGTAACAGGTTGTTTGTTACAATATTATTTCACCAACAGACCCCAGGGTTACATTAAAATTTGTTATGGGGGTTGTTACACAAAAATATCAAAGGAACTGGCTGTGGGCACATCAAAACATGCTTTCATTTTGTAGGATTTCGAAAAATTGAAATGGAAGAAAATGTAATGCTCATACGCCCATATAATATAGATAACTTTTTACAAGAGGCTTGGACTGCGATAAAGGTTTTAAGTACATCTGTATTTGGTCTTATGGTAATTGAAGCTTAGCTACACTGTTTTATTTACACAAATTGCATGTGTCTCATAACCCTATCTTATAGGTTAACTATGACTAATGGTTTATATAGAATCACACTAGCTTGTAGAAATGAACTAATATTAAATGTAACTGTCAATGTTACAACACATGCCAAAAATGTTGCAATTTTTTAAATCCTTTTTATATGTTTATTTTTATAAACAATTTTAAAAAAGAGGGATAATCTCCCTAAAAACTATAATAAAACCTCATTGAAGCCATCCTTTTACATCAATTAAAATTAAAACCCCGTTCAGTTTTATAAACTGAAGTGGTCTTTAAGAAAGCTTCTATGTCCTGTGAATTATACCTCCTGCATTAACATGAGCCAATGTGAAATCATACATTTCAGGACCATCTATTTATGTATTGATGACCATTCATTGACCTACAGATCAAACATCCATTGACCTACAGATCAAACATCATTTGACCTAGAGGTCAAGCATCCATTGACCTAGAGGTCAATCATCCATTGACCTAGAGGTCAAGCATCCATTGACCTACAGGTCAAACATCCATTGACCTACAGGTCAAACATCCATTGACCTAGTTGTCAAACATCCATTGACCTAGAGGTCAAACATCCATTGACCTACAGGTCAAACATCCATTGACCTAGAGGTCAAACATCCCTTGACCTAGAGGTCAAACATCCATTGATCTAGAGGTCAAACATCCATTAACCTAGAGATCAAAATCCATTGACCTCAAACAGTCATTGACCTATAGGTCAAACATTCATTGACCAACAGATCAAACATCCATTGACCTAGAGATCAAACATCCATTGACCTAGAGATCAAACATCCATTGACCTAGAGGTCAAACATCCATTGGCCTACAGATCAAGCATCCATTGACCTAGAGATCAAATATTTATAGACTTACAGAACAAACTAAAGATGAAATAGCGAACCAGAAGCCCATGACAATCCTCTCTATGAGACCAAAGTTCTGTTTGACTGTAGCAACAAAAACAAAACAAAAAATATCATGATAAATAAAGATTCAGCAAAATCTATAACTAAAAATTTGCTGATTTATTTTAATAAAATGGGAAGAACTATTTCTGTTTTAAATGCACATGTAAAGAATGAATATTTAAAGAATAAACAGACTACACCTTGAGTATTTCCTCTGAACATCTTCTCAGACAGTAGCCACATTATCTAAATTTTTTCCATTTCAGCTATGAACTAATGATATCCCTGAAAGTCTGCTACCACAACATTCAAATTATATGTTTTAAAATGAAAGCTATAACTGGGAGATCACAGATAACTAGCAGTACTAGCAGTTGCATACCTAAAGTGCTCAGTGAGGTTATATGCATTTGACAAGAACTTATGATTAGAAAAAACTAACTAAAATAAGGAGTCACCAAGTCGGCATGGCTATTTTCTCACCAGATTTGAAAATTAATCTCAAAGTATTTGGGAATAGTTAAATTGAGGTTACACCTAATTTTGTCTCTTAAGTATCAGTGCGGTAAATGTCCCTACTTATCACTGTACTAAAATGTCTCTACTTATCAGTTGACTAAATGTCTCTACTCACCAGTGCACTAAATGTCTCTACTTATCTGTGCACTAAATGTATATACTTATCCATGCACTAAATGTCTCTACTTATCAGTGCACTAAATGTCTCTACTTATCGGTGCATTAAATGTCTCTACTAATCTGCGCACTAAATGTCTCTACTTATCAGCAATGTTCCCTTTAGTAGCCGCGCAGCTATCTTACAGACGCCGTGCAGCAGTTTTGAGTACCGCGCAGCAAATTTCCATGTGTGTGTTTGTGTTTGTGGACTGAAAAATTTTGCACACAAAAAAATTGATGCTATAAAACTTTGCACACAACTGTATGATCTTGCACACGAACCAACAAATATCAGAGGGAATATTGCTTATCAGTGCACTAAATGTCTCAACTTGTCAGTGCATTAAATGTCTCAACTTATCCGTGCACTAAATGTCAGCTGTGCAGCATTCCAAACATCAGGGATATAAGCAGTTGAGTTTCACTACACAAACCTAATGGACTGACAAAAATTGCTTACTCAAATAGTATTGCCATGTATGTTAACAGTCAGACAGTTTTGACAGACACACACTCATTGACAGAGACATCCTGACAGACATACACATGTGACAGACACACAGTTGCTTAAATAGTCCTGCAGACAGACACAGGACTACACTCAGTGAGACGTAGACATGTGACAGACACACATTTGCTTAAACAGTCCTGCAGACAGACACAGGACTACACTCAGTGAGACGTAGACATGTTGAGACACCCACACTCATTGTCAGAGACACAAGTTTGCAGACACACACTCATATTTATAGACACTCATTGACAGACACACACAGGTTAATAAGACCTACCATAGACCACGATCAGACCAAAGGCCAGTAAAAAGATCAACAGGAATCTCAGCTTGTCCATGGACTGTGAGAACAGCAGGAAGTAATAGTAGCCAGCCTGGAAGGGGGAAGTAGAGAAATTTACATCAATGTCACATCAGATTGACTAAGAAAAAAAAAAAGAGGATGTTGTAATGTGAAATGAGGGGGGTTTATTGTGAAGGTGACAGGTAAATATAGTATCTAACTACCGCACATTTTAGAAATCTGAAAATTAAGGATCCTTCATAATTATGTAGATTGAACTGCATACCCAGTAAGCACTTAGTATCCTTTGTAACACCAGACCCCTCCGCCATGCTCCCCACCCTCCCTTGTGCCATGTAACATATGGTCATTAGACAGTTCACTGGATAACTTGGTCAAGTTGTATGATATTCAATTCCCATCACTAATTTTAATTCAGGGATATGTATTACTAGAACTTAATAAATGAAGGACTGCATTCAAGCTGTGTGAATGAAATAGTACAACATGGTATGTTGAAGCTTGAATCAAAAGAGAGGACAATAAAATGTGAACGTTTCGGCTAAGTGCCTTCTTCAGTAACTTCCAAAACAACAAAGAGGTCTCTAAAAGGTTTTTTTTCCTGTGCTGTGTTTCTTGTTGTTTTTTCATTTCCCCTCTTCGCTGATGAAGGCTCTAAGCCGAAACATTCACACCTTTTTTTCCTGTCTTTTGATTCAAGCTTCAATATACCTTGTTGTACTATTCCATGACTAGAACTTGCACATTTAGCCAAAGAAAAATCTTTAATTAAACCTAAAATGCTGTAAAATTCATTATCCGAGTACACTTGGGGACAAATCCACTTAGGGTAGGTGTTAAAAAATAAATGTCAAAATTTGACTTTACGTGGGACTGTAAACAAGTTATTTTCATTTTAAAAATTGTGATTTATTCCTTTGGGTAGGATGTTAACATGTTGGAAGAATGTGAAGGCAGTTAAGGGGAGATTATTCGCAAACTTTTCTGTTACTATGTTATAAAGAAGCAGTCTGGTGTGGAGTGGGTATGATATAAAATTTTGAGCTGTTTTTTGACTCTAAGATGTGTAGGATAGACAGAATTATCAAGTTGTTGTTTTTTTTTAGATAGAATAAACAAGTTTTTTAAAGACAGGCAAAACCAAACATGTTTTTGTAACTTTAGAAAATCCCCCCCCCCCCAAACACAGATGTGTAGGATAGACAGAATTATCAAGTTGTTGTTTTTTTTTAGATAGAATAAACAAGTTTTTTAAAGACAGGCAAAACCAAACATGTTTTTGTAACTTTAGAAAATCCCCCCCCCCAAAGTGCACCCCCCCTCCGCCCCATAAAAATCCCAAGCCCTTGGTTGCATCAAGAGAACTGTCCAGTACTCAGCCCACTGGTGGGTCTCACCAATACTGACCTTTGTGGTTTGAATAATCCCAATGCCCATGGAGACCAGCATGACAACAAACGTGATGAGGAGGTTGACAGCAATCTTACTGCAGGCGTGCTTGTCAATCCAGTGCCTCAGCGAGTCCAGGATGTTGTCCACAATGGTCAGGGTGCACACACACTGCAGACAGTAAGGTGATGCCACAACGTTACCATTTGGAATGAGTCCTTGTTCAAATGGGACAAGAAATCTTTACACATGCCTATAGATGGGGTACCATTTAATTTAATTTTTTTAATATGAGCCCATCAATGAATGTTTGGAAACCCCTGGAGATGTACAGTAAGGAATCATTGTGTTTAATTAAACAAAACCTAAAAAAAAAAAAAAAAAGTTTTCATGTAAATCCTTGACATGCATTTTATTTGTTTGCATTAATGTAACTGGACGTGATTCATCATTTATTAAGAAGGTGTTATGGAAATGGGTGAACTTCTGGCGAAGACATGGTTCATATTTCCTTCATTTTCCCTTCAAAAATACATTTTATTCTTACTGCATACCCAAATACGTCACAAATGCAAAGCATTTGGCAAAGGCTACACAATTAATCTCCACAACAAAACGCATAACCAGTGAAAAAATCATAGCTCATCCATCTTCCCCTTCAAAAACAGGAAAAACTTATTCTTTTGAGGGTTCGGGGTGGGGCTGATATCTTGAAGGAATTTTGTTGTCATCTGCAACGAGTTTATGTGCCAAGTTTCAGTTTAAAACGATGACAGAAGTAGGTCAATTAGCCGTCCAAAGATTTAGCCTTAAACTCTTCGTTAGCAAGTCCTTAAACTCCAAATAGAAACTTAATAAGTTTTTTAAAACTTAAAATCAGAGCTGTGGGTGTGTGGGGCAACTAATCTCTCTGTGAACTAACTAATCTCTCTGTGAACTAACTAATCTCTCTGTGGACTAACTAATCTCTCTGTTGAACTAACTAATATCTCTGTGAACTAACTAATCTCTCTGTGAACTAACTAATCTCTCTGTGAACTAACTAATCTCTCTGTGAACTAACTAATATCTCTCTGAACTAACTAATCTCTTTGTGAACTAACTAATCTCTCTGTGAACTAACTAATCTCTCTGTGAACTAACTTATCCTTCTGTTAACGGAAAGCTTTTTCAGATAAGAGTGGAGGATGTTTTCAATTTTATTTATATGTAAATAATATTATGAGCTTAAAAATTGTTATCAGTGTTTTTTGGGTTTTTTTTAAATCTTTGAGAAAGACGGAGGGAAAGAATTGTTTGTGAAAGTAAAAAAGTTAAACAGTATAACTTGGCAGGGTCTGTCCACTTACCAGAAACATTAGGGTGAATAAAAATGCAGAGAGATAGAAGACAAAGGCGTAGGCATGTAGTATTTTGAGTGAAGCAAAAGCTGCCGGCATCTGCCACATGATCCTGTCAACGTCGGGAGAAACTGCGGGAATAATACGAGTGCATGTTAGAGAGGGGGGGGGGGGGGGGGGGG
>CAXITT010000242.1:622658-642230 GCA_964033795.1 Lymnaea stagnalis
GGGGGGGGGGGGGGGGGGGGGGGGGGGGGGGGGGGGGGATAGCTTTAAATATATAGGGCGGCATGTTAGACATGGGGATAGCATCAAATAAATAGGATGGCATGTTAGACAGTGAGGCTAACATACAAAAAATAATAAAAACAATTTGCAAAATAGTTGATTCTATTCAAATACTTGTACTGTGAGTCAACTGTTCACCGATGTGCTTGGAGTACAAACATTTGACTGTTTGTGTTACTCAGTAAAACATACTCTACAAGCATTTGACTGTTTGTGTTACTCAGTGAAAGATACTCTATTTAAACAAGGAAATTTGGCATCAAGCATGAAAGAAAAATGTGAATGATGGTACAAACGATTGATAAAAGTCAAATAGAAAAAAAAACATTGTGAGAGAGAAAGACGAATGAATTGGTAAGAGAGAGTTGGTCAAGAAAAATTACTGTGATGATAGATGTCATTAGAGACAAGTGATGGATGGGACTGAGGGAACGGAGACAGTGGATAGAGACCAGTCATAGATGGGACTGAGGGAACGGAGACAGTAGATAGAGACAGGTGATGGATGCGACTGAGGGAATGGAGACAGTTGATAGAGACAGGTATGAGTTGTTGGAGAATCGGGTGATTAGGTCACAGAAAAAGGTAATGTAGGTGACTGAGTTGACAAACAGGTGTGAATAGATAGAGAATCAGGTGATTGAGTTACAGAGGCAGGTGATAGAAATAGGTAACTGGTGAGATATGTTACATTTGATGCCATCCTTATACTTTGCCAACAGGTTCCCCATGTAAGGTGCCATGGCCAGGTTGGGCAGTTGACTGACCAGCAAGAACATCACCACCAGCATGACCCAGGTTCTGGAAGGAGCAGAAAGATGACAACGTACTGTGTGTATAACCCTGGGGAGCACTTCAGCTTCACACAGATAGTTTACATTAATACAGGGGGTCTAAACATTTCTTTGCAGCGCCGCATCCCCTCTTATTTCAAAACAGTTCTCGCGCCCCCCAATCTTGATTAAAATCATATATCCTGTGCAATAAAAAATGCCAATTTAAAAAAAAATAAGATTTTCTGACACTGCCTTGGGGTGCTGGCCACCTGCTTAAGAATCCCCTGCTTTAATATATTTTAATAAACATTCACCAATGTATTTATTGATATACAAAATAGTTTAAAATATTAGATTATCATTAATGGGTCAGAATTCCCCTAAACACAATATCGTGTAAAATAATACTTAGCAAAATGATATTGACCAAAAATAGTCACAAACGTGAGGATTTTTAAAAAAACAATTTTTGTCAGTCCCTTTTGTTTTTTGACTTAGTAATTTGTAACATTGACGTAGGTTTAGTAACGACTGGCAAGGGAACTTACAAGTTACGAATCTTCCTGCTCCGCCCACATAACTTTCCCATGGTGCAACAGATGGGCGTCCACATGGGAAATGCGTAGATCAGAATCTTGAAACCATCAATCCAACTCTGCACAATTACATGTACTTAATATAAAACATTCTATACAAATACACAATTATGCATGAATTCATGTACAACTTACATGAACAGCTCTGACTTTACACATAATGCTCAGTAGAAAGCCATGACGACGGCAAAAGATTTCACATTGATTAGGGCAATGATGTCAACACTTAAACTTTAAATTATATGAGCGAAAACTCATGTCACGATTATGAATATTTTATATTTCACATTGGCTTCAGTGGCATTTCTAGTAGTAGACGAAATCAGATGTAGCCACAAGTATTCTGTTTTGACTGTCTACAACAACTTGGCTGAATTTGTCCCATTATTTTTAAGGGTATTTGCACTGATGGTGTCTTTATTGACTATCAATGTCTTCACTACTTTCTGAGATCTACATTCAATATGCACCCATTATTGACACTATTACAGCTATAGTGCTTCAAGCACTGAACTGCTTACTTACTAATGAAATTTATCCATCACTGAGATAGTTACCACTAGAAAGCATCTGTTACTGAGAAGTTACTATTGAAATGTCTGCATTAATGAAATAGTTAACCACAATCTAAAAATATCCCCTTACTAAGATAGTTACCTTCATTCAATATTCACCCATTATTGAGACTGTTACAAACAACTAAAGTGCTTCAATTACTGAGACAATTATCCATTACTAGGATATTTGTATCCATTACAGAGAGTATCGATTACAGACACAGTTACGGTACTAATAAAGTGCATCCATTACTAAGATAGTTGTATTCATTACTGACACAGTTATGGTACTACTAAAAAGCATCAATTATAGAGATAGTTATATCCAACACTGAGATAGCTGTATCCATTACCCAGACAGCTACTGTACTATTAAAATGCATCCAATCCTGAGAAAGTTATATCCATTACTGAGATAGTTGTATCCATTAATGAGATCCGATACCTAGACCGTTACGGTACTACTAACATACATCCATTACCGAGACAGTTACAGTACAACTGAAAAGCATCTATTTATAGAGATAGTTGTATGCATAACTGAGATAGCCACTTACTATCAATATGTTCTTCTCACTTTCCTGAAAGACATAAAGCCTCCTGAGGTAGGTGACAGAATGCGTGTTGTTGAGATTATGGTATCCATAGCCTAGCACTGTCAGCAGGCAGGACAGTGCTGCTGGGCTCAACAGGAATAAAATCTGAGGAGAAATAAAAAAAATTACAAATACAAGAAAGCTTTTTTTAAAAAAAATGACATGGAAATTTTTGTGTTAAACTTTTCCATATGCTAGAACACTGGCCAAGCAACACAGCAACTAAATACAATTTCAAGGCTTTCAATCAACCAGGATACTTTTTTTTTATTTCTTCACATGGGAATGAGTCAGCTATCATTATTTCCAAAACTTTGGTTCTTATCAAGCAATATAAATACCCTGTACTAATCCACTGCGCATCTGTAAATTCATGCTAAACTTCGGTAAAATAAATCAGCCATCAAAACTAACTTTTTTTCTTAAAATAGGCAAGAAATTTGTTATTAGTTTAGCATTTTGGTTCTTAGTTCAAAGAGTAAGGCGTATTATATTTCTTCTTTATTGTCTGTTGGATGTTACGCTCAGTCATTTATTGTATTTTTCATGTGATTTCTTGAGCTAATATTTTTTTCTTTTCTTCTAAGCAATCTTTTTGTAGATTGCTATTGATGAAAGATTTTTGTCATTGATTTGGCAGGAAGTTGGAAAACACTGAACTGATGTGCATTCAATTATGAATAGTGGTGATAATAGGAGGAAAAATTAGCCATGAAAAGATTTTAAAATATGTTGTTTTTTCCATACAGCACTACGGAGTAGAATTAATTGAACATGGTAGAGCTCCTCTATACTGCATTATAATAATCATGGTTGGTGTTGTAAAGGTAATTGTAACCATGTTACAGCAAGGGTTAATATAACAAGGTTATAGCCAGGGAAAATATAACCATGTTACAATAAGTTAATTGTAACCAGGTTACATTAAGGTTGTTTTAACCATGTTAGATGGTACAGTAAGGGCTAATATAACCAAGTTACAGCTAGGGCTAATATAACAATGTTACAGTAAGGTCATTATAACCATGTTACAGTAATGTCATTTTAACCATGTTACAGTAAGGTCATTTTAACCATGTTACGGAAAGGTCATTTTAACCATGGTACAGTAAGGGCTAATATAACCATGTTACAGCTAGGGCTAATATAACAATGTTACAGTAAAGTCATTTTTACCATGTCACCGTAAGGTCATTTTAACAGTGATACAGTAAGGGTTAATATATCCAAGTTACAGCTAGGGATAATGTAACTAAGTTACAGCTAGGGCTAATGTAACCAAGTTACAGCTAGGGCTAATGTAACCAAGTTACAGCTAGGGCTAATGTAACCAAGTTACAGCTAGGGCTAATGTAACCAAGTTACAGCTAGGACTAATGTAACCAAGTTACAGCTAGGGCTAATGTAACCAAGTTATAGCTAGGGCTAATGTAACAATGTTACAGTAAGTTCATTGTAACCATGTAACAGATGGGGCTAATATAACCAAGTTACAGATAGGGCTAATGTAACCAAGTTACAGCTAGGGCTAATGTAACCAAGTTACAGCTAGGACTAATGTAACCAAGTTACAGCTAGGACTAATGTAACCAAGTTATAGCTAGGGCTAATGTAACAATGTTACAGTAAGTTCATTGTAACCATGTAACAGATAGGGCTAATATAACCAAGTTACAGATAGGGCTAATATAACCAAGTTACAGCTAGGGATAATGTAACCAAGTTACAGCTAGGGCTAATGTAACCAAGTTACAGCTAGGGCTAATGTAACCAAGTTACAGCTAGGGCTAATGTAACCAAGTTATAGCTAGGGCTAATGTAACAATGTTACAGTAAGTTCATTATAACCATGTAACAGATAGGGCTAATATAACCAAATTACAGATAGGGCTAATATAACAATGTTACAGCAAGACTAATGGACTCACCCATCCACAGACTCTTGCACCAAACCCAACAAAGAGCGTAACAAGGACCCAGACGATGGCCAATGTTACAGGCATCAGGGAGATTTCAGCCTTACGGGCCAGGTCTGTGAAGTGCCACTGAGGGAAGCCATCAATGCTTTCTATCCCACTGGACAACTGGAGGAACTCTCGTCTGTCAGGAGTTAACAACAACAGGATAGGTAAAAATCAACTTGCAACTTATCTCAAAGAACAAATTCACTTCAATTTTTTTCCCTAATAAATACAGATATCGTCATTCTTTCTATCACAGTCAAGATTTTTATCGATACCAAGATATAATTCTGAGATTTAATCAAAGGCTGCAAATAATTAAAAAGAATTTGGAAATCTTGGAGCAACTGTCCCAGAAGGACAGGTTATACAGGACAGGTTAAGGGACCACTCTACCATTGACCCAATGACATCTCATTTATGCTGGCAAGGTTCATTTAGCCCTGAGGTTAACCTACTTGTAAAAGATTTCCTCTGGTCTGTGTAGCGTTATGCCTTCACCAGCAAATGATCTGATCATTAGAAATATATATAATTATTTAATCATTTCAAGGATGATCAAGAGTTTGTTGGTTTTTTTTAATAATGTTAAAACAATAATTTAAAACTCTTTATTTTATACTAGCTGGGAAGAGGTGCATAATTTAATAATAATTCAAGATGGTTCTCCTGTGTCCACCAATGCTTAATTGTATTGAATCTATACAGAGTGGGTAGTGATGATCTATTCATATCTGCTTAAGGCCTTAATCTTTTCCAATTGGTTGTAAGACATGGTTCATGCAGAGGAGGGAACTGAAGTCATAAATTTCATTAAGGGGATCTTAGCCACAAGCGCCCAAATACCCTGAGGGTTCCATAGGTACCGTCAGGGATCCCGGTAGAACCAGAAAAATCAGGTTTAATTCCGGGGGGGGGGGGCATTTTTATTTTAAAAGGGGGAGGGGGGATATTTTTCGGGAATCAAGGTTCGGGTTGCGAGAAATGTTTTAAATCAAAAGGGAATGTGGTGCTGCACAAAGTTTAGGAACCCCTACTTTAATTGATCCATAAAAACAGTGGACCAAATACCCTGAGGGTTCCATAGGTACCGTCAGGGATCCCGGTAGAACCAGAAAAATCAGGTTTAATTCCGGGGGGGGGGGGCATTTTTATTTTAAAAGGGGGGGGGGGGATATTTTTCGGGAATCAAGGTTCGGGTTGCGAGAAATGTTTTAAATCAAAATGGAATGTGGTGCTGCACAAAGGTTAGGAACCCCTACTTTAATTGATCCATAAAAACAGTGGCAGCTGGTTGATTTAAATTAGTCAGGGTGCTGCTTCTAAAAATGTGTAGGCATTATTTGAATATAGTGCAAAACTAAATACATACACACAGAGAAATAAAGATATATATATAATGATGAAAGCCAGAACAAAGAATTTATGCATGTATGCATGTATGCATGTATGTGTACCCCTTTATTTAAATAGAGTATTAAAAACATGATCTACAGTTTATCACATTCATAAAGTATGATACACCACAGAGGCTACACACTGATGCAAAACGTAAACACAGTCTCCCATACAGACAAGAAGTTTAGAACTGCCCGAGCGGCAGTGCTTCTCTATAATCTGGTAGTGCTTCTCTACCAAACACACAGACACTGGAACTATGAAGTACACAGTTCCATGCAAGCATTTTGTTAGGTTTTTTTTTTGAAAATGACCACTAACATTGTGAATTAGTTATCAAAGTATTTAAATATTACATACAAGTATTTAAGACAGAAAGAAAGAAAATAAATCATCACACTGTATATTATTAATAATTTTTGAGTAAAAATAGTGGGTGCTGCAGTCCCACAGTGCTTAAACATAAGCCGCCACCTCATAAGATATTTTTAAGCAAACATGATAGTTACTCTTTGTCAAGATTCTCTGAGCACTTCTCATTCTGCAGAGTTTTGTGCTGGACAAAGGAACATGTTCCCCAGGTGTAATCTTCTTTGGAGATGGCGATAAATGCATAGGTTCCCAGCTGTGCCACGATGGGGGCCAGGGTGGAGGCAAAAAGTAAGAGGTCGATCAGAGCTGCTATGCCAACACCTGGAATGTGAGTCATTTGGACATGGTGACAGTATGGTGAGACAGGGGAAAGTGTGGGAGTTTTTGTGAAATTAGGGAGATGTTACAGTTTGGTGAAACAGAAAAGATGTGACATTTTGGTGAACAAGGGAAGATGTGACAGTTTAGTGAAAGAGGGGAAACGTGAACAAGGCAAAGAAGAGGATACTGAAGATCACCTTCCTGCTATAGTCAACATGGAATATTGTTTTAAGTGTTATATTATTATGGCTGTGATGAGTAAATGAAAAAAATTAAACACAAATCAATAGTAAAATTACTCCTATCCACGATTACCTCTGTTTATATTACTAACTGTTTTTGTTTCAAGTGGCATCCACAGTGGTTCTAATTTTTTTGTTTCAAGTGGTGTCCACAAACGATGGCTCTAAATTTTTTTTTCCTCCCAAAGCATTATCCACAAACAGTGATTCTTATTGAAATACAAGGCACTGTGATGATGTTTTTTTTAAGAAATAAATTTTACCCTTTCCTCATTTCCACGCAACACTGGAGAAAGACCCACCTTTCCAAAATGGAAAAAACAGTGAGAAGACCCCTACAACCCCCTTCTGTAGGTAACCTCCAAGTTTGAGCTGCACGAAGACTGCTGGAACTGCAAGGATGATGAGGGGGATGTACACTGCTATCACTGTGAGACCCCCTGGCAAATGGAAAAAAAAGCATAGCTAACAACATGGTTGTGAAGTACTCACTAATGAGAAATGTTTAATGAAGCTGTATCAAGAGGATTAATTGCATTATTGATAGGAACCTTTGGTCCAAATTTATCTACTTTTGCTTTAGTAGCCCAGAGTGCTGAGGCCTGGTAGACAGCTCATGCTTTGATCTAATTAACTACTTCCAAACAAACAAAGAACAGCTGCAGAGAGTTTGTAACTACTTCACCATGGCAGTGGGCTATAGGGCACATGCCCCAATGGCCACCAGATCTGAATGATGATGATGATTATGAATGTACTAAACTTGGTTTGATCCTTGATTTACAGGTTTAGTAAGAATGTGTTAATTGAACATTTCCTTACATAAGGTTAAATTTTACAAGATTTTCAATCCAGAAAAAGAGGTTTATTATTGAGTCCCTTGCAACAACAACATTACAAATAAAGTATTGTTGTTGTTGTTTTTTGTTGTTTTTTTTTATGTCATTTCATATAAGGTTTGTTTGTGATAGACATGTGATTGCACCCGAGTTAGCAATTTTGGGGTGGTTATTATATAAAGAAATTGTGAAAATTATCCAATTAAAAATAACTTTAATGTCCCCATTGTGTAACAAAAGAGGACCACTGAAATAGACCTCTGAAATCTTGTTCACTCAAACATAATAACTAGATGAAATACTCATATAGGGGAATTGAGGTAGAATTATTTTTGTTAAAATTTAAAGGGGGAAAGAAAGAATTTTAAAAAAAAGGAGGAGGTGGAAGAGGAGGGGGGGGGGGGGTTAAACAAATGAATAGTACGGTATTCAGCAACCCCTACTTTAACCCTAATTTAAATCCAAGGGGTCCCTTTGGCAACAATGTGAGGAGCAGTGATGTAATTAATGTTAAAATTTAAAGGGGGAAAGAAAGAATTTTAAAAAAAAGGAGGAGGTGGAAGAGGAGGGGGGGGGGGGTTAAACAAATGAATTGTACGGTATTCAGCAACCCCTACTTTAACCCTAATTTAAATCCAAGGGGTCCCTTTGGCCACAATGTGAGGAGCAGTGATGTAATTAAATGAAAAAAGAAAATTACATATTGTTTGAGCCTGTCAAGGTAGGAATACATCTGTTGCACCATTGATGTCACGTGACCACTGAGAAACATTAGTCTGCCATTAAAAGATTAAAACTTCTCAGCCAACGGATTAGCGGAGAAACTATTTACACTGTGCTGCATTACTTTCTTCAGTGACTGGAAAATGTTTTGAGTATTTATTTTTATTCAAGTCCATTCACATTGGACTTAGTCAAGATTTTGACAATGACAAGTTTGATAGATGACCTGTGTCCTAGCTTTCTTTTACCAGTTGACAGAAACCAATTAATATGTCAACAGAACCCAATCTGTTGACAGATAGGTCATTTAGGCATTATAAGGAGTTATTACCAGTTGTAATGACAACAATAAATGGAAATATTCTTTATATACCCCTAGAACAAGATGATGTGAGTTCATTTGCTTTACTCAAGAGATTCTCAAAATGGGTAGTACAGAGACCAGCGCTGGTCAGACAGGTATGATAACCAACATGTGCAGTAGGTACTCACCATTAGGGGAATACAGGTATGATAACCAACATGTGCCATAGGTACTCACCATTAGGGGAATTCAAGTATGATAACCAACATGTTCTGTAGGTACTCAACATTAGGGGAAAACAGGTATGATAACCAACATGTGCCATAGGTACTCACCATTAGGGGAATTCAAGTATGATAACCAACATGTTCTGTACGTACTCACCTTTAGGGGAATACAGGTATGATAACCAACATGTGCCATAGGTACTCACCATTAGGGGAATTCAAGTATGATAACCAACATGTTCTGTAGGTACTCACCTTTAGGGGAATACAGGTATGATAACCAACATGTGCCATAGGTACTCACCATTAGGGGAATTCAGGTATGATAACCAACATGTTCAGTAGGTACTCACCATTAGGGGAATTCAAGTATGATAACCAACATGTTCAGTAGGTACTCACCATTAGGGGAAAACAGGTATGATAACCAACATGTTCAGTAGGTACTCACCATTAGGGGAATTCAAGTATGATAACCAACATGTTCAGTAGGTACTCACCATTAGGGGAATTCAAGTATGATAACCAACATGTTCAGTAGGTACTCACCATTAGGGGAATTCAAGTATGATAACCAACATGTTCAGTAGGTACTCACCATTAGGGGAATTCAAGTATGATAACCAACATGTTCAGTAGGTACTCACCATTAGGGGAATTCAAGTATGATAACCAACATGTTCAGTAGGTACTCACCATTAAGGGAATACAGGTATGATAACCAACATCTGCAGTAGGTACTCACCATTAGGGGAATACAGGAATGATAAGAAGCATGTGTATGAGCAGATAGCGATGAACTGAACAACATTCCATGGAGGGATTTCGATGCTCATTTTGGCTGGGTGTCGGTCTATGGCTGAAGATGCTGGCTGCCTGAAGATGATGGCTGGCTGTAGGTGAATTTGGACAGTAGACGGCGGGCTAGCTGCAGGTGACAGCTGGGGTAATATGACAGCCGGCTGTGGATGATGGCTGCCAGGTTACGGTGACTGGAACCATGCCCTTGCGCTAGAAATAATCCGGTGCTTTGAGTAAAACAACAAAATGCTGTCACACACAAATAGCTGAACACTTAATCTATGCAACTTAACTGTGTGCTGCAGTTTTCTTTCAAACTAAAACTCAATGCTGAACAATTTATCTAGTTGATCAGATTCCAACGGAAGTACTTCAAGTGTTTAAACGAAAACAAAGCACAAGCCAACACTTGAACAGGCAAGTGAATTAAAATCAGAAAATAAAACAGGAAGAAAAAAAATAATAATAATTCAACTCAATCAAAACAGATTTATCTGGAAATTGTTGAATAGATTCTGTATAACAAAAATTAGTATACAGAGAAGGAATGGAGAAAATGTATTTTCGTTGACTAATAAATAAAATTTACTTGAGCAAAGATTTATATATATAAGAATGACAGGAGACACTTGTTTTAATAATGTTGCTGTGGCAAAGGGAGGTAATTTATTTAATCCAAGGGAATTAACAATGGTCACTACACCATATGGGTGCCTTCAGGAGACAAAGAGTAACTGGCCACACTGTCCCCAGAGAAATTAACACAGGTCCAGACCTCTGGACTCTTGAAATCGATCGCCCGAGTGTATCCGGATGCCCGCAATGGCTGTCTGAGAGGAGGTGAAATGTTTAGTGGGAAGTGGACTGAGGACATTTGTAAGGGAATGCTGGTTCAAATCTCAAACTTCCCACAAGCGACTTTGGTACTGTAGCCAGGTCTTTGAACATTGCACAAATGTCTCATCTGGAATCATGTTGAATGTGAGGGTGGATCACTGTGTCCCTGGAAACATGGGAGGAGTCGATAGAAGCTGTCATCCCCTCTGCAGGAAGATAAAATTAAACAGCTTTGATTAGACTGAGCTTAAACTTAAGTTGTATAGTGAAAATGTTGTCAGGTTTAACATCCTGTTTATCATGTGTTGTAATGAGCAGCTAAATTAAAGTGTATGATAATGTATATGTTGTTTTATGACAAACAGCAGTAGTTAGCCTCAAGAGTTTTTTTTCAATCTGAGTTGTTGAAAAGTACAAATTAAAAATTAAAAAACCTCAGAATCAATGGCCCGACTCACTGTTCTGACTCAGTGAAATGACACAAAGTTCTGACTCAATGTTATCAGTCAATGTTCTGACTCAATGTTCTGACTCAATGTTCTGAGTCAATGTTCTGACACAATATTCTGAGTCAATGTTCTGACACAATGTTCTGACAAAATGTTACGGCCAATGTTCTGAATCAATGTTCTGACAAAATTTTCAGGCACAATTTTCTGACACAATGTTTTGACTCAAAGTTCTGACACTAAGTTCTGACTCAATGATCTGACTAAATTGTCAGGCATAACTTTATGACACTGTGATGTTCTGACACTATTTTATGACACAATGTGCAGATGTTCTGAAAGAAGTTCTGGCTCAATTTTCTTATTCTGTATTCTGACTTTATGTTCTGACACACTTTTCTGAGATAATGTTCTTAATCAATGATCTGACTAAATTTTCGGACACAATGTTCGGACACAATGTTCGGACACTAAGTTCTGATGCAATGTTAATTAATTATGTAACTCTCACTCAACAAAGTATTTCTGTCATTGATTGCTAAGATTTGTGAAAATTGTTTTAGCATTATAAATCAATTGACAAGATGCAGTAGTCGAGTAATTTTTTAAATTTTTTTTTAAATAAATTTAAAAAATATTACATAGGGACAACCCTAACTAGAAAACAGGAAATCATTGGCAAGATAACTCCAGTTGGTTAATTGCCTCCCATTATTGTCTATTTAGTTTAATAATAGCAATGATATTTCAAGTTTAACAACTGTATTATAGCAATAATATTGAAAATGTTTCTAGCTCTTAGATAACACACTTAGATAACCTACTTAGATAACATACTTAGATATTAAAATTAGATAACACACTTAGATAACACAATTAGATTTAACACACTTTGATAACCCGCTTAGATAACACACTAACACAACACACTAACTTAAAACACTTAGATAATACACTTAGATTACACACCTACACAACACACTTAGAGGTACCACATAGATTCACAGCAATAATAGTGAAAATGTGTCTTATTCTTAGATAACACAAGGGTACCTCATTTGATGGTGAAGAGCTTTAGGGACAAATTACACCAATAGATCATAAGGCATAAGGCCTAGAACAAATATAACCTTCTCCCCACCGCCACCCCCAAAAGGCCTAATTGGGAATTTCCTTTTCATTTGGCATTTGGGAATTTCCTTTTAATTGCAAAAAGTAAAGTCATACAAGTACATACTCGAATTTTAAATTTATTTCCTGCTATCACTATCATGATTGAGCATTTTCAATTACAAGAAAAACTTAAACTTATTTAAATGCTAAATAATAATGTAAACAAAAATATTTTTTATATGCCTTTCAGGAGAGTCTGATTTTCAGAAAATGACAGCGCCATTTATATACCAACATCATCGAATGATATCTAAAAAAAAATTAAATGTTGAATTTTCAACGTAATAATATATGTTCTTAAGTATCACATATATTTATATCAGTATCAGCACACAGACAAACAAGGTTATCATATAGTTTTCTCCTATCATTACTCAATCATTAGACTATCTTTACCTTAGCGTTACCTAGCAGACGTAAAAAAAAACATACATTTCATGCAAGGATATCCACGGTGTGTTCTATTATCAACACACCATTGAAACCCCATCACACACCACTCGGTTTAGATTGCCTTGAACACCAACACACCATTTCGTATACCATCACAGACCATCACGCAGACATAACATCAGCACGACAGAATACAATGGGCTCGGCATGAATGACTCAAGAAGTCATCTGTGTAATGGTGACCACACGGACACAGATGTCAAATACAACAACAAAACACCATTTATGCCTAGAAGCGGTATAAATAGATGTGTCACACAATGCAATGCTTTCTTAATCTGATTAAAGATTTCCTTTTAATGAAAAAAAGTAATAATAAAGAGCGTGGGGGGGGGGGGAAGAAAAAGGGGGGGGGGGGGGGACGTAAAAAGCGGTTGGCACACTCACGTGACCTACATGAAGGTTGACACACTCACATGACCCACATGCAGGTTGGCACACTCACGTGACATACAAAGATGGTTGCCGCACGTGACCTACATAAAGGTTGACGCACTCACGTGACATTACAAAGGTGGTTGCCGCACGTGACCTACACATAAGGGGTGAGACACTCACGCGAGCTAAATGGAGGGTGGCACACTCACGTGACCTACTGTGACCTACGCGAAGGTTGGCAATCGAACGTCAACTACATAAAGGTTGACACGCTCACATGACCGACATTAAGGTTGACACACTCACGTGATCTACATAAAGGGGTGAGACACTCACGCGAACTAAATGGAGGTCGGGACACTCACGTGACCTACGCGAAGGTTGGCAATTTGGCGTCAACTACATAAAGCTTGACACCCTCACGTGACATACATAAAGGTTGACATTATCTTAACTGCAATGGTGGTGTCCCATGTCAAACAGTAATTATCATGCTTTGATCTGTCGAGTACAACAGTCTTAGCAGAATATTATTTAAAAAAACTGACACTCTCTCTGTAATCATCTGTACACATTGTAGCACCCAGACTGACACCCTCTCTGTAATCATCTGCACACATTACAGCATCCAGACTGACACCCTCTCTGTAATCATCTGTACACATTGTAACACCCAGGCTGACACGCTCTCTGTACTCATCTGTACACATTGTAACACCCAGACCTGACACTCTCTCTCTCTCTCTCTCTCTGTATTTATCTGTACACCATAAATAGCACCAAGACTGTACATGATCTATGTACACATCTGTACGCTAATCTCGGCAAAAGAACGCCCTCACCTCACATTCATCTATGCTCGCTACCCACGTCATGTGTATACCCCTCATCTGAGTCCCTCTTCTGCATCGCCCGACAGAGGTTCTAAAACAATCAGCAGCCCGCCTCTAAAACGCTCAAACCTCCATATATCACCGCATGTTGTCTAGCCGCCAGCCAGCGTGGGCGACTACAAGGATCTAACACTGGTGCCCCCACGGATTGCAGCAAACTTTGCACAAATAATTGGATTGTTTAAGCGGCGTTTCATCAATTTTCTTGCCGTTCAACAACTCGGTTCGAGCGACTCTGCGGTTCCCTGCCATCGATTTCTACACAATATTACCACTAGCGGAACGGGGACTTCCCAATAGCACACCGGCAGTGACAGATTCAAATGTGATGTGAATCTTTGTGACAGAAACCGGTCTGGCTTGTAACAACCCAACCATTAGCATTCAATAGTGTTGGGATTTCGTTGTGTTGTTTGTTTGTTTGGTTTTTTATTTTGGTCTTTGTTTTTTTGGGGGGGTGGGGGAGGCGGGTGGTCTCTTTATATTGATAGACATATAATATTTCTTTACAGCCTCTATAATTTAAATGAGTGCTGGGCAACTAGCAACTCGCTCAAAGGTTTAATCCGGCCGGCTGAAAGCTTTTACATGGCCAGCCGAAAGACTAATCCGGCCCCCTAAAAGATTTCTACGGCCAGCTGAAAGGCTTAATCTGGCCCGCTGAAGGCTTAATCCGGCCCACTGAAAGGCTTAATCTGGCCCACTGAAAGGCTTAATCTGGCCCGCTGAAAGGCTTAATCTGGCCCACTGAAGGGCTTAATCCGGCCCGCTGAAGGGCTTAATCTGGCCCGCTGAAAGGTTTTATCCAGCCCGCAAGACCTTCCAGGAACTTAACGGATGTTTCCTTAATATGTAAAAATTGTGAATGATTTTCTGGGCGAAAAAAAAAAAGCCTCTGAAATTGTATAATAGAAGTGTAAAATTGGCAAACTGTAATAATCACGATCGCAGAAAATATATAAAAAAAAAATTACCACGCGGCCCTCTTTAAAAAAAAAAAAAAAAAAAAAAAAAAAGCTTTTCCCACCACTGGTTTAAAGCATGAGAGGAGTAGATAAACAAGGTGTCGAGAAATGGAGGTTTCGGGGAATGGATGGTGGGGAATGGGAAGTAGGGGTCTGAAAGTTATGGGAATGGAAGAAATGTGTTTGGGAGACAGAGGCTTGGAAGCGTGTCGTAAATGAATATAGGGCTTAAATTTAACGTCTAGTTAGTAGAAATAACGTCAGCTCAGAAATAACTTGTTAAAATGAGAGGGCGTGTACGTTGTTGTACAGAATAAGACGGGTTACTTGCGTCGTGGGGTCACATAGGACGGGGCATGTACGTTGTTGTACAGAATAAGACGGGTTACTTGCGTCGTGGGGTCACATAGGACGGGGCATGTACGTTGTTGTACAGAATAAGACGGGCTACTTGCATCGTGTGGTCACATAGGACGGGGCAGTTACGATGTGAGACCACGTAGGACGGGGCAGTTACGATGTGAGACCACACAGGACGGGGAAGTTACGATCCAAGACTACGTAGGACGGGACAGTTACGATGTGAGACCACGTAGGACGGGGCAGTTACGATGTGAGACCACACAGGACGGGGCAGTTACGATGTGAGACCACGTAGGACAGGGTGAGTCAATGTATCGCAGTGTTGTAACTAGTAAGTGCCGCCCGGGGCGGAACAAATTTTTTACCCCCACCCCACCCCCCCCCCCCAATCCTTTTCAGGTCAAAAATCTAAAATCTGCATTTGGTTTTAAAGTGCCGCACCACCATATAAAGAATAAAGTGCCGCCTTGGCCAGACCGCTCCCTCCGCACCCCCACTTTCAACGCTACTGATGGATCGTGGAAGTTGGTAAAACATATACAAAGAAAATGGAAGATTACAGACTCTAAACTGAGGAAGGGAAACCATACAGTAGAATGGACAAGACCTTATGGCGTGAATGTGACGACACCGGATATGACGTGAGCTCGAAATGACAAGAAAACGCCTTCATTTGCCACATTTTGGAAGTTGATAAGAAAAAGAAAAAGAAGAACCTAGACGCTATCATAATGTCCCTTATTTCGAATCAATAATCTCTGTTCAAGACGGTTGCCGACTCGAAAAAAAAATAAGGGGAGGGGGGGGGGGTTGAGAGGGAGAGAAAGAGCCGCTATTTTTTAATGTCTATTGTTTCTTAAATCGTGAATCTGTCTATGGTTGCTAACTCGAAACACAGTCAACCTTGTCCAACAGCGTCGATATTTGAAACACGTCCGCGGGATGGGATGGTAAACACAGAGCCGACTATAATTGGCCTGAAAAAAAAACGTGGCGTATGTGAGTATCTAATGAATGTAGGTGGCTTGTGTGCACAGTGAGGACTTGTTTCGGAGTAGTACGGAAATACATCTTAACAACTCGAGCCTGGTGGGTGGATGGATGGAATGTGCGGGCCGGGCTCGTTTTTTTTGCAAGCAGTGTTTTGTCATGTCGAGCAATACCATGGCATGGATAACTGACAGCGAGCAAAGACGTGGATCACTGAAATGTGTAACTGGCATCCAGCAATTGTGGATAGCTGACATCGAGCAATGACGTGAAGCATTGACATTGCGTAATGATGAGGCAATGGCATAGAGCACTGACATCGGACAATGGGGTAGATAACTGAAAAGGGGCAATGAAGTGGATAACTGACATCGAGCAATGACATGGATTACGGACTTTGAGCAATTACATGGATAACTGACATCCAGCAGTTACGTGGCGAACTACATCTACACATTCTTACATCTCGAGGTTCAGCAAATTAACAAGTTTAAGGTCTCACTCCTTTGTTTTTGAAAAGTAGATAAAATGCCTATCTAAGAGATTAAATATCCCAACAAACTAGAGACAATGTCTATTTAACAGACTAAATATTCCAACAAAATAGATACAATGCCTTTATAGCAGACTAAATATTGTCCAATATAATAGATTGCAGTGCCTATAAAATGATACAATGCCTATATAACAGACTAAATATTTTCCAACACAGAAGATGCAGTGCCTATAAAACAGACTTAATATCCCCTAAAAATAGATACAATGCCTATCTTAGAGACTGCATATCCCCAAAAAGTCAATCCATTGCCTATATAACTGACTAATATCTATTTTAAAAAGCTAATAAAATGCCTGAGACATTAAATATCCCAAAAAAGTAGATACAGTGCCTGTATAACACACTAAATATCCCAACAAAGTCAATACAATGCATATCTAAGAGACTAAATATACCCCAACCCCACTTTTTCAAATAATTTCCCAAGCGCCCAATGTTCCCTCCCCTGGGAAACACTGCATTAAGGGGTCAGAAAGGTATTTAACCCTATACTACTAGTTCTCTGACTCTGGCATATTCGTCATAAAGTATTAGCCTTGCTCCAGGTGGAAAGTATTAGCATTGTCAATAGTGAATAGTATTGTTACGGATAAAACGTATTGTTATATTCCAGATTAGTATTATTATCGTTCCGTGTGGAAAGTATTAGAATTTTTCCAAGATCAAAAGAATTACTATTGTTGTGGATAAAAAGTAAACGTATTACTATTGTTCTGGAAAAAAATAGGTGTATTGTTCCGGATAAAAAGTATTAGTATTAGTAGTGATCTAGGTAAAAAAAAGAAAATGTAGTATTGGTCGGCATTAAAAAATATGAGTATTGTTCCGGGTGAAATGCATTAGAAACACAACGGTCCCGAAATGTTCACAGCGATGAAGTTTTGATGACATAATTTAAATTTAACGATAAATCTAAAAATGACGATAAATCTCTCAGGGGGTAAACTTGGGAAATTGTTAGAATCTAACCTTCTAACAAAGGGAAAGTCGGGGAAGTATAAACAAGGGAAAATGTCCCTCCTTCCGTCGTGCTTTAGGAAGTGGTAAAAAAGTGAAAGTGGTTCTTTTCCGGTGATTGGGGAGGGGGGGGGGCCAAAAAAAACTGCCGAGAAAATAAATCTGAAAAAATATATTTCATTTGGGGGCCCCCTCCCCCCACACCCAGTCCTCAAATGTTTATGGTTCAACTAATGTCCCCTAACGTACCCTCGTTGTACATACAGCCCTCTGTCATTCTGGACTAATACCAGGCGCAGCTTGTTGACTTGAATAATACATGGCCAGACATCACTAGAGCCATCAGGCTCCCCCTAACAACATCAGCTCGTGTAGTGGAACAACCCGGTCAGGCGGACCAGGACAAAAGAGTGCTCTGTCCCGTCGATACCATCACAATCTTGCCCGTGCTCTGCGAGGACACGGCCCCGCTCTTTGTACGGCCACCGTTATCCTTGCCTTTCAATTTAATTTTCTCGTCAAAATGAACAGGAAGCGCCTGTCTCTGTCCGGTTCAGCTGTATGTAATCTCCAGAGACACACACACGCAATACGCATGATCGGTTTGCTCACCACAACGGCAAGTATGATATCAAAATTTTGAGACTCTGGAACGGTATGTGTATAAGCTACACCACAGTCCAAACAATTTAGATACCAAGTATTACCATCCAAAAAAAAAACCCCAGAGAATACCATCCTATCTGACAAATAGCATTCAACAACAGAGATTACCATCCTACACCAAAGATTACCATCTAAAGCCTTGAAACGATCACGTTCTATTTTAAAAATGTGTCGAGTATGATCACTCATCTGTTATACAGCGAGGGAAAGCATCAATACCACCCCACAACAATGTCAGAAATATGAGCATTAATATGTGATATAGTGAGTGAGGCAACATAACCACACAAATGTGACAAATATGATTATTAATCTGTTATACAGCGAGTGAAGCAACATATGACCACACACAACAACCCCCCACAACCAAAAAAAAATAAAATTACTGAGCCCTTTTGTCATCACCAACTATTTACTGAACAATGGGAGGTAATTGGAAAAACGTATTTGGAAGAGTTGCCCGCAGTGATGAGACAACGAGTGATCGGTATGAACTTCATCAAGTGCTCATTGACCAGACAAGAGACCAAGGACCAAATGGGTGTGTGTGTGTCTCTCTCTCTCTCTCTCTCTCTCTCTCTCTCTGTGCCTGAAACGTGCTCCGTCGTCAGTCACGGGTGACGGTGCCATGATCAGTTGCCTCCCTGATCGTGATATTTATGTCCCCTTTCATGTGACAGATCACGTTAAGCAATCTATGCAATGCAATGGCTTTCCGTGGAATAGGTGTGTAGTCTATGTAACCTTCATGAACTAAGAATCATCTGAACTATCGTGGAATATCTATCTACGGGTAATTTACGCATATCATTTATGAAACCGCTGAGCAGCCTGCGTAATGCTTACGTGATCTCTATGTCATATATGTAATTCGCATTTGTTCGTTCTACGTGTAATCTGGATATAATCTATTTAATCTCTTAACTTACGGCTCAACTTGCTTCGAGATGCAACAGTACAATAGTCATCCTATTGCAGAATACTCATCAAGGGCTCGTCCATAAAGTACGCCACGCTCCGGATTTATTTTTATTTATTCATTTTTTATTTAATTTTTTGAACTTTTTTATTTACTTTTTTTTTTTTTTGGGGGGGGGGGAGGGGGGGGAGGGTGCG
>CAXITT010000242.1:652073-684627 GCA_964033795.1 Lymnaea stagnalis
AAAAAAATAAAAAAAAAAAAGAAAAAAAAAAAAAAAAAAAAAAACACTGGTTAAAGACTGATAAAAGATTGCGTTTTAGCTGATTAAAGTAAAAGTACCCGTACAAGAAATGTGATAGAGTTGCCCAGAATTGCTAACGCAAATCCACCCAAACAAAACCAAACGTCTGATTATTTTTTTTTTACCTTAATAGCGTTTGTCATTTAATGGAAAAAATCTATTAAAACAAACATCCAGGCATACAGTCTGGCCAATCACATTAAGATATTAATAAAACATCCTGGTACATCCATTACGCCAGTCTCTCAACAGCTGTTCTGTAGTTGTACATTTATGTGAGCCTTAACCTATACAAAAACATGTGATACAACTTAATTTTACGAAAGATTTTACAAACTGTTACTGCAATATATGTATGAATCATCCTTAGAAAATTTTTTAGGAAAACATTGTCTAAAAATAATAACATCACATAATGTGATGTGATGTTTTCCGGTATTAAAAATGACAAACCTTTTTCAAAAACAAAACTTTTCATTTTTGTAATGAATTTCAAATGTGATATCATACAAATGAAATAAAATTAGCCTGAAAATACAAGCACCCTAATGTAGCACATGTGTGTGAAGTGGGCAGAGTGTGTGCATGAAAGGCCAGATCCTCAATGAGCCACTAAAATATTAATAATGCAATTGACAGTTTTTACCCATGCATGAGACTAAATGCACTGACATAATGTGAAATTAATACTTAAATGGACCTAATAAAAATAGATGTTGATTTTTATAAGTTGTGGTCCGATGTATTCATGTTTAGCATCAAGATGGCCTAGTACTAATACATGCTAATTGATTCAGCAAAAGTACTTCTGGAATTCAAACTTCAAGTATATTTATAAAACTGTCTGATACTCAGCATTAGTCTTAACTCAGAGTCATTTTGTTTTTTAATATCTTCATCTCAAGGCTTTCCAGACTCCTTTAGATGTTGAAAGATTGTCCAGTAGTTAGATTTAACAATGCATTTGAATCTCGCAAAATGTTACTAGACTGACAAATCATGTCTTCAGAGACAATGTCTTCTTAAATTTTGAGGTTACAACATTTAGCAATTGGTCACATGTATACATGCTTTGGAGTGAAAAAAAGAAATGATTAATTTACTTAGCTTCCAAAAGAAATGAGTAAGCAATACTTCACTATTTACTGAAAACCATATTATCTTAATTTAATGTGGGTGATTTACACAGCTTAGGCTACAAAGAGAGAATATGTCACTTACACATATAATTATAATAAGTATTTATACAACTAGAACTTCTATTTATAGAGAAAATTAAACTTTACACCAAGCATGAACCTATGTTATGCTTGATGGATTTATAATAAATATTATAATTATAGCCCTATAGTGTATCTATAGCCTTCAATCATCATAAGAAGCTGGACTGTACACATCAGATTTTCATATAAACAATAAGATTGTTAAACGTATAAATTAATAAATTGTGGGCCAATGAGCATAATGCTTAGGCTTATGCATGATCAAAATATTCAGTTTTATGTATTTTCAACTTTTCACTCACTAAAAATGCCAACATGGCACAAACTTTCATTAAAAATTAGGCCTAATATGAATGAATTAACTGAATTAACTTTGAGTTGGAGAAAAATAATTCAATATTATCTGGATTTGGATAAGAATTAGAATAATGTTCAATAATTATATAAGTATAAGACTAAGTGACTAAGGTAATAAATAAAGGAGCAATCTGTGAGTGTGACCGTGAGTTGCGTACATTTAAAAACGTTAAATATGCATTATGTATTGTATGAATTGAATGTACGGCCACCGATGTACAATCCATCGGTTTACTTCAGTTGTCAAACTCAAGCCTGACACACACTAGAAAAGAGACACTAGTTGGTGTGCAGGATCGTGGACCAGGACCAAGCCCAAGGACACCAAGTCTTTATAACTTTTAAAGTCACAGACATTGCTTCAGATTCATACAGCGACAAAATTACAAATAGAAAG
This sequence comes from Lymnaea stagnalis, assembly GCA_964033795.1. NCBI lineage: Eukaryota > Metazoa > Mollusca > Gastropoda > Lymnaeidae > Lymnaea > Lymnaea stagnalis. Next base: position 654,111 of record CAXITT010000242.1, read on the forward strand.
TGTAAGAGTCTGTAAATTGATACAGAAATTGAACGAGATGATAAAGACTGACTGGAGTGGCGTTTGGTGATAAGTTTGAAAGCACGAATTTCGAGAACGAAATATAAAAAAGTAATTAGGCCGACTCAAATCGACAATTCAATCCATTGTGACAAATGAGAAAGATTTGAAAATATAATTATAATGAATGGAATTTAGCTTCTTGCCCTAAAAAAATTAGATAAATTTAACTTCGTTTAGAATAATTTGAACTGGGTATTACTGTACCTTGCGCCGTATACTCTATCCAAAACGAATTATTTCCACAGAACTTACAACACTCGTAACATTAAGTAAACAATACACCTTTTTTCTCCTTTCACTTCCGAACATAATTATTTATTTTCCGGTCTATGTGCGCATGCGCAAATCTTTTTGGCCAATCAAGTTGACGCTTTTTCTGCATAAATATTTTTTTTCTTTAGATCATATTTTTATTAATTTTGCAATAAGTGCCTTGTCTGACGGTACTTTTTTTTTAAACCAAAATTGCCGGATAGCAATTTCGCTCAAATTTTGTTTTTTCGGGGTGGGGGGGGCGGCAAAATCTTGGCCCGTTCTGGGCGGCACAAATAACCTTAACTAGGCCAGAGCCGTGGTTTGTAGTACATTGTTCTTACATAGACATAGTGACATAGAGATATATTTATAGCTCTGTGAGTTCTTACGAGCCTACATAGATCCTACTATTCTATAATAAATAAATATCATAATGAACCATTTTTTTTTAAAGTTTGGCAATATAAAAATGATTTTGGGGATCGCCACAACATGAGGAACTGTATACAGGGGGTCGCGGCATTAGGAAGGTTGAGAACCACTGCTATAGATATGCTTATTGACTTATTGTGAACTTGGCTGTGGGTGCGCAATTGGCTGATGAGACCGATTCAGTGCAGTAAGTGCAAAAAAAAAAAGGGGGGGGGGGGGAAAAAAAAAAAAGGGGGGGGGGGGGTAATAAAGACTAATTTATTAAGCCAATAATATAATCACGTGTGGGCCCATTTTTAAAACTTCGAAATTTTATATCAAGGCATTCAGAGACCTGCATCTGACCGAAGAATAACATGAATGACATGAATAATCAGGAATATGGATATATTTCTTCATATTCATGGCGCTCACACACACAAAATATTTAAAATGCATCATATTCATTATAACTGTCACCTACAAATTTTATATTTTGATAAGTTTCATCTGAACGAAAAGTAGGTTATCTTATTAGATCTAATTTAACAGAAAATGTTGTTTTCGTCTGATTAAAATAAAGACGTAATATCATATTCATATTATTATTTTTTATTACCGAATTTCGGACTAATTTAAAATAGTGCAATCTAATTTAAACAGAAAAACTCAATCACTTTCAATTATTTAACTGGATATTATTAAATGGGATAATTAAATAAGCACAGCCTGATTAACGCCTTTCGTGTCAGCATTTTTTTTATTTTTGTAATTCCGTCTAAATAAATTGCGCGACTCAGTGCAACAAGGTGCGTCAATCTAAGAAAATGCAATTTCATAATTCAAAAGAGTTCATAAATTTCCGTACCCCGTATTGTCTCATAAAAACGTTCGAGTCCAAGTATCACTTGAAAAATCTTTTCAAAATATAAAGACCAAAATTGTACAGGTTTAATGGTTGCTTACCCATTTCATTAATCATTAATAATTAGATATAATTTGATCTAATAGATTATGGTAATACTTAAATACGGATTTTTTTTTTATTGAATGAGGCGGCTATGCCACTATCACTATGCCCTATTTATTCATGCAGAGCATTTATTTTGTAACATAATAATAATAAATTATTATTACTGTTTAGTAGTAGTCTAAAGTTTATTAATAATTATAGAAGAATATGGGTTATGTAGCCTTAATTTAAATTTATCGATTTACTAACACAGTAACTAACTGTAAGCATACAGTACCTAATCATACTATGGCATACTTAAATTTAACTTGGTAATCTACCACTTGAGCGTCGGCCAAGAAAAAATCCAGTTTTTCGGGTTGGAAGGGCTATATAAACAACTATTCTTACATTGGAGTCTGTTAATATTTTTGCTTCCGTATAGAGGCTATAAAGTTATATAGCACAATACTAATACATCTAAATACTTATTACTGCCAAGCAACTGATATGCCAGGAAGAAAAAGAGACAACAATTATTTTTTTTTTATCCAGATGACGCGGATGTCCACACACAGAATGTGGATAACGTGAATGCTCAGAAAGCGTAAACTGAAAAGACAGTTTAGCACAAGAAGCGCCAGTGATCTTTCCCCTTCATATTTACGTGGATTCGTGTACCACAACCGTTTTCGTGGAAATTATATTTTTTTAAACTTAATTGTCAAATTGGGCGATAACTATGCATAATTCCATTTTCACACATTATCTTCTATTTCTAAAAAATTGTTATAGTTTTTCTCTTTTAAAAAAATTGTCTATTATTATGGGAATGAATACGTATAACCAATGTCATTAAAAATAATATAAGAAAGTTGTTTAAATAGCCCTTCCAACCGAAACAGCTGGATTTTTTCTTGGCCGACGCTCAAGTGGTAGATTACCTTTAACTTAAGCCACTTAAGTTTTAATTAATTTACTTTTTTTTAGTCACTTTACAGAAGAGTCAGTGTGGATTGCGAAGTTTAATAGAGTGGACAAGACTTGTTCAGTTCTAAAATAAATTGGGTCTACCGAGTCTACCAACCAGTAACCTAGATTTTGTTCCTAGAAGTAAATTTTGAGAGATGATGCCATAATTGGCCACCATCTTGGTTGACAAGACAGGTTAATTATGTCACTAAATCTAAGTAAATCTATCTATCCCTAAACCTAACCTGAACCCTAAATGTATCCCTATACCTAAGCTGAACCCGAATTCATGGCAACTTTAATAAGCACCTAAAAGACGTGGTGGCATCCTGAACTAGTTTTAGCTGTAAATTCAAATCCACCTAAGACCTATTATTATTATCATAAATAATCATATCATGATGAATGAATCTCATTTTTTTAATATTTAATATTCAGCACCGCCATGAATGAATGTATCATGTCATTGATTCAGTATATCACAATTTATGTATTTCACTGCAATATTCCATCACAATTTATGTATTTCACTGCAGTATTTATGATAATTACTTGATATTTCATATTAACTATCTCAAATATTGGTCTTGAGTGAGAGATCTTTTTCTTAAGTCCTGGACTTGGGCTGAAGAAGAAGTAGATTAAAATGGTTAATTAGTTGTTATGCCATGCACATTTAACATTGTCTTTCTAATTGTGTTCACAGTGGAGCAATGGATTATTTAAATAATACGTCACCCTTCAGGGCCACAAAGTCCCACCCTTATCCCGTTTGGACATTCTACTTGTCTCTCACAGTGTACGCCCCTATTACCATTATATCTTTCTATGTAACTGGTAATGTGTTATACAACTACCCATGGGGAAAGAGCATAAACCGCAGCCATGTTTTCTTTGTGTTGCACATGACTACTTTTGATGTTACTTTCTGTGCTGTAACTATGCCAGTGTTTCTGATGGTCAACTTAAGGTTTCTGGATTTCACAATAGGTAAGATTAATCTCTTTGGGGCACAAGTACGCATGGGGCATACAGGGTTAGAAGAGGATGTTGTAAATTTTAAAAAAAAATGTTTTTAAACTTTGCTTTAAATTCTGGATTTAATTTAATAGTTAAATATTTCACTGCATTACATTGCATATCTTTAAATTTCAAACAGTTTATATAAACTATTTGGGAAGAGAGGATGCATAATTAGCGTTGGAAGAACATCACTTAAATAAAAATATGTTATGTTTATGATAAGGCAAATTTCAGAAGGTAAGTTTCATATCATTTAATTACATGATCATATATTCTGGTTAAAATTTCTCAAGGTTCGACATCATGTGTGATTCTGATAGCAGTCAACTACATTATCATAGATGGAACCAACTGTATCCTTCTACTTTATGTGTTGAATGGCTTCAGGGTAGTGTACCTGAATGTGACAGTTGAGCAAGGTGACTGGTCAGAGGTGTGTGGTAGACAACCAATAACAAAAAAAAAATGTTGGTGAGGGTCACTTAGACAAGATATAAGACCTGATTTATAAATAAAATAAAAAATGCAACTAATGCTATATCAGACTTTTATTCAGTCCTACTTGCAAGTAAATAGACAAAATATGTTAATATATTGAGAAAATAACCACAACTGTTGACGAGAAAGGGGATCTCAGCAACTGTGCAAGCAGAGGAATTCCACTGCTGTCTTTAACAGAATTATTTTGAATAGAATGAAAGATGAGGTCGACATGCAGCTAGGAGATCAGGAAATGAGTAAAGCAAAAAATGGGAAAACCTTACTACAAGATTAACAGGCTGGCTTCCGCCAAAACAGATCATGCACAGATCTAATTGCAACAATATGGATCATTGTAGAACAGTCCATCGAATGGAACTCCCCCCCAAATATAAATTTTATCGACTACGAAAAGGTGGACTCACAGATGCCTTTAAAGTGGAAACAGGAGTTAGACAAGAATGTCTCTTGTCCCCTTTCCTATTCAACCTTGACATTGACTGGATAATGAAAAAATCCACAGACAAAAATAAGAACAGGATACTGTGGAGACCATGGGAACAACTGAATGACCTAGACTTTGCATATGATATTGCACTTCTGTCCCACAACCAGCAACAAATGCAGGAAAAGAATGAAGACACAGCCACCTTTAGGGCACAGGTCAGACTCAATATCAATAAAAGCAAGACAAAGATCATGAAGGTTAACTCAGCCAACCAAGAGCTTATCTCTCTAGCAGGAAATGCATTGGAAAGAGTGGAGGTCTTGAAATACTTTGGCAGCACCATTGACATAAATGGTGGAACCCAAGCTGGATGTCAGGGCAAGAATTGTAAAGGCTAGGTCATCATTTGTGTTATTAAAGAAAATATTAGAGTCAAAGGAGCTGAATCTGCAAACCAAATTCAGAATCTTCAACACAAATGTTTAAACAGTCCTACTATATGGAGCCGAATTTTGGAGAATAACAGCAAGCATTGAGCATAAAGTACAAACTTTTTATTAACACTTGCTTTAGAAAGAGCCTGAACAACAAATGACCAAACACTATCACCAACAAAGACTTACTGGAAAGGACATACTAGGAACCTATTGATGAAGACATCATAAGGAAAAGATGGAGGTGGATAGAGCAGACTCTCCGAAAACCCCCAGACATCACCAGACAATCCCTAACATGGAATCCACAAGGAAAAAGAAAGAGGAAGGCCTAAGACTAGATGGAGACATGAGCTAGAGGCAGACACACTAAAGTATGGGATACACCTAGAAGAACTGGAAAGGAAAGCACAGGACCAAGATGAATGGAACATTTTTATAGACCGCCTATGCCCGAGACAGGGTAAAAGGCATAAGTAAATAATTATAGTGAAGTAAATTGTGTGCATTAGTTAGGTCATTTACTCCAAAATCATCTATAGTATTTTTTTATATTAAATTTTTGTGAAGTATTTCCCATAATTTTGTTTACCTCTCCCATCAGGTCTCAATGAAAACAACTTTATTTGGCATATTGGCCGCCGTCACATTCATTGACCTCGTCCTCATTGATAATAATGAATTACTTGGAGATTATTGCCCCATAGGTCTGCCTGCCAGCTTTTATGGACATGAATATTTTATTATCATCTGCCTTGGTCTTACATGGTTCATTTTAGCCTTGTAAGTGTTGCCTTGTTGTGTGTAAAGATTAAATGATTAACTCAGCTTTAGCCAATGGATTATTTTTAATCTTTTTAAGAGTTGAAAGTTGTAGGCTGTTTTCTTGATAATTTGTATAATACATCCATCCCTGTGGCGCTACAGTACAACACACAGTAAAATATATCACACCATGGTAATAGTCATCTCGTTTTTATAAAATTAAGATAAATTAGTCTTTTTGTTTTGGGTTTTTTTTTGTTAGGCTTTTTTAATTTTTATGAAGAGACTTCTTATACATTCAGTTTAAATTTTATGTTTAATATAGGCATACATTTTGTAATCATTCTTATGCAAATCTGTAAATTTTCCTTATTTTTTTTCTATTTTAAAAGTGTTGAGGAAAAAATAGTTTTTATGTGTGTAATTTACTTAGAGGTAGACGAAGCATCTTCACACAAAAAATAACTTAAACTCAAAATAAGTTTGTTGGGCTGAAATTAGGGTTAAAAAAATTACCCATAAAATTGAAAGCAGTTCTTGACCAGTGGCTTTCATGTATATGGACAACAAAAACTTTTTTGCCCCATGTTATTATTTCAGGACAAGCTACCCATTAGTCAAGAGTGGACAGTGTCCAACTTACTTCCCAAGGAATGGATACTTTTACCCAAAGAACAAAGTCAGTGTTGTGAGGGCCGACCTAACCAGTGATGAGAGACTTAATCAGCATCTGTAATGTTTTTAAGATATTATCTTTTTTTTTTAATATACATCATTTTTTATAGCACTCAGTATAATGTGACCCAAAAATCCCCCTTAATAAGTTTTTATAACATTCAGTTTAATATGACCAAAAATCCAATGAGAAAGTTCTAATAACGTTCATTGTAATGTTACCATAAATCCCCTAAAGAAGTCTCCTGTCTCATATTAACATGACACAAGATTATGTCACTGCTTTCTTTTTTTTTTTTTTCTGTAGACTAACAATATTTTTATGTCAAACATATCACTACTGCTTCACCAGCAAAATTTATGCATAAGTCAGTTGTCAAATCTATGGTCAGTTTATGGTCTATGGGTAAAGTCAATTGAGACTTCTATTATTTTCCCTCCAACGGTATAAAGAATGATAAATGAAGGACTGTGTTCTAGTCAAGGTAAGAAAAAAGGTTTATGGAAGCTTGAAGTTTTAAGACAGCACCATAAAAGAAGAAAGGTATTGTCCTGTCTTTCTATTTCAAGCTTCCATATACCTTGTTCTTCTATTTCCTCCCGCAGTAAAGAGACCAATTTATATATAATCACTGACCCCAGTTAAAGTAACCAGAGAGTCACTGATGTCTCTGTGAGATTATTCACACATAAAGTTATGTAGTTAGAAGGGACTTTGTTTTTTTGGGGGTTATTTGTACCATTTTGTTATAATGTGGGGTAAATGTTTCCCAAGTTTTTTATCATAGCCAAGTTTTTTTGTTGTTTTTTTTCCTCCAAAAATGGTAAATATTTTGAATTATTATATTGATCAAAAGGGGAGTTACATTTTTTTTTAAATTTAGTTTTTAAAAATAATATAATTAACTGAATTTTTTTTTCAACACAATAAAAAGGAAAATTTTACCAGTGTTTAACCTTTTTTTTTTCCCTCAGCAAATCATTTATTGAAAAGGTGAAATACGCGCCTTCAATAAACAACTTGAGAAAATTCCCAAGCATTATTCCAAAGAGCAAGTACATTATGCGTTTCTAAATTTTAGTATATTTTGCTTAAAAAGGCATAACTAATTCAGATTAATATTTTACATTAAGAAACCTAAGCCTGTTAAAAGTCACTAATAATAATTCTCTAGGTAAGTAATCTATGCCTCCAATGGTTTTCTTCCATAGACTTTCAGAAAAAAATTTCCAGAAGATAGCACTAATTGGGATTCTTATAAATTGTTAACTTGAATGCATGTTTTTGTCCTGTAACTTATGTAGATGGGAAGTTCACAGATTCCTGCCACCATTGTTTGGCGGGCTATTTCTAGTAATTTGTAAAACTTCTTGAAAAAAAGAACGTTTAGTTTGTTTGTCTTCTGGAAGGTAAACTTAAGGCCTACATCTCAATAAAAAAAAACGTTTTGTCTTTATATGCATTTTGTACTCATTCAAAGTGAAAATAATTTATTTTCTAATTTTTCAATCACAATTTGTTTTTAAATTTAAAAAAAGAGAAAAGTGGCCACTTTTTAATATGAAATGAGTGTGCAGATTATTAAAACAATGTGTGTATATATGTATAAGATAAGATAAGATTCTTTATCGATCCAAATAAATGGTAATGTTTTTTTTAAATTAAATTGTACATTTTCATTTTCAGAACATGAATAAATACAGATTTTTAACTAAGACAACATTTAACGATTATAACAATTTAAACACAAAACACTAAAGTATTTCTCTAGCGTAGAAGTCAGCCATAAAGAAACAATAATGAATTAATTAGCTATCATTTAGATTTGGTAATCACTGATTGAGCATGCGGTTAAATTTGTACACAATACTGGGGCACAAAAGAATTTTTTATATCTATAAAAAAAAAAGTATAAGTGGTAACTTTCAGAGGAAGAATTCGCCCTGATTGAGCTGATCATAGCTGTCTGGTGAGGAAGACGGTGGGATGTATCAAACAAAATTTGTTTAGTTTAACAGCATTTATCTTAAATAGTTTTTCTAAGAGAAGGATGTTTAGTGTGGGTGATATTACTAGCTTTCTTGATTAGTCTATTTAATTGGTGTTTGATGTCAGACGATAAATTCCCACACCAGCAGGTAATAATGAAGTTTGTTGCACTATAGAATAAGTTAATAACTTTTTTTTTTAACCGAAATTGCAAAATTTGTTAAGACAGAAAAGTCTTCGGTTGGCTTTTTTAATACAAAATTTTAGGGTGTTCACACCATTCAGCTTATAATTAATTGTGACACCCAAGTACTTATATGTTTCTACTTTTTCTCTACTTTGATTATTTTAAGATTTTTTATTGCAATTGATCATTTCCCCCTCCGGAAATCTACAACCATTTCATCTGAAGAACATTTTCATTGCACCAACTGATAAAGCTTCTAGCTACATATTTCTACTTTGACAAAAATAGCAATGGCAAATGGATCAAATAAACAATAATATGTTGTCAAAATGTATGACTCTTTAAACTGAACTTTCTTTTTGTATATTCTTTTTTGTGATATCAGCTTTGAGTAGAAACAATATTGGCTGCCTAATCTGAGCAAACAAATGTAGTGAGACAGCACAGACTTTGCGGTGATAAGAGATAAAAAATCTATGAAAGCAAAATAATTTTACTCATCTAGAAAGTTTATTTGGTAAGGATGCGGTATAAAACGCATGGATAAAAGGCAAGAATACAGAAGGCGTGAGGAGCTTTTGCTTTGCTTAAAAAATGTTTGGAGCTTGGTGCACATTAGGACAAATACTGAAACTAGAATTTTTAACCTCTGGTACATGTTTCAGAAAATTGGCAATCAAAGAAAGAAAGATTGGAAAATATTTTAAACTTTCATGAATAGTGGCCTGTGCATAATCTTTAACACCAAGCGCTTTTCAACAAAAAAAAAAATGACAACACAAATCCCAGTGGAGCAAGAAATTGTGAAAAGACTGGAGATGGATAGGTCATAGCATGAGAAAACCAATGCCAAATATAGCTAGGCAAGCAGTGGTTTGGAACATTGAAGGATCAAATGGACGGGAGGACTAAAAAAAAACAGCTGGCATAGAGAGGTGGAAAAAGAAAGATTTTGAAGAGTTATAGAAGATAGCAAAAGACTGGAAGGCTTGGAAATATATTATCAATGGACTATGCTTCAAAGAAGAATATGACTCTGAGCAATTGTCTCCAACTTTAAAAATTCACTTGTTTGTACTTGAATATTTTAAAATTCTTCTTTAAAAAGATGCTAACCACAATTTCCAGCTGAATCCATTTTCTTATGATTATTTTAACTTTTATTATTTTTTTTACCCCAGAGTGATTATCCAGATCATTCTTTGATCACTTAAAGATATAAATATTGGACATTTTTTAAAGTGAAATGTTGTTCTTTTTTTATACTTCATCAAGCAAGTGAAATCAAGTTACTACTTTTCTCTAAATAGCAAGGCATTAACAATAACATTTCAATGCTAGAAAAGCTAAAATTTTTATGATACGTCGTTTCAAATCTTTCTTTTTCTCTTATTGTTTTAGACCTCGTTTGGAAGGCCTGCCGGAGACTGAAGAAGGGACACCACGAAGTAGTTACAACATGGAAGAGAGGAGACATGAGTTCTTGCAACGGTGATTGTCCATATTTTTATTGTTTTCCATTGCAATTACAGGCAGTCAGATTAAAATAACGGCCTCCCACCATGTGTAAAATGAAATGTAATGAAGTAAGGTGAACACAGCAATGAAACAAAAGGGACGGTGGAAGTCAATGAAAGGTTTTTTAAGGTTACCACAGACACCACATTTCTTTTTAAAAACATTTTTTTTTAAAAAGGCAATCAGATTAAAATATATATTTGTTTAATTTTAATTCAGTAATTTTATTCTGCTAAAACAGTGGTTCTCAACCTTCCTAATGCCGCGACCCTTTAATACAGTTTCTCGTGTCGTGGCGACCCCCAGCCACACAATTATGTTCGTTTGCTACTTCATAGCTGTAAGGATATGTGTTTTCAGATGGTCTTAGGCGATTCCTGGAAAAGGGTCCCGCGACCCCCAAAGGGGTCGCGACCCACAGGTTGAGAACCGCTGTGCTAAAAGATAAAACAGATTGGCACTTTTTTTTTTTCAAATTTAAATATCAATAGTAATACTATTGAAAATGAAAAGAAACAACTCATTTTTATGCTCAAGAAGATGAACTACTTTAACATAATGTAACTTAATTGGTTAAATTTTAAATGTCCCTTTCTTCATTAACTTGAAGCACTGAAATTTCAACGTTAAATTAAATTTGTTCATAACCAAGAATATTTGCATTTTTTTAAACACACTTCTTAATAGCGTCAATTCGAACATCTTCTAAAAACTGTTTTGATTCAAATCAGCACACATTTTTTTTAGATTTAGATTCATTGAATTGTTATAAAAAAATATTTGTTCCGATAATATCCACTAATGAAGTGTTTTTTTTAAATAATCCAATAACATCCATTAATGACATATTCTTTCATAGCAATCCAATAACATCCACTAAAGAAGTGTCCATTTGTAACAGTCCAATAACATCCACTGATGAAATGTTCTTTTATAACAATCCAAAAAACATCCACTGAATGAGCTGTTATGTTATAACATTTTTTTCCCCAAAGATCAAATGGATCAAAAGATCTTACTAGTTCATGGGAATCTTTGAAATCACCAACGTCAGGTACAGGTAAGTTTGACACGGTCAGTTTTATTCAGAAGTCGTTGATCAAAAAGAATACCAACTTATGTTTATACAGATAACCGGGAACTGTTTAATAAAATACATTGTTATTTCTAGGTATGATTTACATCAATTGTGCATAAAAGCTGAAATATTGTACAGAATTTTAGTTACCATGTTCGATATCCACAACACGTTTAACAACTATCACAAGTATAATTTAATAATCAACTTAATATGTAAAACTGCCAAAAAACTATATCTTAATTATGAACTCAAATGTTTAACCGACTTGACTGTGAACTCAATATGCTTAATTAAATGCTGTTACTGTACTCCAGGTTTCTGTGCACTGTCTCCAGGCATTCGCCTGATGTTGTCAGACAGCTTTATCTCACCTCAGCTGAGCAATGGAAAGATCAGTGTGTTGGAGTTGTACTTGAGGTCCCCTACAGGCAGACATATGTCAGTTTAGCTTAAGTTAAGTGTATGCTACATCAGTGCTTCTCAAACTTACCGGGAGGATGTACCCTTTAGAAATGCACACACATTTTACTAGAACAGTATCATTAATTATTTTTGTTTTATTCAGTTAGGATTTTTTAAATTTTTAAAACTACAGATGACTTTTTAGGACAGAAAACTTTGAGAAACTCTATAGAAGAATGATTCCCTTTTCTGAATCTTACCAGCCAAGTCTTGTCATTTTTCTAAAATGCTGTTCCAGTGAATTTAAGATTACCCGGTAGTCATGGGGAAAAAATTTAGATGAATACATAAAATTTGACCAATTATATGCTGTAAACTATATGTTTCTGCATTACATTCCCAGAGCTGATGGACTACCTGAAGAGCTGAGGAAGACGCCTTTGGAACTGCTGACTGTTTCTCAAGACAGCCTGGAATCGGACAGTCAAAAGGTTAGACTTGGATTTAAGAATGGTTGGGAGAGTGAGCATTTGCTTTGCCATATAATCATATAGACTTTGGCTATTTCTTTTCTGTGTTATTGGGTGTTTCTTTTTTGGTTATCTCTAGCTATTAACTAATTCTGTATTGTTGGTTGGCTGTGGCTATTAACTATTCTGTATTGTTGGTTATCTCTAGCCATTAACTAATTCTGTATTGTTGGTTGGCTGTGGCTATTAACTATTCTGTATTGTTGGTTACCTCTAGCCTTTTACTAATTCTGTATTTTTGGCTGGCATAATTCGGCTAGTGATTTATTTATTTTTTTGTTAGCCGTAGACAGTAGCTACTTTTGTTTTTTGGTTGACTTGTAATTTATCTTTGAAATGTTTATTACTGCCCCTTAAGCAACCACTTCTTATTTGTTATATTTTTTTTCCTAGTACACTCACTTATTAGAAGCAAGATGGAGATTCTTTCAAATCTTTCTCTTTTTTACACGCCTTTCCAGTTGGATGCCCTTGAAGTTGTCATAGAGACTGGGGAGACCAATCGAGGTAATGTAAAGACAGATGATGACGATAAACTCACAGTTGCTGAACCTGAGTCTGTTGTTTGCCTTGATGCCACCGAAAGTGCAGCATCCCTTTGTCCCAGCTTGACAGATACGGATGAGCTGAGAAGCAAGGTGCAACATCTCAGAAATTTCCTCAAGCAAAGAGGAGATATCAAGATGCCACTGAAAGGACTGGATAAACTGAACTTCAGGAGTGGGATGGGACCCCAGCAGCGGACCAGGCAATCAATTTTGAACGTGTCAGAACTCACAAATTTTAACTTAAAAATTCATGCCGGGAGAGTATCTTTTAGAATGAGACATTTAAAACAGGAATCTAAAACTGGTTCCACAACAAATTTGTTACCCGTGACCTCACATGAAGCTGCATCGTCGGTCAAGAGTTCAAATGTTGATGTTAGAAGCCACGATCTGAGCCACAGCACAGATGTGATAATCTTGACCCGACAAGCTCGATTGATGTTCAAAGAACACTTAGCTGTGGTTGTGTGTGCCACAGTCACATGGCTGCCAATTTTAGTGTACGTGTCATTGGTCAGACCCCTGGACAAGATATATCCAGACACCCTCAAAAACCCTCTACATGCCTTCCTTCATGTGTTGTCATGTTTACGGCCCTGTTTGGTTGGAGCCATCCATTTGTTAGGTAAGGTTTGGTATTTAAGTCCCACCGTGTAAGGGTAAATTTGAGATGGGCCCTTTTTTCTGTGATTAAGTTCTTGATATAAAATCTGGTTCTATTGTGTGGGGACACACTGAGACACAATAACATTGACCCCATGCTGAGACACATGTAACATTGAACACACGCCGAGACAAATGTTAGAAACAATGACCACATGCTCTGAGACATGTTAGTAATATTGACCACACTCTGAGACACATTAGAGACATTGACCACATGCTGAGACACACATTAGAGACATTGAGCACATGCTGAGACACATTAGAGACATTGACCACATACTGAGACACAAGTTAATATTGACCACAAGGCCAGACACACATTAGTAATCTTGGCCATATGCAGAGACAAGTTAATAAAATTGTTCACTTGCTGAGACACAAGTCACTTACATTGACATAAGTTAAATGGGTAAACATGGGGGGTTGGGGGGGGGTGTAAATATGGGGAGGTTGAAGCTAAAAGAAACATACAAAGGGTAGAGAAATACCTTAAAAGGGGCAACACAAGCAATTGCATGTTTTGGGTAAGAAGCCTTCGACAGGAAGAAATAGAGAGTGGTAGATCTATTCAATTACGGAAGTGCCCCATGAAATTAAAGAATTTTCCTATGTGATAAACATGAGATTAACAGGAGACATAAAAGATTGGTGCTCAGAAAGTCTTGAAAGTCAAAACGTTGGGAAATACTGTTATAAATTATAAACAGTTTTATTCTTAGTCCAAGTTTACTACTGTCTCCTGACTTTGACAATCAGTTCATTGCCTCATTGCCTCCTGACTTTGATAATCAATTATTATTTTTCTCTTTAATCAGGGTTTTCTCCTCACCAAGTAAAGCTTTGCTGTGGGCTAAATAAGTACCTTCCAATGTTCTGTTATTAGTCTTAGGAAATGATCATCACAGCACATGGTAGCCTCAGTATGGCATGATAATAGATTTTTATTATAATATTTCTGATAATTTATGTTTTTCCTTAGCCAGAGGATTGATGCACAATGTCAATTTTTTAACTGTAACAAAATATTTTTGAGCATGCAGCAGAAACCAACAAGAAGAAAGATGAACCTTGTGTAAGGTTCAATAATGCCAGTGGCATCATGAGTTTCCTTCAGTTAATAATATTTCCATAGCATTTTTTTTTTTTAAAGTTTGACCATAGCAATCTTATTAATACAACCAAAGGACATCTTTGGTAGTGTCCTTAGAATTAAAATGTCAAAAATGATTCTTTTATGTACAATATGGGAACACCAAATGTATTCTTAATAACTCAATTAAATGTGTATAATCCTTTTTTTTATCATGGGTTGTTGTTTGTGTTACAATTTTTTTATTTTTTTTTTAAGTTTTGTGTTTGAGGGGAAAAAAAACAAAAATAAGATCTGTTAGCGTAATTGTATTATTGAACTACATGTTTTGATGAACAAAAACAATCAGATCATATTTTCACAACATAACTTTTTAAAATTGAAATCGTTTCAACTCTATTAAAATTATAAAAGAATCACAGATTGCTGAAGTTAAAGACCAAAATATTGTGGTCCACAATCAAATATATTACAAAATTGTAAGTTGACTGTGTGTATACTGAACAACTATTTTAAATAGTGGAAATAATGGAAATTAATAAACACTTATATTAAATGTATGACTATTCCTGCATGTTGAAAGACTTTAGAAAAATTCTCTCTGCATTGATTTCACTGTCTCATCACAAAGTCCTGAAGTAGTGTTCTGTGTCAGTGCTTTATCTCTGGACATGAGAAAAACAAGGCTTTTTATTTATCTACAATTCTATTCTTAAAATTCTTATGAGTTCAAGACATACATGGATTATTCAGGAAGCACATGCTGATTAATCACAATATGATAATATTTAAAAGAAAATTGGTGATAGTCCTTTGCAAAAGTTGGTTCAGTTACTTGGAGTCAGAAAACACAATCTCTGTTAGCCTGGAGTTTCCTTATGGTTTAAATGGACCCCATCCAACAGTTTGTGAAGATATTTTTTTTACACAGTGGGGTTTAAAACATGGTGAAAAACTCCAAAGCACAAATTTGTTAACTTCACATTGAGTAAAATGACTTAAAGATTAAGAAAACAACTAAATAAGGCAGTGAAAGTGAAAAGTGATTTCTATTTTCTTTTTTGTTCACAGCAAGCATTTTCTAAATATTTCTTCACGTTAGTAATTATGTTTAATTTTTAGCCTAAATTTAAGTTGAGATTTGGATCTATAAAGGCTATGTAATCTGGGGAATATTCTGGAATATATATTTTATTCACTCCTGGCGCAAAGAAATATACAACTTATATTTTAACTTGGTATATTTCAGAATAAGTAAATCAAAGATTCAACAAACTTTGAAAGATTAAAATACATTATGAGACTAAGCAAAGTTAAAAATTTCAGTTGTTCAGGCTAAGGAGGAACTTACAGAAATTTTCTCTAATTTATGTTAACAATAAACTAGCAGTTAATGCTGTTGTCAAATGTAATAAACAACTAAATTAAATAACAACTGACCTTGGTTTATTTTCTTGACTATCTGATTCATCAGATTCCTGTTGTAAAAACAAAAAATATATTCTTTTATGTGGGATTCCATGAATAAAACTTTTTTTTTTTTTCTCTTGAGGTTCATTGTTTTTAAGAGTATAATAAGCTAGGTACTTGTTTTGTTTGGTCTTCTTTCAGGTTTTACCTTGGGGGGCTATCCATAAATGACATCACGCATCTAATCTAGGGAAGGAGGAGGGTCAAGGATTTGCAAGGACCTATTACAAGTGTGTCTAAATTGTGTGACGGGGAGTCGGGGTCCAAAATAATGAGACATCATTTATGGATGGGCCCACACAGTGTTTCTTATTTCCTTTTGTTTTTAGAGAATCGAGAAGGAAAAAAAATAATAATGAATATTGTACTACACATGTCTTGATTTAAAAAATTCAAGCCTTTTATGAAAAACACATGAGAAAACGGATTGGTAGATATAGTTAATCAGGACAAAAATTAATAATTATAGAGGTAGAGAGTACCGATGTGGGTCTGTTATTAAACTGTTAAGTTAATTGATCATGTTTTTATTTGTTCACAACAAAAATTTTTCATTAATTCCAACCCTGTTCCATATCTTGCTTCATGATTTGAAGCAGCCATTCTCAACATGGGCCAGGCATTGGGTATTTCAAAACTGTAAGGTGGACCATATGTAAATAAATAGAGCTGTTGTTTATTAATAACAGGGAAGGGTTTTTTTTAAGTGGGCCAAAAGCCCATAGGTTAAGAAAGAATCTAAAATATATATTGGTAAACTCACAGAGAAAGTCAGTTGGTCCCAAGGTATCCCCATGTCCATCTGTTTACGTCTTCTGACTGTTGCATCATTTCTTCTCTCATATGTTTCCTCAAATTCACCTGCACTCAATATAATACGTGTTATGTTAGAAAATCAAACATAAATTTTGTTCACAATATTTTAGTTTGGGGTATGGGTCATTCTTAAAGACGTAGCTCCAATATGACCCTGACAATTTTTCAAACGGTTACATCTATAACAAAAATGCAAACTGCAAAATTTTAATTTTAATTTTGAACATGAAAAAGAGTGATATTTAAATATTTTTTAAACAGAAATTTGGAATAGAATTACCCATTTGATTCTTTGATAAAGTTTATTTTTAAATGGAACATAGGCAGATAATTAAAAATAAGCATGCAAACTGCAAAATTTTATTTTTCATTTTGAACAAGAAGAATAGCAATATTTTAATTAATTTTTTTTTTGCTTTTAAACTACAAGAAATTTGGAATACATTTGAAATTTTGACGAAGTTTATTTTTAATTGGAACATAGTTTAATTCCATCCTGATCAAAGAGCCCTAGTGACGGTCAGTGCACCTCAAAGTGAAGAAACTGATCTAGGAAACCAACTGCATTGCTTACTTTCTGTCATTTCTCTCATCGGAACACCCTGAGAAGTCATTTTCTCATGGTTAAACAGATGTGGACCAAGCAGCTTTTTTATCTTGGGAAATCTCTGACCAGCGTTCTGTTTCCTTGTGGCATGTGGTGGTGGGTTATTCCCGCCAGCTGTGTTAACCGTTTGGCTGGTCCTGTATACGACAGAAATAGAAGGAGAAAGTTCAGTTTCATGTCGAGATTGGTACAATGTGCTACAGTACAATGTGTCCTGGGGACAATGTGTCCTGGGGACAATGTGTTTTGAGTTTGCTTTTTTTAAAAATCTTTGTTTCATGTTATGTTATGATTCACATATTTCTAGACATACAATTTAAAAACAAACACACACAAAAAAAAAAAAAAAGTATTAACCTATAAAGAAAATTAGTGCTGGATTCAAATCATAAACATTAACACTGGCATAGGAAAGGGGGGTGGGGGTCAGTCCCCTCATGAACTCTTTTCTAAATATTGAGGGTCTGCATTTTTGCCCAACTGTATAGTTTTTGGTAAGGGAGAGGCGGGACAAATCTGGGCACTAACCATAACTATGCCACTGAATGTACACCAAAGATCTTGGCCCAACCCTAACAACGCCACTGAATGCACACCAAAGATCTTGGCACTAACCCTACCTACCCCACAGAATGTACAACAAAGATCTTGGTAAGTACACTCTGAGATAACAAGATGATTTTAATATTATCTTATAAAAAAAATGTAGCAGAGACATTCTACCACTATTTCATGTAAATTTGAAATTGCTTTAAAGAAACTGAACTAAAAAATTGAACATCACTCAACTTACCTCAATGGAAGACTCATCCCAACACTGCCATGCGATACACCTAAATTTGGAGTTTGTGAAAGGTCACATGACTGAGGATGTGGTATGAGCTTCTCACCAGTTCCTGTTATGATGGTCTCAATGATGTCATCATTGCTCTGGTGTAACTTCTGCACAGACTGGAGATGTCTGTGTAGCCTGGTGACATTGCAGCAGGCATGTGTACATTATGGCAGGTAAGGGAGACAAGTAAGGGCAAGGGAGACAACTGGCACTATAAATCTTTAAAATGAAGTCATTTCAAAATCGTTCAGTTTTACACACAGATAACTTGTAAAGTTAATATATAAAAGAAAATGTTCAAATAATCTGACTGTCACGTTAATGGCTCTCATAATCTCAATAAGGGTGTTCCCTATGACTGAATGTAACTATACAACCTGAAGGTTTGCTGCACACTCAAGAATTTAATAAAGCCTCCCAAACATTTTTTTTTTTATCAAGAGACTTTTCTACAGCCATAATTGAACATGACATATATAAATAAATGCTTTACAATCAATTAGTCTTCTATTAACTTCATAAAATGGGACGAAACTTATCTTAAAATGTAAATAATGTCTGCCCCTTACCAATAATCTGCTTTTTTAAGTTCCAAAATAAAATTCTAAAATTTATCAAACTCTATTCCAACAAGCTGTGGGTCTTTTTTAGATATAGTTAGAATAGCTAGTTTTTTAGACATGGTTCGCAGCCTGAGAAAAGTCTCATAACACAGGGGTTTTTTTGTATAATACCTTTGAACCCTCAAAGCTTCATCTGGTAAATCCTCATTTTCAACATTGACTCGGACCAAGCGTTTGGTGTCGCCGTCGTCGTCATCATCATCTTCATCATCAGATTCATTATCGCTCCAACAATCATCAACATAATTTTTTTGAAGTCTCGCCGAGGCAGACCTTGAGGATGAGTAAATCCTGAGTGAATGACCATATCTACGCTTGCTCGACTGCTCTGATTTCTCTGTGGATCTCGTGGATCTTGTGGATGACGTGGACGCTGTTGTAACGCTGAGATTGTGTTTTCTCCTTACATATCTTGTTTCACTTAAAGATCTCCTGCGTTTACGTCTGCTCCTTCTGGTGTATTCGTAATGCTTACGTCTTGAGACGTCTGCAGACTTCTCTGCTTTGCTTTGAAATGCGTTTCCATTCCACTCATTACGGTTCAGAAACTTTGTATAATTCTGATGGCTGCTGTTTGTAAGTGTGCTGTTTTCTCCTGTCCCAGCTGTGTGACCAGACAAGGTATCAGAGCTGTGGATAATGTCAGGCCTATGTGATGTGTGGGATGAAAAATCCAATTTATCTTGGAATCTCTCAAATTGTGCTGGGTTTGTGGGCTCTTGCTCCTTACACTGGCTCACTAACTGGTAGTATGGTCTTGAAAGCAACTCAGAACTTAATACCTTCTTTTGATTATTTAAAGTGTTGACCTTCTGTAGACCGTTACCACATCTTTGTTCTGGAAGAATAATATTTTTAACATAGATAACTGTTTGTGCATCGGATGTTACAGTAGATGTTGTGTCACTGGCTTCTGCTGTGAGACCTACACAGGATGCTGGTGCAGACACTCCCACTGACACATTTGGATATTTGTCATCTGGATTAAGGACTGATGGTTTGTTTCTTTGATTTGGAATGTCCGAAAGGGTTTGACCGACTTTAGTTCGTGACGGAGTGTATAGGCCATCCCCTTGCACAAGGACATTTTGATATTTACTGCTCGCCTGCTCATTATGACCATTGAGGAGAGGCCCCTCATTTTTCATGGCGGCTGGCTCCATTGATGAATAGCTATGCCTGTTAGTTTTTAATTCATTAGCAGACAAGATGTTGTCATTGTGAACTCTTGAGTTGAGATGGTGACTGATGAGGAGTTGAAGTTGTTGATTTAAATCCTGGGGACGTTGTTTGGCCAAGTCATAAGCTTCAAGGAGCAGAGATCTGGAACAAATAAAAAAATGTGGATGTGGATTTTTTTATTTGTTAATGTCCAAATATTATAGATTTGTTTTTGTCGAAATGCTATTTATTTGTTAATGTCCAAATATTATTGATTTTTTCTTGTCAAAATGTTATTGATTTGTTCTTGTCAAAATGTTATTGATTTGTTCTTGTCAAAATGTTATTGATTTGTTCTTGTCAAAATGTTATTGATTTGTTCTAGTCAAAAGGTTATTGATTTGTTCTTGTCCACTTTTAATTAGATTATTGTGACACTTTATTTTGTTTGAGTTATTTAAACTGGTACAACATAGAAGATAATGTCCTCACATTTTTAATGAAATTTATGTATACATTAAATATAAAATATAATAATCTCTTTACATAAATCAACTGATAATGGTTTAACTTGGCAGAAGTGAAATTTGTAGATTTTACTTGTATGACTTTTAGGGAACAGACAATAAATCATATTTTGAAGAATATTTATAAAATAGTATTTCTTTGTTAACATATTTATTAATATTAGATAATAAATGAAGGAATGCGTATAAACTGTGAGAAGGAAATAGAAGAACAAGGTATGTGGAAGCTTGGAATATTAAGACAAGACTATAAAAGAATGTTTCGGCTAAGTATCAGCAGACAGAACAAATGAAGAAATAAGAAATAGAAAGTATTTAAAAAATTTCTACTTCTGGTTATTTCTTCATTTCTCCTGTCTGCTCAGGAAGGTTCTCAGGTGACATTTTCTTCTTTTATTGTCCTGCCTTTCCATTTCAAGCTTCCACATACCTTGTTCTGCTATTTCCTTATTAATATTGATAATCACTTGATATTTATTCACTTTACCTGATCTGAAATTGATTCTCTTTGCAGTCCTCCTCCCTGTATCCACAATGTGTTGGCTCAACGGGTTGCCTTGTTTGATCTTTTATTCTCATCACAGAGAAATTAAAGTCTTGTAAAAACATCCTTGTTCTCTGCAGTTGTAAATTTGTTTGTTCTACAAAACTGTTGGAGAAAATAAAATTTAAATATCATATTACTAAGGTAATTTTTATAAACACAATTGTTGAAAATGTAACAGAAAATATACAAATCTTATTGTGGAGATTGAGATAACTGACCTAGTAATGTCCTGGTGTAAATGCAGTGATTGTGACAACCGACCTGCTAATGTCCTGGTCTAACTGTGGTGATTTTAAAAACTGACCTGCTAATGTCCTGGTCTAAATGTGGAGACTGTGACAACAGCTTCAGCTGGCTCGATGCAGTACTCAGGGTTTCAATGATGTCACTTCCATTAAATTTTGAGACAAGTTCAGCCAGCAGGTGGCTTAAACTGTTTAGGAATTCAAATATTTCAAAAAGGTCATCATGCACAAACAATGTTAAGTTGGATTTCAAACATTCAATAATCCATGTAAGCACGTTTGTAAGTAGTGTCTACACCACTACCATTAAATTTTGTTTTTAACTCAACATCAATGTTTAACAAATACAACAAGAATGCCATTGGCAATATTGAATAGTTTTTAAAGTTAATTAAAATTAAAAAATTATCTTATTACAAGTTATTTGTTACTGTCTTAGTTATAACACACACAAAATTTGGTTTTAAGATTTCTATGAAATTAGAGAAACAATTAAATTTAAGTAAAACACTTTTTATAGAACTGTTTAAAAATAGTTGAAATTGCTTCACAAAAAATCTGCACCAACCTAACCAGTTGTGTTTGAGTGACCATGGTTCGTTTCACCAGCTCTCTGTTGATCATCTCCAACAAACATCTCTCTACAGCAGGACTCAAGCCTTTGGTGTCTTGGGTTTCACAGATGGTCGAACTCTCTCTCTTACCTTGACCTTTGCTTGCAACTCTGTCTGTGTGTCCGTGCCCATCTGATGAATTAGGTACCATCAGTGGGTTGTTGTCTTCAAGTGTTGGGTCCATTTTCAGAGCCGGGCCAACGGGTGGGTTGGAGATTGAAATTGATTGGTCAAGGCGGCATGGCAAATGAGACGTGTGATCATTTGACGTGGGAACATCTGAGATATTTAAAATGTAAGGAGGTTGATGCAGTTTTGTTATCAAGTCTCCATCAGATGATTGTGGAAGTTTTGAGCTGATCCTGCTGGCTGAACCTTTTTCTAACTGTCTCCTTGATATTCCATCAGAGTCTTCATTGAAATGTTCACCAGGATCATAGACAAAACCTTCACTTCGCCTCTTGTACATGTCCACATGAACAGTTTTATTCATCACCTCCTGTTGCCCAAGATTAGGTTCAGATTTTGCTTGGAACTGTGCGCGTAATTTTCCTGGGACGTGGTTTGTGATGATTTCGTCAAAATCTGTCTCAGGTTCGTCCAGGGGTAATCCTTGGTGGTCATGGTACGGAAAAGGTTTATCTTGTTGCTTATCTTCTTGTATTTCCTTAACATTGCATCCTAGACCATTGCTGTCAGCACCAACTCCAACTTCTGACAATTGTTTTTTGGTGTTAGGTATGCTGGGAACTTTACGCTTGCATTTTTTAAGTGTGTTACTCCAAACCCAGTTGAGTCCAAACTTTTTGGTTGCCTTTAGATCCTTGTCATGTTTCAACTGCTCAGCCTGATGTGGGTCAAGATTGCTGAACATAGTGTTGGATTTATTGGGACTTATTTTTGGAAAATGAGGTTCCTTCTGCATTAAAGTAGTCTCATGATTAGATTTTTGAGAATGTCCAGTAATTCTACTATGGAATACATCAATGTTTTCAATTTCTGAATCTCTTTCTAGAGTGCTACCACTTGTCTTAATTAACCTTTTTAGAGTTTGAAAATTTTCATTATCACAATGCAATCTGTGCTGATCACTCGCTTCCATCAGCCTGTCCACATTCCCACACTTATTGGAATTCTTCAGATTGTCTTGGCCAGATCCAGCTTCGTTCTGCTTTATTCTCTTGTGGAAAAGGGAGGTAACTATGTTGTGACGTCTGGTAGGGGAGAATTCTGGTGTAACATCCGGTAGAAAGGGCGTCTCTGGACCGTTGAGATCAAGGTCTGTTGTGGCAACTCTCACAACTGTGATGGGAATCTGTCAATTTGAGAAAATAAAAAGCAATTTTTTATTTATTCTGTTATTAAATAAAATTAACTACGCCCTTCTTTGTTTATGCTTAATTGTTTTATGAGATTTTTTTATTTACTTTTTTAATAACTTAAAGAGTAAAAAAAAAAATTTTTAAGCAAAGAAACAATATATTTTCATTCTATCAGCTGTTTGGAAATTGGATGCAGAAATTTAATCCACTGAGCAGTAATTTTTAAATCCTTTATATTAACTTTGCTTTTGTGTTTAGGGCAAAATATTTAAATGACTATTGAGCCACATCCCATCATCCTAACAAGCTGAAACTTGGCACATAGACTCGTTGCTGATGACAACACATTCTATCAAATGTTCAGCCCCAACCCCCAAAAAATTAGTTTTTCCTGTTTTTCAAGGGGAAGATAAAAGAAATATGATGACACTGATCTCACAAAATAAAATTTCACAATGGGTGACTGGGTGGTTAAGTAGAATAGTGAACAATTATGTTCCTAGTCTGGTTGGGTTTGAAGCCCAGTAACACGTAAATTACTTCTATGGGCCCCAAAGGCTTGTTATAGAAGATGACAAAAGCAAGAATATAATGCTGAAGCTTAATGTAATGGATAACTTGGTGCAACAAAAATGGTAAAATACGAAAATGATGTAACATACCAGAAAAAAAGTTAATGATGGATCAAGTAAATTATGTCTAAAAATGATTAAATTGAAGCTAATGAAATAAATATCTCAGAAAACTTAAAATAAAATGTTTTTATCATATTTAAATAGTCCAATTAAGTTTTCAAGACACACGCTGCAGTGACCATAGAGCTGACCGGTTTCTACACGGCGCAAGCTTACCTTGCTGGAGGGTTTACAGTTGACACCAATATCAGCTGAAGCCAGCGAATCCGAGTCAGCAAAACAGTCGGAAATAGAGTCATCTATCCGGAAGTCTCTTACGAAAGTCTCCAGGTCATCATGATTGGACGTGGTGTCCATAGAAAAGTCATTGTCATCGCTCTCAGACCCTCCATGATAGCGCTCCTTCAGTGACCGTATAGTCAAAATATCTGTGGAAAATATTTTTAAAAATGTATTTTAAACAATTAATTATTTGAAAGCTTCATAGATGTTAACAAATATTTAAAATAATAATTGTACAGTATATTATATAGTTGGCATAACAAACATCTTAGCAAAATAACTACATTATACACATGACTTACATAACATTCATTATAAACCTATTTATTTAAGATAAAGGCGCTTGTATGAACATTTATAATTGACATACAACTGCTTACATACCCAAGAAAGCCTCAGGATTCTCCATCCTCAAATATTCATTTTACGTCACTCATCAATTAACTGAAGCAAAAGCAAATATGAAAATTAACTGGTGACTTTGGAACTGGTAAGTGAGTGTGCTATTTGGAGGTGAGTGTGCTATTGGGAGGTGAGTGTGTTATTAGGAGGTGAGTGTGTTATTAGAAAGTGAGTGTGTTATTAGGAGGTGAGTGTGTTATTAGAAGGTGAGTGTGTTATTTGGAGGTGAGTGTGCTATTTGGAGGTGAGTGTGCTATTGGGAGGTGAGTGTGTTATTAGGAGGTGAGTGTGTTATTAGAAAGTGAGTGTGTTATTAGGAGGTGAGTGTGTTATTAGAAGGTGAGTGTGTTATTAGGAGGTGAGTGTGTTATTAGGAGGTGAGCGCGTTATTAGAGGGTGAATGTTGAATTGGTCAGTGCTTTTTTGACCTCGTCATTGAGAGTGAACTGTTTGGTCAGTGTGGACTATGTCATTTAGAGTGAACTGTTTGGTGATGTGAACTTGGTCATTTAGGGTGAACTCTTTGGTGAATGTGAACTTGGTCATTTAGAGTGAAATGTTTTGGTGAATGTGGACCAAGTGAACTATGACATTGAAAGTGAACTTTACTGGTTGGGGAGTGTGGCCTTAGAGAAAAAAACGTGCAATTTCTATTTGTGACTAAACGTCTATAGGCCTACTGACCATAAGTAAGTTAACGTAGGCCTTCCATAAAATGACAAAACCACCCGTTCTTGGCCCAGGACCCTCTTCCTTCGCCTGGATCCGCCTCTGGTTTTTTGTTAAGTTACCCTACACTGCACTTGTACACGTAGTAACAGTAACCAATACTCTCCTTTTTATTTTTTTATTTTTTTTTTAACCAGAGACGTCATTTGGGTAGGGCAGGTAGGAGGGGGCATATGCACCCTTGAATTTGCAGTTTTAATTTCAGTTGTTATGTACTGTGGCGCCTCCAGTAATAAACAACTCAACAAGCCGACAAAGTTTTGGTTTTTTGCTCCCCTCCCCCCCCCCTACTTTTTTTTTCAACAAACCTGAAATGACATACCTGAATTAAACCCTAAATTTGAAGAATGCAGCTCTGTTGCCAGTTTTTGTTGGGTTTTTTTTTTTTAAAGTAAGAGCATTTAAATAAACTCATTATCACTAAATAAATCACAGCCGTATCTCATTTTGTATTCGACGAACGTTAAGCTAATAAACTTAATTTAATGTAATATAACAAAGTAAGTTACTTACGCAAGGACAACATACATGCGTACGATATAATTATCGGCAGTGCACTAAAAATAAAACTTTAAACTATAGCCGTGTAGATTTAGCACGAAATCCAGACACCCGATAGACCACTACGTTACCTTACCTCCTCTAGTAAACCGTGGCCGGCCTCAACACACAGACACAGTGGGTTTCAACGCAGGGTTTAGAACACACCCGGTGACACTGGGGCCTGTTTGAACTCCAAAAAACACAAGCAGACTAGATTCTTTCTGGGCGACCGTCCGCTGTCTTTTCATTGCCAAACTTAAAATTCCAAACAGAGGCCGTCTAAATATAACCTTTTTTTACTTACTCCTAATGGGACAGCCACCACCCCCCCCCCCCCCCCCAAAAGGGATTGGAAGAGGGGGGGGGGGCGCAAAACACAATTCATGGACGACTCTGTAGGGGGGTTTCTGCGCTATTTCAAAGGCGACCTTCTCATGTGTAAACACCGTGTTAATTTAAAGAATATTATGAAAGGTCTTGTGTAATACAAAAACGGCAGTGGAAACATTAAATGGCACAATAGCTTATAAAAGCTGTTCCACTGATTCTCAAATCAGGCAGATGTTTTTAAAAAAAAAATATTTTCAATTGTCAGTTGTCTGTATTCTGCCCTAATTGAGTTTATGTCAATGGATTGTGGCCAGAGACCCGTCGTGGGTTTTTTAAAGCCCCCCCCCCATGCCACTTTTCAGGTTATGTGCCCTCTGCTTTCAAAGTAGATTGTTAATTTTGGCCCCCCACATCACAACTTTGGGCCCCTTAAAAATCCAAGTCAGAGGGTACACCAGACGATTCTGAGTGTGGGAATGGATAAAAACCTAACTAATTGGCTTATAAGGGTATTTCACCAAAGGTGCGTGCACCCTAGTACGACAAGACTGGTAAAAAAAAAAAAATATTTTAGTTGTGGCAGAGGCGTAGCTAGGGGAAGGCAGAAGGAGGGGAGGGGGGCAAATGTTTACCGGCATCAAACTAGTTGGGGCGCAAAAATAGGCTTTGGTGTTGTTGTTTTTTTTTTCTTTTTGTTGTTTGTAGATGAAAATAATGGGTCGTCAGAGTGGGAAAAAAGGGGGGTGTACAATCAATCTTGTCCCCGGGCGCCAAACACTCTAGCTATGCCTCTGGTTATGGATTGGATTAGAACCATAGTTTTATTCACTTTTTAAAACCACGTTTTAACTCAAATTTGACTGGGGTTTATTTGTTCTTTTTTTTTTAATTTAAGAGGGCGTTATTGTGTTTAGGGGTCCATAACGGGAGGTCGGGAGGGGGGGGGCGCGAGCTGCTCAAGGCTACACAACTGTTTGTGGTCAATCCTAGACAGACAGGACACCAGAACGTGATTATACTGTCATTATGGCATTATGGGTGTCACCTACGTCAGCCATTTGAAGACAGTTCCGAAATGCCCGTGATACGACCATCGTGATTGTTGGAACCACTGTGGTAAACTGATGTATTGAGTCGAACAGATCGATAACCAATCATTCCCAGTTGTGGACCAAAATGATTCGATCATTGAGCGGCTGGCTAGTCGATAACAGGCCATCGTCAAGGTTGTAAAGTAAGAACCCGGGGCAGGGGCTGTGGGTGTGGGGTGGAGCTGGGGTTAAAGTTCGGTTGGAACTGTTTTTACGTGATATCAGAGACCACGGTATGCGCCAAAAACTAACCCGAACAGTACTGAACCTCCCGCATCTTGAAAGCGTGCGCGCGTTGTCAACAGTGCACAGTTCCAGCCGCTGCGTGTTCCCTCCCAGGGGGCCGTCCATAAAGTACGTCACGCTCCAGAGGGGCGAGGGGGTGTAAGAAAGTGTGACAGTTTGTGCAAGGGGGGAGGGGGGGGCAGGCCAATTGTCAACAGTGCACAGTTCCAGCCGCTGCGTGTTCCCTCCCAGGGGGCCGTCCATAAAGTACGTCACGCTCCAGAGGGGCGAGGGGGTGTAAGAAAGTGTGACAGTTTGTGACAGGGGGGAGGGGGGGTCAGGCCATGTGTGACGTCACACATTTATTTTTTAAAATTTAATTACTAATTTATTTTTTATTTTTTAAGTAGAATTTAATTGCTTTAAAAATAATTTTCAAAAATTTTGTGAAACATTCGAATTAGTTTTAAGTCAAAATAGCAGGAAATGCGTATCTCCTGATTGTGTTGTTCACGATTCCTCTCGCTAGCAGCGCCAGTATGCTGTTGCAAAACCTTGTTTTATGTATAGCCTTGCTTGCGTCATGCCTGAAGTATTATTATTTCTGTGTTGTCCGCTGCATAATTATGTCACTATCCTTTTTATTATTTAATGACTAGGTGAGGTCAAGTTTCGCTAATCTACTTCTAATCCTGTGTAGAAAGATTGCATAATGGGAAGATTATCTAAAACTTAACCCTCACCTATTGTAAATGAAAAAGCAGCAGAAAAATGATGTGTATTATATAATTATCTAGTCTGATTTTTGAAATTTTTATTTTCAAATTCAATCTAGATTGAGTTACTAGTTCAATGAATTTCTGTGACAACTGTTGACAATTAACTATTCTACTATTAAAGTCATTTTAAAAATGTGATAGTTCTTTTAATTGTAAATTTTATATATTAATACTGTTTAATAGTTAAGTGTGTTTTAGATTAAATTTTAATTAGGTGTTTAACTTTTTTTTTAAAAATTTGTTCGAAAGTGTGACGTACTTTAGGGGGGGGGGGTCCGAGATTTGTGAAAGTTTGTGACTGGGGGGGGGGGGGGAGTTTAAAATGGTCAAAGATAGCGTGACGTACTTTATGGACGGGCCCCCAGTCGGAAAATGAACGTTATGTTGGGCAGGTGGAAATAGGTCCCTAGGAAATAAGGCGGCACCAGGCGGCACGGTTATGTTGCTGTTGTCTTTTGTTACTCAAATTCGCCGTATGACCTGTGTGTGATTAACTGCCCGAGCTGTACGTCCGAGTTAGCTAAAGACAGAGGANTAAGTGTGTTTTAGATTAAATTTTAATTAGGTGTTTAACTTTTTTTTTAAAAATTTGTTCGAAAGTGTGACGTACTTTAGGGGGGGGGGTCCGAGATTTGTGAAAGTTTGTGACTGGGGGGAGGGGGGGAGTTTAAAATGGTCAAAAATAGCGTGACGTACTTTATGGACGGGCCCCCAGTCGGAAAATGAACGTTATGTTGGGCAGGTGGAAATAGGTCCCTAGGAAATAAGGCGGCACCAGGCGGCACGGTTATGTTGCTGTTGTCTTTTGTTACTCAAATTCGCCGTATGACCTGTGTGTGATTAACTGCCCGAGCTGTACGTCCGAGTTAGCTAAAGACAGAGGACCCGGCTAAGTTAAGTAACTCTTCGGTCAGTGGGGGTCAAATGGCGTAGGAGTGGGGGGAGGGGGAGTTAGCCCAGCGTGGTACTTTGTTTTTGGTAGGAGGAATGGTGGGCAGCATTTTCAGTCCACTTCAGATACTTTAAATAACCTAGTTGTTTGTGCATATATGCATTGTAATTTTCTGGCATTAGGGGGCGCCAAACTCAGTGACCACCCCTCTTGTCAAAACTCTAGCTACTCCACTAGTTGTGTTGCACCCTTTGCAACATATTGCAAAGCTGGCCGGTAAACTTACGATGTGTGTAAAAAAAAATATCTGCTTAGTCTTTCATGACTTTTTTTTTTTACTTAAGTTCAGACAAGATATACACCTAGCCCTAACCAGATATTAGCCTATACCCTAACTCAAGCCTATACCCTAACTCAGGCCTATACCCTAACTCAAGCCTATACCCTAACTCAAGCCTATCCCCTAACTCAAGCCTATACCCTAACTCAAGCCTATACCCTAACTCAGGCCTATACCCTAACTCAGGCCTATCCCCTAACTCAAATATACCCTAACTCAAGCCTATACCCTAAGGCCTATACCCTAACTCAAGCCTATACTCTAACTCAAGCCTATACCCTAACTCAGGCCTATACCCTAACTCAAGCCTATACCCTAACTCAAGCCTATACCCTAACTCAAGCCTATACCCTAACTCAAGCCTATACCCTAACTCAAGCCTATAACCTAACTCAAGCCTATAACCTAACTCAAGCCTATACCCTAACTCAAGCCTATGCCCTAACTCAAGCCTATAACCTAACTCAAGCCTATAACCTAACTCAAGGTTTGATGTATGGATTACTATGGATCAAGGTAAGTATTCTGCCAAGAAAGACTCTTTTTATCCGTCCGTCGCAAGGGTACATCATATGCAGTAGATACTGTTTGTCACCAGTACCCAGGAGTTCCTGGCGTTTTCATTGTTATACAACAACGGAATTCAGAGTTCGCCTTCTGCATTGATGAGTCCAATTTAGGTGAGGATTGAACTCCAGACCCCCACCAGCTTTTTGGATTGACTCATTTTAAACCAATCGGACATCAAACACGTTTTTCATAACCTATCCTTAACCGCAGATACGAGAGATACTTTAGCGTCTGTCAATTTAGATCAAATGTTGAGATCAAACTTCGGCATAGGACGGCACTGATTGGCCGTGGTCCGTTGCGGGAGGAACTAACACAAGTATAATGCAGCCTAGGGCTATACAGTAGGAGCGTGAAGCTTCATTGTAGACCAAATGGAAAGACATCAAAAGTAGGAGCTCAGCCGGGTGCATCTTCTTTTTTTTTTTTTTTTTTTTTTTTT
>CAXITT010000242.1:687840-705931 GCA_964033795.1 Lymnaea stagnalis
TTTCCCCCCCCCCCCCCCCCCCCTAGAAAGTTTTCTGCGGGCGCCCATGCTTATGATAACTTGAACTTATCAGAATCAGAGAGTTTTGTGTTTAAAAGAACAGTTACCCTCCCCCATATAGTAATAATAATAATAATATGGTAACAAAAATACTAATATAATATTACATAATAATAAACTAATGTTATTTTTTAAAATATGAATAAAAATAGTTTCAGATTGACCGCTTTATGATTAAAATTTAATAACTCTTTAAAAAAGCAACCTTAATCTCTCAAGGCCAAGGTCACTAACTTTTACACATGAAATTAATGTTTTTATTATTAAAACAGCTTACTTCCCTTGGATACAAGAGCTTCACTTTTACCTTTCGTTGAAATTAATGAAAGTTGAAGAAGTTTATTTACCATTATATAAAAAAATATTTATTGGTAGAGAGAATATTATTTGCGCAATAAGATTCTTATGCTAAGAAAAAGCTTTTGGATAAAAGTTAAATGAAACCTTTGCTTTTTTTTTTTTAAATAGTAAACGGTTTCGGTCAACATCCTTGACGAGAAGGTCAGACAAGTAACCTTGACCTTTTTGTTTCGGAAGTGCCGTTTGTTTCGCTTCGCGATTCGAGAAAGAGGCTTTTTGCCTGACCTCACATTAGTACTGTCCTCCGCTGAATCGAATCATTATCTGCCCTACTTTGGTCTGAACAGATAACGTAAGTTTTTCATATCCTCGTGCTATCATTATAATACCGTTTTATTTAGTGAGATTGATTTTGAATTATGAATAAACCAAGTATCCTATGTCGCCTATGACGATAAGTAAAATATAAATTTGTATTCTGCTCGACGCCGAAGTAGAGACTGTTCTGCGTCATGCGTGACGATTTGTGAATTTTTAAATACAAAAAAGTATAACTTAATAAGAAAAAAACAATACATTTATGAATTACCATGAAGCTATGTCAACAAAGTGGCCGAGGATGGGGTCGCATACAACTATGGACATGGAGTATGTGATTTATCTTCAAGTCTTGGCTCATTTTAATTTTACACAGTCACAGGACAGGGTGACAAAATCACAAAATTTATAGTTATTATTTAATATTGTTAATGTTATTGACATATTTTCATATTTATTAATTAATAAATTAATGAGAAGAGTGCGACAAAACATTTGAATTATGTTTGCTTTTAATTGTATATTAATATTAGTAATAATGAAGTAATGGTTAGTTAGTTTAGTGGCAGTGGTGTCAGTGATAAAGATCGGATCATTTGAGATCTCAGGTCTCATGCAATAATCTCAAAATAAGAGGCCTATTCAATTGCAAATAGTCCAATGACTCCCTAATACTAATACTAATAATATGAAGATATAATATTTTTATCATTATCAGCCTTTAATTTTAAATATTTTCTTTTAAAGTAGCCTAATTATTAATTTATTTAGAAGGTTCAAGGCTCAGGGTTCCCATTTGTCAGTTAAATTAAAGATTGTCACTGGGTGACAGGTGAAAGTGAAACTCAAAAATAATGCCAGAAAATTAATTTCAACTGATTAGTGTTTGGTTTGAATTTTTTTTCTTTTTTGGCATCCTTCGGTCACAATGTGACTATGACGTAGACTTGGCAGAATGAAATCAAAAGACTTGGGATTTTTCTTTAGGAATATAAACGTTTCCTTAGACCGCAAATCACCTGGATAACCCAAGGAAAAATCATGTTCTTGTGTAGATGATACATTTTGGCACCATTAGTGTTGTAAGAGTTGTTTGAATTTTCATTCCATCAATGTCCTACAGGACTCCATCTCTAGCTTTGAATTCAGAATTTTCATTCTCTTAGATGAGTTGCCATACAAAGGTTAAGGAGTCCCAGCCATGTGGGGTGATTTTTAAACTAAGTATTTGCACATCACAGATTAATAAAACTTAATGTTAGATGCACTTTTTCAAATTTCATGTGATAGAAAATGTGTATGGAAATGGAAATTCCTGCATGTCTCACTTTATATCCACCCCAGGAGGCTATGCCATTCATATATTTTCAAACTATGCCCTTTATATTTTTTAACTTTAAGTTTCTGTGGTGTCTTATGTAAAATTATGGGGAAATAATTTATTAACCTTTAAAAAAAAAAACTTCAGTTACTGCTTTGGATTTTTTTTTTTATTTATTTTAAGGTTGAAAATTGTTTCAACATGCTTTTAGCTCTGCTTACAATCCATCTTTATGTTTCCTAAGTGGTTTTCAGGTGTTGATGTTTCACAGTCTTCATCAATACTTTAAAAACAAAAATCATTTGAGTGCATGTTGAATTATAAAAATTGATTGCTTTCAACAAAAAAAAGATTTATAAAGTTAGTTTCTTCAGTCAGCTTAATATAAATTCAGGAAGATAGCAGTATCTAAGCTTCCATCTATTTATACCATTATATACCTGCTGTTAATTTTATCTCAGGATAAACTTGAGGGGTTTTAACATAATGTCTTACTCAGGGGTTTTAACATATCATCTTACTCAGCAAGGGAGACAAACTTTGCCTCTTTGAATATTTCTTTATTGAAGGGAATGACCAGTTTATGAGAAGACCTTTGAAACCTTTATTTCCACATTACAAGAAATCTTGTGTTGGTCACTGATTGATACAGAAACAAATGTAGTTGTA
Organism: Lymnaea stagnalis; assembly: GCA_964033795.1. Lineage (NCBI taxonomy): Eukaryota > Metazoa > Mollusca > Gastropoda > Lymnaeidae > Lymnaea > Lymnaea stagnalis. The sequence goes on from CAXITT010000242.1 coordinate 690,509, forward strand.
AAAGGCTGTTAGCTTTTTATAATTAACAGAGGATTGGAAAGAATGTAGTGTTTGTCCCCAAATAGATGTGGCTGGGATTTTTTTTGTTTGTTTGTTACATTTGAATGCTAAAACAATTGTTTATTTTTTTTTCCTTTTCAAAGACAAGAAACCAAGAAATAGCTTATCACTCATAGTGGCAATATCTCAATATTTATTTTAAATTTAAACATGTGTTCCTTAGGTCAATCTAAATTAAAGATAATGTTATCTTTATTTTTCTATTTTTCTTTTAACTTATAATTATCATGACAAATTTGATTTCTAAGCTACATAACTCTGTTTGTAATTGATAGTTTTCTCATAATTAGAAAATAATGTGGCAATAAAATTTAAATACTTTTTTTTTTGTTGTAAATTTTAAATATGAATCTAGTAAACATGAATTTCAGTACATAATAAAGTTCACTTAAAATAGCCAATGATGTATTAATCTAAGGGAAGCCAAGCATGCCTGGTACCTTGGCACAAAAAACAAGGTCAACTGTCAAGGTGGTAAACATTGCCTCAGCCTGCTGTTTACTACAGTCATGTGAACAGTCATGCTGGTTTCATCAGCTCATTCAGTGGTAATCATTTGATACACAAACATGGTTTTTACCCACCAGAGCTTTGTAATGAATATACAAGCAGAAGAGCTAATATCCTTCAACTGAAATTCTGTTTTGACCCTTTGTTTTATTTTTATTTGTTCTTGCTGGGCTAGACTATAAAAGGTAATTATGTTACCACAATATGTGTATATTGTCAGTGTATTTCCAGTGCTGCTAAATCAGAGAAAATAATTTTTTTAAACTCAGAATGAATATAGTAAAAAATGTGAAAGTCCTGTACAAAGATTTTAAAAAAAAGTGTGAAATTTTCGTCAACACCAAATAACTGTCTTGTTTTGAAGATTTCAGAATTTATTGATTTATTATCCATTGGCCCTTTATTATAATTTCACTGATAAGAGTACATGATAAGCATAAAACTGCTGTAATCATTTTTACACTTGCACCTGCAATTTTAAGACATTTCATTTTAGCTTTCTGTTCTTTATTGTTGGTTTGTATTTATCAAAAAGTGGTAAATCAAAAGTGTTTATCATAATAGTTATTCTTTTCTATAAAGCTGATCAAAGTGTCAGATACATTTGAAGTAATTTTCATGATTGTACATTTTTACTCCTGCTCATTTGAATATAATATAATTAAGAAAATTTTCATTTTAGTCCATCAATTAATTTTCCAGTTCTTTGGTTATTTGTTTGTGTCATCATTTCAACAGGCCCTTGAGTGCTTATGTAATAGATTAGATAAATCTCAATCAAAATGTAGACATTCGTAGCAGGTATTAATAAGTTAATATTTGGAAGCCAATTTTTTTTTTTGCTATGCTACAGAAAGAAAAATCAGTTCATTGCCATTATTGATATTGGGTTAATGTTAAGTCAAAGTTAAAGCAGACTGATGACTTTTTTGCATTCATTAGAGGATTTTCTCTTTTAACTTCCTAGATGGCGCAGATGCTTGCTAAACCCGGTTCAACGGGACAGATGCCCATCTTCCCCAATCAGTTCCCACGCTCATCTTCAACAGCTAACAAGTCTGGGGTAAGAAGGTGGAACATTGAGATTTGTTTTGTAATTGAAGCGTGTTGAAATTTTGCATGATAGTTAGAGTGGATTGCATTAAAAACATTTTCTAAGTTTTTTGCTTTGACAAATTTTAATTATTTCAAGTTGAAATTTACTGCACTTTTCCAGTTAATATATTTTTTTCTTAAAATTCAACCTAGAAGTCACTTTTTGTTTTAGCCCCATTGACATATGATTCATCCATAATTTTATGATTTTATCGCAATGTTCTCAATCCACTTTGCCATGCTGCTTCTACTTCATTGTATATTTGTAGTTCCTAGGTTTATATAGGTTTTTTTTTTTGTTTGGTTTGCTTAAAATGTCCTGTTTCATGTGCTCCTCATTTGATCACCATCTTTACTGCAGATTTTGAAGACTGCACCAAAAATATCAGGAAGCGCTAACGTAATTCATTTTTTTTTCTCTCTTGCATTTCTGTTCTCATCATTAAGAAAAACAGCAGCATACCCCACAACATGACCATATGAGACCATGTGAATTGTTCTGTTTGGAACCTTTGTAAAATGGCAACAAAACAATTTGATAAAATTCACATCACCTCCTACTTGATTTTTAATATTTCATAGTGTGTTTATTTCATCCTATTACCTGAATGTATAATGAAATGAGAATTTCCGTGGTCTCAAAGAAAGCTTATTTTTAAGGATATTCCAATTAAATACTTGTAAACTAGATGAAGCATTCAACAAGCTGAGGGGGGTATATGCTGTTTATGGAATTTCTCACTGTCCCACTTAACTCTTTCCCATGTGGGACTAAAATGACCTGTCCTTATTTTGTCATTTTATATCCCCAAACTCCCCTTTCAACTATTTTTTTTTTTTTTTTTTTTTTTTTTTTTTTTTGTTTTCTTTTTTTTTTTTTTTTTTTTTTTTTTTTTTTTTTTGCTAACTCCCTTCATTTCCTATGGTGATGGTAGATATTTTGTGCTCAATATGCAACTGGCTGTTGTTATTTATTTTTTTTAAAATTGTGTGGTTTGGTTTGACATACCTCATGAACCTGTTTATTCCTTCTATTTCTGAAAAACAATTAAAAGAAGGCTGTTTAACCATTTCTTCAAAATATACCCTAGTGATCTGTGTACATTGTTTGTCAAACTTGGTGAACTTCCATGAATCCTTGTGGTTTTCATCACTAGAGTAGTAGAAGGGAATCTTAACAGGCCGTCTGTGATTTGGTTTTTCCTACTTCACTACACCAGACATGTTAGGCCCTGTGTATACAAGACAAAGAAGTTATTGTTATTAACAAAATAAATTCCTTTAAAGGTCTTACAGTAAACAACTGTTTCAACAATTGCTTCCTCAAAAATATTTGTAAAAGATAAGAATTTTAAAAAGAACTTAAACATTATTACTTTTTTATTATTGTAACAATTGCACCATTGTCTGTGTTTTCCTTGCTTATGTCTATGTGGAAACTTGGCTTTATATTCTTGGCCACTTGATTTGGACGGTGTTCTTGTGGCCATCTTCTTCTAAATTTTTTAAATTTTAATGAAAGTATTATGCCTGAACATGATTGACCTTGACATGTGTGTGTTCTGCCATTTGTTTTTCACAGACCTCTATGACTTCATTAGGCAGGAAATCTTCAAATGAAAGCAGTAGGGCAAGTGTCACAAATCAGTTTATTCTAGCATGCTAGCTGCTTAAATACTCACCAGCCTATGCCCCTTTAACCTGGGTAGTGGTTCTCATTCACTTAGCACTGTCACCTCAGGGGCAGTCTTCAGCTGAAAGCTGTAGGTCAAGTGTCTCTAATGATCTACCATAGATGCTTAAAAACACTCACCAACCTGTGATATTTTTAAATTAGGTAGCAGTTATCTTTAACAAATTAAATGTCTTAACAAATGCTGGAATTTGTATTTTCTTTATCACCTTTCACTTGTCTGTAATCAAGGTTTATTTTATTGTGGATTGGCCTTTTTGCTTATGAAGGAGCTTCATCATTTCTTGCTTTTCAAGATTCTTTACAAACTATTTCCTTTATCCCAATAGTTTATTGTTATTTGTTCTTTTGAGTTACTTTACTGGGACCAATGATATGACTATAAATCCATTCCATCATGACCAATCGCCTGATGCTCTATTTAAATGTGCAAATTCAGGTTAATATTGCCAGTTAGTCTGCTATAGAATAATCATCAATCAGGAGAAAACTTTTTTTTAAATTTACCACTAAATTGAAATATAATTCTTCTAAAACAACTTTCACCGAGTAGCAGTGTGCACACAATTATCAATAACAGATTAGAATAGATGGCTTAAGCAATAGGTTTCAGTTTAGTTTAAATGACGGTCAGTTGTAAATGCTCTAAAATATATGTATTTAAAAAAATGTATTCCTTTGTTTCCAAATTGTGTGACACACTTGGACATGTTTTAGTTCAAAAGCTGGGATAAATAATATAATCTCCATGGGTGAAATAGATGCTTTGTTTTCAAATTACCTTTTATGTTCACTTTTATTACTTTTTACAAGGGCTTTAGACATTGACTGTGGGGGATGTTAATAAAATAAATAAAAACAGTTTAATAACAATTCTTAATCAGGTCTATCTTAATATAGGGATTATGGCTTCTAATGATATACATCAAGCTGTTTGCTGAATCTGAATTTTTTTTTTTTCTCTGTTCATTTGAGGAGATGTTGAAACAATTTAATTGTAGACAGAACATTTCACTCAAGTTTAGGGAAACATCTCATGTATATATTTATGAGCGTTTGTTGGATTGACAATTTTCCTGAAGGCAAATCCATTAAAGCTTGTAGACCAAGCTGGCACATGGTTGTGCTGTAGTGTTTGTTGTTTGCAACATCACCAGTAGTGGTTTTTTTGGGTCACATATCATGGGGGGTGGGGGGGGGGGGACGACGATGACAAGAAATAACTGTCAAGGTCTGAATAAAATAGTCGGTGTCCCCCACCATGGACTGGCCAATAACTGTCATCAGATCTCTTGTTTAATGTAGGAATCTCCATTTTTACACCATCTAAAATATTCGTGCTGTCAATATTGGACCATAAATAATTTTTTTTAGTTACATTAACAGCTTTATTTAAAAGTCCACTGACAACTAACAACCTGTTTCTTTATGTCTTTCATGGGTGGTGGTCACACTGTGAAGTTGGGTGTGAGAGAGGCTGCAATCAGGTTTGGGTAGGACGTATGACACAAAGGATGATAAAACCTGTAATTTAAAATTTTAAAAAAAAAAAGGTTGCAACATAACAAGCAAGTGTCTGCAAGAATCCTCCTTCAGCAAACAAACAAAAAAAAAAAACTTAACACAAGAGGACAGCAAGACGTCTTTCCTCATAATTTCCTCTGTTCAAGACGTTTTTTGTTTTTTTGCACCCTTTAGTTTTTTTTTTAGTTTGGGTAGGACGTATGACAAAAAGGATGATAAAACCTGTAAATTAAAATTTTAAAAAAAAAAAGGTTGCAACATAACAAGCAAGTGTCTGCAAGAATCCTCCTTCAGCAAACAAACAAAAAAAAAAAAACTTAACACAAGAGGACAGCAAGACGTCATTCCTCATGATGTCCTCTGGTCAAGACGTTTGTTGTTTTGTTGCACCCGTTAGGTTTTTTTTTACAGGTTACACCATATCTTGTTTCACACGGTTCCTTTAAATATTTTATATGATTTGGTCACCCTCCAAGCCTTCAGTGCCTCATCTCCGTTTCAATTTTCCTCCTCCTTCACGAACAGCAAGATGATTTTCCACAGAGATACCAAAAGCTCTTTGAGTTTTTCTAATTCACTAGTATTTTTGTTTTTTTTAATTTGACCAGTTATTAACTAATGATACACTGATTTCTTTTTCTTTCTTTGCGGTACAATGTTTAATCAAGGCGTCACAATCCTCTCCATTACCAGTAACTATAAATAGACATGCTCTCTAATCCTAATCTCTGTTGCTGTCGCTGGCCATACAATGAACATCAAAGCTTATTAATGAGCTGATGCTTAGTGTCGTCTGATAACAGAAGAGATAAAGAATCTGATAACAGCATTAACCAGGTGTGGTTGTGGGATGTCTTGCCCACATTGTAACCCACACCTTTATTATCTTACTCATTATTCAGTTCTACCTATTTAAAAATTAGAAATAGTGGTAAACATATTTTAGCTGCTGTTTTAAATAAGTGTATCCAGCCAAAGCTTTGTTTATGTAGCCGGCAAAATGCTCACTCCTCAATGCAATATATCTATTCCGTAATGCTATTTATGCATGCACTTATTTCATAGATGTACCGTACAAGTTAGCTAAGGGTAAGAAATGAATGGGGAAAAGATTAATATTACTGTTTTAAACTAAACGTTTTTGAAAAAAAAAAAAGATTTTTAAGATCTTAAATGTTTATTGAACTGAAAAATAAATAACTCGTTGGGTATTGAAGTTATTATACGTTATCTTATAGAATCCTTATAAATTGTCTCCTAGATTCCTTACAGATTATCTCATGAATTCACTATAAGGCATGTCCCTAGAATCCTTATAATTTGTAGTAATTTATCAGGTTTCCTGCTGCTTAGAGGGATCCAGTAGATCATTTCCTTTCTGTGGCAGCAGATTTGATTCCACCATGCACATGTCATTCGTCCACAGGCTTCAGTACTTGTAGTTTTATATTGACTGCAAGCTATTTAATGATAGGCATAGGTGTATACTTGTTTAATGATAGGTATAGGTATATAATTTTTTTATTTAAAGATAGTCATAGTTGTAAACTTTTTAAAATTTAATAATAGTCATATGTGTATACTTTTTTATTTAATGAAAGTCATAGGTGTATACTTATTGATAGTGGACAAATGGTGAACTCGTGTTCACTGTGCTACTGATGGCCTTTTGTCATTATTTAGTATTATTATTACTAAGGATCCAAATAGCCATGTGTGTACACTTTTCTCTCTCATTTCTCTATGTCCCCGGCGTGTATCACGTGCTCCTTATGTGTATCATGTGCACCTTGTGTGTATTATATCCATGTAATGCCTGTCACCCTAACATCCAGCATGTTCCATTTATTATCAGATCGACTATCCATCTTCCAAAGAGCCGGTAAGAGCCCATTTTATCCCCAGCCTCTTTTCTCCTCACGTTTATTTCACTAATAGCTCCAACATCGACTGACCAACGTTGTCGTAATCCACTCACCAACCAACCACAATTTTCTCACAATTATTTTGGCTTTTTACTAGGTTCGTTGTTTTTTTTTTTGGTTTTTTTCATGTCATGTCAAACAAATGCCACCTCCGCTCACGGGGGCCAATCAATAATCATGTTTTACGTTACACCAGATTATTTATAATTAAATGCAGGGGTACTTAACCTGTTGTTGCCCGTGAAATCCGAGAAAAGTTCTTTGTAAATTTTATTACATGCATTTAAAAAACGTTGTTCTAAAGATTTCGCGACCTTTATTGGACGGAACAAAACAGGTTAAGAACCCATGATTTAATGGGTTGGCCATATTTTACCAACTCGTTCGAGAAAATGGTGCGCAAACTAGTCCAGTAGATTTAAATAGTGAAAGTAAGAACGGAAAAAAAACGTTTGTTTTTTTTTCTTCAAGGGGCGATTTAAATTAATTTGTGTTTAAGATAATTCCCCTGCACCCTGCATTAAAATCTTTTAAAATTTTAAACAGAGACCTTTAACTTAAAACTTTTATCTACAAACATTTCGGATTAGATCAATTGAGGAGCCATCATAATTTGAAAGATGAATATTTCAGCTCTCTATCTAGTCTTGAGATAGGCGTCACTTAAACCTGTTTTTTCTCATAACGATTGTATTTAATGTTTAACCTCCCCCCCCCCCCTAATTCTAAAATATGGCTTCGACGTTATGTTTGCGCTCCATTGCCTAACTGTAGCGCCCCCCCCCCACCCCACCACCATCTCATTGTCGTTTGCTTTTTCACATTTTTGTTTGCTGCGCACAACCTAGATGCTCTCTCTCTGTCTCTCTCTCTCTTGATATGGCCATGATGGGTTAACTACCCCCAGGTTTCCCCTCGGCTGTTTACTCTGCATGCGATCTTTGGATTATGTGGGTTAACTTTATTTAACCGTGACAAAGCTTGACTAAATTAAAGCTTTCAGAAACCCCCCCCCCTCCCTTATTTAAAAAAAAACAAAAAAAAAAACCATAAATTCAATACTCCAGATACTCATCGCCAGGTTAACTTTATTTAACCGTGAAAAAGCTTGACTAAATTAAAGCTTTCAAAAACCCCCCCCCCTCCCTTATTTAAAAAAAAACAAAAAAAAAAACCATAAATTCAATACTCCAGATACTCATCGCCAGCCGCACACAGTTTCACAGAAATAACATTTAAGCATCACAAGCAGTGACTGACCAATGTCCATTTATGACCAACCTATGAATTCGAAGGATATACTATACCTTGCAACCTAGTTTAAAACTAACCAGAAATAACATATGCATTTCATATTAGTGTTAGTTTCTTGGTAACACCACTAGCAACCGTACACCTAGCAGGCCGTTATAATCAGACGTTAAGAAGTTGACCCTAGCTCCAACTTTGAAAGTCTGGTAATATAACACCGTTATTGATGTAGGATGTTATCTTTAAATACTGAGATCAACTTTCTACAATTCATTGTTAATCAATCGTCAACTCGATAGTTTTAGATCTGTTACTGTTGATACCAACCTTACTTCACTTATATTGACAGAAATGGAGCGTTTACCTCTATTATAGACAAAGGAAATTATATGCAATTTTTTAACTTAATACAAAATAAGTGTCTTGATCAGAAACACATTGTTTTAATATAGTTTTCAAATGTTTTTTTTTTTTTTAAATGTTTCCCTTTTTTAATTTTTGATTGATCTGCTTTCAAATTATCTTTAAAGAAATAGTTCGTATTAAATCTTTTGATCCCTGATCAGATCTTCCTTTTCTTCCCCAAAGGGAAGTATAACAGTCTTTTGCAACAAACATGTTTTCATTTATTTTAAAGTGGGTGTGGTGGTTGTTTTTGTTTGTTTTCCGTTGTTATTGTTTTGGGTTTTTGTTTGCGAGGGGGGGGGGGCATTAACTATCACAAGGTAAGAATTATTAGTATTGAATACGTGTACTTGTTAATTTCAACATGACATAACTATGTCTGAATTGTTGCTAAGCGAAAAGCGTTGCAGAAGTTGACACATTTCATTGAGCGTCCTTGAGTAAGCATACGTATGTGTCTAGGTTTGAAGTTAAGGACGGTGCACTGAGCTGAAATGCAAAATCTCCAACTCCTCTATATCTTTTTTAACCCCCACCCCCACCCCCCCCCAACCCGAAAACTGGACCAAACAAATGACAAAGAACAAAATATATGGATGTAGCTAAATTTCAGTATAAACCTTTTCTGCAATGTGTGTGTTGGTTTTTTTTTTTTTTTTTTTTTTTTTTTTTTTTTTTTTTTTTTTTTTTTTTTTTGGTTTTTTTTTGGGGGGTGGGGGGGGGAGGTCCCCCACATGTCATTGTTAACACGTCTGGGCAGTTTCTCATCTTCACGGCCATTTTCATATTGTAGGCAGGACTGACTAAGCAAATAATCCATCACCGTTTATGAAGCGATCCGGTTTGTGGTGTGTGCGATGATCTATTGTGTTTTGAGTTCATGAACGGTTTGATTTTATCTTAGAGTTAGCCTCTTGCCTGTGGGCCTGCGCAGTTATTACTGGTTTCTCATTTTTTAAACAAGAAGACAGCGTTTAATATGTTCGTGTGATTTCTGTGAGGTACGATTCGAAATTAGCGCCGCCGCTTAATTTTGATGCCAAGATGCCGTCTTTCAGCACTGTTGTAATTGTGGGGGGAGTGGGATGTAATGATTGTCCTTTTTTGGGTCAAAAAGTTAAAATCCCACATTGACAGACATAAATCAACATTGACTCATAGTCATCAACGTTCACTGACATGAATCAACGTCTACAGTTTCCGCCTTGACCTAATCACTTACAGTACAACTGCCGACCGTGTAACGACGACCTGTGTGCGCCATGCACGACATGTGGCCACACTCGCTCCCTGAACTTGAACCCAAACAACGTTAGGAATCATGGGGGTGTCACGACATGTAAGATTGATGACATTGTCTACTCGGGTTGTTTGGGTGCTCTCGGTCGGCTGACTGTCAACCAACTGCTTAAACATTCGCCTGGCTAAGGTGGCCCGTGAATTTTAAAAACAAAACATTTAAAATATTTTGGGCCGTAGACACACGCTCTGTTTATTTACACGCGCAGTTTTCAAGGCATATCTTCTGTGCAAATATTATGGTCTCTGCCACTTTTAATTTTAGCATACCGGTAATTAAAAATAATTTGAAGGAAGGGTGTCTTTTGACCTCCAGATTTTATGAACACCGTTCCCAATATAATATAAGGCCGTGTCCTGTTTCCGCACCTAGGGATGTGCAACATTGCCATGTGTTGCGTAGAACTCGGAACTAGAACATATATCTGCATATGTTATAGAATGTTTGACAGGGCCAATTAGGGACGTATGGGACGCTGTTACCTTTACGAGTTAAATTGTTGACATTTATCATTGATGCATCGAATGTGTACGGTTGTGGTTTATATCTGGTAATGAACGTAATACTTCAAACAGGAGTTTTGCACCAGTTCACGTTGGGATACTTCGGTTCAGTGGGTCTGTATGGCGTTTCATTGTACGGTATCCTTTTCAACATCGTTTCAAGTTTTGGTTGGAATTTTGCTGTTTGCATAGCGTCACTGATTTGAACTTTTACACTGTTTTTGTGCCCTGTCAACGGTGTGTGTGTGTTTACCGTGAAGAGCATGTATACACACGATTGAGCTTTGGTTAAGAGTGTCGATGGTGTGCTTCAAGTTCCGGCATGGCTGAATCTTTTATCCCCTGCCAAGTCTTCACGACCCAAGGGCGTTCAGGAGCTCGAGCATCTAGGATGCCACATCAGACTTGCTGGACACTCGGGGGTGGCAAATGGTTTTCCGGTTTGAATGTAATTCTTGACGCATGTTTTCTCCTGCTTTCTAATCTACGATGGGTGTAATCGTCTCTGCATGTGTAAGCTCCACGGACACACATCTTATCTCGATAATGTCAGCGATGACTTGTCAAGTGGGACGATTCTAATCGTCGCCTTGCTATCACCACGCATCGGGCGGGGGGGGGGGGGGGGGGCATGCTACAGGTGTGAATTCCGCGATCACGTAGGGTATGTCCGGTCACAAAGTGCATGTCGCTGCGCACGTCGGTGTTCTCTAGAGACGCACTGTTGCCATGGTGGTTTGGCTGTCGACCGTGGTCACTGCTGTACGTGTCCGCGGACGTCAATTTTACGTTTCACGCACTGTTGATAGGTACGTTCAGTCGACCGTGAACGCAGTTCGACCTTTTCGTGTCAGTGATAGCTACTGAAGTGACCTCACGACCTTTTCATCGTCTGGAATCACTGCCTCCTGACACAAGCCAATGTTTACTACCCTGGCACGTTCCACGGACCACTGATGTCATTGACCGTACTTAAACGTTTATCGATCTTCTTAAAATGCATGGCTGACCGTGGCTGCAGATTTAGGTATACAGAGCTTGCGTGACTCGGGATTATGTAATTGAAATAACTGGAAAAGTCTTATTCAGTAGTACAGGGAGCCGGCAAGACTTGGCACCCACAGCTGTTTTCAATGAGGTCGTTAAATACAAACATAAAAAGAGATGACTTTCAAAACTCGTCAGCATATAGTAAGACTTGCATATTTTATTGGATATGCTAAATGTCAGGTCGTTTATTTATTCTTTTGGAATGAAAGAAAACCCCCAGCCACCGAGGTCTGAAGTCACCAGCCAACCTGGCTTGGTAAAGGCTGTCAACGCAAAAAAAAAAAAAAAAGGTTTTTTTTTTTTTTTATTTTTAAGACGTTTTTAGTGAGTGTGGCGGGGAGTTTTGGCATAGAGTCTACAAGGAGAGGGGGGGGGGTGCGGGGGTATTTTTACTTGGGGACCACGAATAAGAGAATATTAGATTCAGTGCATAAAAAAAAAAGAGGGCTTCATTTTATATTAATAACAAGGAAGGGGGCCACGGAGTAAAAATACTTTGAGAAACGCTGTTTTAGATTATTGCAACTTGATCTTTTGGTCAAACCAAAGTAAGGGGGTCGTTTATGCGTAAGTTTTAATTAGCCACAAGTGTACGGTCAAAAATATATCGATACTTTTCAGACTGATCAGTCACTGGTCTACAGGAGGCGAAACATTAAAGAACACCGATAATCAAATGAGCGCGGTCTGGATTAATCCATGCCGACCATAGACAATGAAACGTTTGAGAGTCACTGATTTAGCATTCGATGATATCCCTCCACCCGACGCTGTAATCATTGAATCCTCAGACCACCATTATAAGACTTGGGGGGTTGGGGGGGGGGGCGCTCATTAACAAGGGTTAAAAGTTTCTGAGCCATGGCCGCGCCGCCGCCGCCTTAAGTTGGACGACGCTGTAATCATTGAATCCTCAGACCACCATTATAAGACTTGGGGGGTTGGGGGGGGGGCGCTCATTAACAAGTGTTAAAAGTCTCTGAGCCATAGCCGCGCCGCCGCCGCCTTAAGTTGGTGGGATGTGGCTGTATTAAGCTGTTGTTTTCGTGAGCGGTGAGCGTAGTGGTAGATCGATAATTCAGCTCCGGCGTAGATGGATGATGTTGCATTGTTTGTTGCTGGATATCGTTAGGCCCTCCGGTCGTTGGAGGAGCGTTGGGTGGGGGGGGGGGGCGACAGTCATGGCGTGCATGATGGCAGGTAGCTCATCGCCTCGGCCGTTGTAATGGTGGAATGTTTTGGTGAAATAATCATTTGGGAACGGGACTGCCGTGAGACTTCATTCCAGGAATGTAAGGCACGGAGATGGGATACGTTTGTAAAGAATTGTCCTTAGCAACGCCAAGCGTTCTTGACGGGTCAATTAAATGAATGAGTATAATACATTTTGAAGTGTCGGATTTGACTTTTTTTTTTGAAGCAACCAGTTGCTATAGGCTAAAACCATAAAAGCTGTTAATATTGTTTAAAAATGCATTGGTGTCCTTGGTGGTTTGGTATAATTTTCAGTAAGCTTACTTTGTTTTCTTCTTTTATTCTTAATTACCGGTATACTTAACAGACTTACCGGTAATTATATTTGTGGTAAGCATTTATTTAAAAATTAAAAGTCTAAATGTTTTTGTTTTCTTTCTGCCTGCCTCTTTTTGAAGAAATTTGTATTTGCTAAGTTAACCCCACCCCCACCCCTTTTCCCCAAACCCTCTAATGTGGGTTCATGTTCATTTTGTTCATTTGAATCTAGAGACCGACCGAATTTCGGCTTCGGCTTCGGTTTCGGCGCCGAAAGTGGCCATTTTATCACTTTCGGCCAAGTTTCGGTTTCGGCCGAAACTGAAAAGTTAACTTTCGGCTTAATTTCGGTTTCGGCCGAAACTAAAAATTTAACTTTCGGTTTTTCTTCGGTTTCGGCCGAAATTGACTTAGACTTTCGGCCCTCTGGCCGAAAGTGACTCAGGTTTTCGGTCAATTAAAACTCAGCAAAAGCTATATTTAACTACAAACTAAGCGACATTTAAGAACAAATTAAGCGATCTTTGTGAACAAACTAAACGATATTTAACAACAAACTAAATGACATTTATGAACAAATTAAACGATCTTTAAAACAAACTAAGTGATCTTTAAAAGCTATCTAAGCGATCTTTAATAACAAACTAAACGATCTTAAAGAACAAACTAAACTATTTTTAAGATCGAACTAAATATTCTGTAAGAACAAAACAAATGATCTTTAATAGTAAACTAAATGATTTATAAGAATAAAATAAGCGATCTTTAACAACAAACTAAGGGATATTTAAGAACAAACTAAACTATCTTTAACAACAAACTAAGCGAAATTTAAGAACAAACTAAACGATCTTTAACAACAAACTAAGCGATCTTTACGATCAAACTAAACGATCTTTGACAACAAACTAAGCGATCTTTAAGAACATACTAAATGATCTTTAACAATAAACTAAGCGATTTTTAACAACAAACTAAACGATCTTTAACAACAAACTAAACGTTCTTTAACAACAAACTAGACGATCTTTAACAACAAACTAAGCGATCTTTCAGAACAAATTAAGCGATCTTTAAGATTAAACTTTGCGATATTTTAGAACAAACTAAGCGATCTGTATGAACAAACTCACAGATCTTTAAGAACAAACTAACCGATCAATAACAACCAACTAAACGATCTTTAAAAACAAATTAAGCGATCTTTTAGAACCACAATTTTTAGAGACCCGGTTTAAAAAAATAATATTTTGCATTAATTTCCCCCCCCCCACCCCCCCAATTTTTGCCAAATATTCTCCTACCATACTAATTTAAAAATAAATTGTAAAGCAATTTAAATTACTTTTATATTAAAATGCTAAAATTCAAAGTATTCATTAGATCAAGGGTCTCAAACTCTAATCATCAAAAGGGGGAGGGGGGATCGCAGGAGGTAGTGTCTGAATGAGAGTGGGCGCATCAAGTAATCCACAAAAAAAGCGATTACAACTGTTACAATCTGCTCAACCTTTATAAATAACAATAACATCATTAAGGGTTCTCAAGAACTAGGATTCAGTTTCATCCACCTACTCAGTGTTGCATTTAAAAATATATAGCAGCATTTTAAAAAAATAATCAGAATTAGACTAGTCGGTGAGATTCGACTGAAACCGTCACGGAGAGTCACGTTATAGATATGAGAATGGGTGAAACGGGCCGGCGCATTTACACTAAACTTTTCTGTCACGTAGCGGGCCGCAAAATATCGTCTTGCGGGTCAACAATGGCTCGCGGGCCGCGAGTTTGAGAACCCTATATTAGATGTTTATCTATTAATATTCACGATTATGTCATTTTTTATAAAAAGAATGTAAATATTTATACTTTCAAACACCATTTTCGATGTATGCAGAGTGTATGTGGGAACGAATTTCAAAATATCTTTACATTTCATTTTCGGTTTCGGCTTCGGTTTCGGCTTCGGCCGAAATTCATTTTTAACTTTCGGTCTTTTTTCGGTTTCGGCCGAAAGTCATTTTCAAACTTTCGGTCTTTTTTCGGTTTCGGCCGGAAGTCATTTTAAACTTTCGGCCTATTTTCGGCTTCGGCCGAAATCAGAAAATCACTTTCGGTCGGTCTCTATTTGAATCTACTCCGTGGTCATTGCTCTCGTCTTCCGATTTTTTAGTCTGCGGCTCTGGCCTCCAGGTCTGACGTAATGTTATTGTGCCCGAGAACTGTTGACAAGAGGCTTCGAGTGACTTGACTCACTGGTCGACTGAAGGACGACATGAAAGGTCGCGGGTGGGCCGTGGACTTGTAAACTCATTTGGTGTCACCATGGCAACCGGATGAGCTTTCTGGTTTACTTCGAGAAGAATCCTTGTGTCGCTGCTAAATGTAATTTGGAAATAGAAAGACAGTGTCATGTTTTTTCCCCCCACTATTCTGTGAGATCAGTCGATCGGTTTATATTGCCTTTATATTTCATTTTATTGGCAGATCCAAAGCGAAAGTGGGCGCCCTGATTTGTGGTCGCAATTGCAATTACTATCATCATCAGAGTTTATTTCAGAAATTTTCCGGGGGGGGTGGGGCCTTGGTGTTTTT
>CAXITT010000242.1:706222-749539 GCA_964033795.1 Lymnaea stagnalis
CCCCCCACTCTGGAAAAAAAACAACAACTTGAAACGATATTAGCAATATGATTGATTAGCTTCGTTCGTTTTTGAAGCCATCCTCTACAATTCCACGTGAGCAGTGCGTGTTTCATCGTCTACTTTGGTCTGTAAGATCCCATTTAGTTAGCCGAGTCAGTGGCGTGTACGCATGGAGTTGTGGGGCGGGGGGGGGGCATGTATCCGGGATGTCGCCGTCGTTAGACCTGCTCTTAGTCCCCTAGCAAGTGGTTCGTGAGAGTGGACTGTTTGGGTGTGAGGTTTGTGGCACAGGTTCGTTTCTGGCGATCCTTTTTTTCCTTCTAAATATGCCGATGGCTAGACGTGTGTTTACGTAACGTCAGTGTTGCATTGGTTTGACAGACGCTCTGGATTTCTGCCGTTACTGGACAGATTGTCAAATAGGTTGGATAGATCATCATGCCCCTGTTGGGTGTTTTCGTTGCAGGATGGGCTGTGATGTGTGTTGTGAATAAGTCGCTACAAATTGTGTGTGTGACTGGACAGCTTTGTGTAGAATATGTACTTGGTTATATGGCTTTGTCATTACGACAGCTTTGATCAAGACGTGCTCGGTTGGTTAACACATGTCGCGGTGTGCTGTTACCTGTTGGCTGTGTATAATAGGCTTGTCTGCATTAAGGTCTCTTAAAGAAAAGGGCAGTTCCTGTGAATTTATTAAGGTACATTTTGACACTAAGATACGGATTCACAACGTGGGGTTGTCAGCGCCCCTATGATGTGCCAGCGCCCATGTGTGGCGTAAAATGTCATTTTAGGATGGATGTGATGTTCAACAATTGGAAGGGTTTGGTTCATATTCGAGTGCGGCATCACTTATTTTTAAAAGGCTTGCAAACATTTAATCCACTAGTTGTGAGGGCTTTCAAACGAAAGGACACCCTGTGATAATTGAGAGCTTAATTTGACGAATTTAACTTAAGATAGTGAATTGTTGGACATTTCTACATGTTTCATTTGGATAATTTCACAATTAATATATATATTTATGTGTGTGTGTATATATACACATATATACTTAAATTATGTATACATATGTTTCTTGGCGGTTTTTAAGTGTTTTCATGGTGTCAGCGTACTTTCCAACTTAACGTACGGTATGTTAAAGTATAATCCCGTCAGCATGCTTGAGTGGGCAGACCTGAGTCTGATCTGGTAGAAGCTAGTTGTATCGCGTCACCAGTGTCGGTGATCTGGGTATCACTAAACTGCCTTTTGCAGCACCCGAAACAGAGAAAACATACATATAGTTGTCATGTGGCTTAATCATGATCGATGTACCGACATCACTGTAGGCATTATTATATAATCATTGGCTTGGTTGCAGCTGCAGTGGTTATTATCTGTCACGGGGCCAATACTTGCCAATAGCTGCGATGGCTGTATTTTATGTACAACCACGGGGGCCTGTAGCAATAGTCGTTAAATCACGAACTCGAGTCCTGTTGATAACCGCCGGCTATTCTAGCGCACCAACAAGATCTTAAGACGGCTGTGGCGTTGGGGAATCCTATTCATCGTCCCGGTCAAACCTGCATCGCTTTGACCTCTGTCAGTGTCAGGGTTTGAATTAGCATACGGGGCCGACTGTTATGACTCGCTGATCCGTTGCCGAACCATGTCCTGGTATTTATTTATAGCGGCCGCCCCGTCCCAGCAAGGCCCGTAACACGCTAGGTCTGTGAGGACTAAGGCCCGCTACCGTGGATAGGAGTTACCGGTCCTTGTCGGTGATGTACTGTGCTGGGTCGTGCTGAAGTCAGTGGAATGACTGCGTGACGCAATTTACGCTGGGTTGCACTTTTATTTGGATGAAATCAATGCCTCCACGTTTCTTTCAAAAAATGTATTCAACAAAAACACCCAGTGTTAAAGGGCCATTGAACTACATATTACTAAGAATTTGGCCTACATACATGTATCGAGAACAATGCAACTGAATGAATGCTGGTGATTTAATGTCAATTATTTAGTCTGGAATCAACCGAGGGTGGGTTTTTTAACGTTAACTTTTTTATAATTGAAAAATGTGGTGTTGTGTTGTATGAGTAGTGCTGCTTCATTATTATTACTTTAAGGTAGCCGTGTGGTGAGTTAGCGGCAATACAGACACAGTTGAATATGTATATGAAAACTCCCTTAACTCCTTAATATTACAATATCCTCTTAAGATGTAGACATGCAAATATACTAAGATATGAATACAATCCCCCTTTTCGGCAAGATGTAAGACCACTGTATTAATAATAATAACAATAATAAAAATGTATAGCAAAATTCGTAAGGATTCCCCAGAAAATTATTTCACTTGTTGTGCAAAAAGCACTAAACAGCGATTAACTATCTTACCTGATCCCGCGAGAGAGAAACCCTTCACTGTTATTGTTTTCCCACGGTTTTGTCATAAGCCTTGGTTTGTGGCACACACACTGCCACATTTGTTAGCTTATATTTTAATAAAAGGAGTTAACATGTAAAATATATGGTTTTAAAAAAACATTTACGAATAACATGTTGATTGTTTATAGTGTTGTTTTTTTTTCCTAGGTTAAACAATAAAGTATTGATTCGTTTTATTTAGCCATGTACAGATACAATGCCACACGTATTTTTTTCCCTTTGGATGTGCTTTCGGTGTGTTCATGGTTGATAACTCGTTGATTTTTTTCCTAAGTGTGGTGTGCATGGTAAATTGCGTGAGTTAGCTCCGCTTGTTGATCAGATCGCACTGTCCCGTCACGTGGTGGACCGAGCAGGACGTGTACCACACATATGTAAAAAAAAAAGTTCAACGTTGCATGCCCCCCATAAGCCTTGATTCAATAGGTCGGACATAGCATGCCAGATTAGTCCGAAATCATTTAATTTACACAAGTTTTAAAGGACCAGAGGACGGGGCAGGGGGGGGGGACACCCCCCACCCCCCAATACTAACTATGTGCAACTATTTCGGGGTGTAACAGTGAAAGTGGTTTTGAGATGCGTCCTTATGAACACCGGTAGCAATAACAATAGTATCGGCACTGGCAGAATGGGTGATGTGTAATTCATTTTACCATCAGTCCCCTGGGGTAGATGGTAGATGACAGGACTGGCGTTGGCCCGGCTGGAGCCTAAAACCTGAGACTAACTGGTCGTGCTGGCGTGTCGATGTGGTTCGTATTAACCGTTGGCTCTATGGGGTGGTTGTGGCGTTACCGGTAGTGGCGATTTACTGAATGAACTGAATGTCGCGGTCTTCTCTTTGTGAGTTGGAGGCACGGGGGTGTTTTTTCTGTTTTTAGTTGTTGTTGTTGTTGTGTTGTTGGGGGGGGGGGGGGGGCGGGTGCGCTCGCCACGGCACCGACCTGGAGTAAGGTCAGAGCGACTCTAGGTCAAGTGAGGTCAGCTATTCGGGAATTCATGACGTCGGGTTGACTCTGCGGCCCCGTGATGAACTTTACCGGTACCGTTAAATGTGTAGATTATGATAGTGCTGTATTGTTTGCTGCACGTGCCATCGTTGTCAGCAAGGTACGCCATGTGTCGGGCAAGTGTCATCATGTTACTCTAGTGTTGGACGTTTCTAGGCCATCAGATGCATCCCAAGTCGTTCAACCATTGCCGGTTTCCCCATGTGACGGTTGGATTGATTGTGTGAATGTAGACGAGTCTCAATTTTGTTCAAAATAGGTGGACTGTTTTTTTGTTGTTTTTTTGGCCTATAATACTTTACTTGTTACTTTGTGTCCTATAAGTACTAATAATGTTGGTCTCTTCCTTGAATGCGATGTGACTGAAATACGTTTTAAAAGTCTGCCTTAGTCTTAAGGCTGAGGTAATAACAAAGTATGTCTTTGTTTCTGTTAGACCTGCCTCCATGGGTCATTACGGTGGCGGTCGGGGGCTTTTTTAAAAAGTATAATTAAATCAGTGTGACATTGCTCATTGGTTGGTATTCTCTGGTGTAAGACACGAATGGCCACTAGATCAAAATGGAGATATATTCCCATTGAAAAGTGTCAATCCCAGCCATATTCAAAAGTGTTTAACGGGCGTTGCAATCAACGACGTACACGTGTTCTCTATTATAAATTGTTGATGTACACGCAGTGGCGTAGCTAGTGTAAATGCCGCCCGGCTCGAGACTTTCACCGCCCCTTCACTAAAAAACACATTCATTTGGGCCGAAAGTGCCCCCTCTATAAAAAAAATGCAGCCACCACCCCCCCCCCTTCCTACACGACTGCTTACACTTCAGTTCATTAGTGATGTACACGCCATGTCAATGATGACCGTACATGGATGTCAACGATGTTCTGTGTTTGTTGGTGTTATGTTTACGCACGCTTGAAATATTCGTACGCCTTGTCGTATCTTTGTTGTAATCAGATTTCTCAAAGCCTAAACTGCTTCATTTATAAGACATAATTGTTGTAAGCAGATTATCTAAGCCTTTCAAATGTAAGCAGATGTATCAGATCATTTCAAATGCTTCATTTATATGGTTAATTCGTTTATGCGCTTATTTTATTTAGCTTTTAATTTGTTAATATTAAAATCTTCATCGAGCTTTTCAAAAAAATGTTTAATTTTTTTTAAGTACTTTTATACAGATCGGGTTTGTCCGATGTAATCTGCATTAAATCAGTCCACAAGTCGTAGCCTCCAAACCACAACGTCCCACCATATTAAAAGCGTTTGATGCCGTACACGTCCACCCATGTATTACATTGATATTTTTTGTTGTACCAACAATTCCCCGAAGTCAGCGCTAGCTTGGTTTTATTTGCTGTCTATCTGAAAGATCGTCCTATATAACTCATGGCGATGGGCCGGAGTTAATTCAGTTTTGTTTTCCAGTGCATTTTATTTTATGTTCCTGTTTTTTCGATGTTTAGGTGATGATGGATGTGTTACTTGCGCCCCCTCCCCCCCCCCCCCCCCATTTTATTTTTTGTTCCTGTTTTTTCTATGTTTAGGTGATGATGGATGTGTTCCTTGCGCCCCCCCCCCCCCCCCCCCTCAATTTTTCTTTCTTTCTCCTGTTAGCCGGCTTGTTCCATGGCGTTCAGCCACTTAAGTCTCCCGCTGCCCACTTTAACAATGATCTATTTGGAATTGTTGACTCTCTCTCTCTCTCTCTCTTTCAAAGGAAGCCTTCTAGTTTGTGCGGACTCAGATATAGAGGAGGATTCTCAAAATCTGGACTCAAAGCGTGTGTCAGTTGATAGCTGTGTTTCAGGATTGTTCAGTCTTTGTTCAGCTTCGGCTATTTCATTGTGAGATTCATTAAATCATAGCACACCGCCACACAGCTCTGGAAAACATTAAAAGGGATTTCTGGTTTAAGAGTTGTTGTTTTTCTCGTGCACGGGTGATATTTGAAACCATTGCCAGAGCGTGTGGAGATTTCTGTTCTCCACCCAAGATATTGCACCGGAGCACGTGTCCCAGTCGGGTGTTTGACCCCCAGTGACCATGGCCAACCATCTCTTGCCCACCATTAACGTGCCGTTCAGCCAGCGCCATACCAACATGAGCAGCGCCTCTCTCTCCAATGTGACATCGGTAGGTTCATCCTTTTTATATTGTGTAGTTCATATACTTTGCATGATACTGCTGTAAGTAGCGACTTGTGATATCTTTTTTTTTTTTGGGGGGGGGGGTGGTAATAAATATGCCGTGGTTTCCTTTTTATTTTATGTACCCCATAAGTTCGAAAAAAAAAAAAATTGAACATTTTTAAAATCAAATTCCAGAATTCTTGATTAATTTATTCTTTGGTTATTAAATTATCAATTTATCATCAATAATCTCGCGCCCCCACATATCAACTCACACACTTCTAAGGGTGCGTGCACGTCTCTGTGAAGACCACTGGGACTGACTGAGCAAGTTCAGTCATGTTTTTTTGTTTTTTAAAATGCTTTATGTCAGATTAAGGCTTCTATGTAACGGTACTTAGTGCTACTGTATAATAGTACATGACAGTAATGAGTTATTTTACAGTAGCAAGACGTCCTTTGACAAGGCATGACTGGACAAATATTGACACCGCACAAGTACTTCCAAAGTTTTGTTCAAATAAATAAAAGGAGGTTCGATTTTAGAATACCAACCTGTCTTCATTCTTCATGTTCAAATGCATAAAATGATTCGTCTGGCCGGCGCTTCCGGAAATTTGTAGGAAAGGACATTTGTTATGACGTAGTTTGTTCGAAATTAAATTTGTTTAGTTACAGGAAGATTAATGTATGTTTTTTTTTTTAAAGTTATGCGAGTGAGAAATGCTGGAGAAAATGTAAACTTTTTTCCCATTTTTTTTTTTTTTTCTTTTTGAAAAAAATTTTAGGGCAATAAATTTTCTTTTGTTATTCGTACGATTTTTCTGCAACCTCTGTTATTTGTTTGAAATTAAATTTGTTTAGTTACAGGAAGATTAATTTATGTTTTTTTTTTTAAAGTTATGCGAGTGAGAAATGCTGGAGAAAATGTAAACTTTTTTCCCATTTTTTTTTTTTTTTCCTTTTGAAAAAAATTTCAGGGCAATAAATTTTCTTTTGTGATTCGTACGAATTTCCGGCAACCTCTGTTGTTGATAAGAGGCTGGCTGCGAAACACAGTGAAACACAGCTTAGATTTCAGTCTGATGTCCAAACCTTTCGTTGCTATTGTTTGTTAGTTTTTGAGTTGTCAAACAGAAATGGGGCAGTGAGTGAGGTGCTAGTACTGAGGAGTTAAAAAAAAAAAAGACGAGTTAATCTAATGGAACGTCAGCATCGAGTACCGATGAATCGGCCTGTCGTCCACCACCCCACGCTCTCTTCATGGTTCAAGTCTGTTATCATGGATTTCTGAACGACCCCTACCCCCTTTTTTTTTCCACACACACACACTCTTCCTAACCCCTTCATGACTCCCCCCCCCCCCCCCCCCCCTTAACGTGCTTAAAGTTAAAGCTAGGCGGGCCAAGTCTCGGTATGACAGACAATGTGATCCAGCTAGAGCTCTGGATCACCGGCTCACGCACTTGTGTGTGGTGCGTGTGTGCCACCTGTGGGACAGTGTGTCAACTGTCAGGTACTGGTGTGTGCTGAGTCGTGCTCTGACCTGACACGTTTGACAGACAGTCTTATCAAATGGCCTGGAATTACAAGGCTTAACGTGCATGTTCGATAGCTATGTAGCACTTCATTTATATATATATATCCATCAATTTCAGTTTCAGCGATCCGGAGTTATACCTTTCAAGGTATTGTAACATGAGTGGTTTGCTGGTTGGCTATTCATGATGTGGTGTCTTTGCTTTGAAGTGCATTGGTTGGCCAGTGGGAACAACTCCCTAGGACAGCAAAAGCCTTCTCTATTTCTTTATGAACCATTGCACTGTTCTCATTGACATAAATCACGAAAAATGCCTACGGCTATTCTATGGCATGTCTTATTTTTCCAAGCTCGCGCAAGTGGAAGAACTTGTTACATGGTAGTGTTAAGATGCTATTCCCTTTTGCTGTCTGCGAATTGCGACCTTGAGAAAGGGCTGAAGTCTGACGAAGTCTTGTTTGTAGTTATTGCAATGGTGTTAGCATGACACCACTTTTGTGCATGGCTCAATGCATCGTATTAATGGGAAACATCTTGATCTGTAATTGAATTGATATTTATGAGGAGTGGAGAAATGGCGTTCAAATTTGCGCTGCGTGCCACGTCTAGCACGCGTGTCTTAAGTTTCCGACCAATGCCTACAAGTTATCGCCATGACATTGACTTGGCGTAACACAAATCACGTGAGGCACGGTAAGGCTCATTCCGGCCCATGCCCACAGTGTTAAAACAAATACTTAGTCAATACAATAGATCAATAACAACAGGTCCCCTGACAACACATGTACACATGGCATTCATGATCAGCTGCCGAGAGTCTCTCCCCCCCCCCTCCACTCCTCAACCGGGCCACTCTCACCCAGGAGTCCCTCGTGGTTTCTTGTGTCGTGCACACTGCCCACCACCGTGACTTATCACTGTGTAGTAGGAGTCGGCACAGCTACACATCTTAATTTAGTTATTCTAAGCACATATTCACATATGCGTCATTTACATTTATTTTGACGTAGGATTTGCATCAGTGAAGCATATTTTTGAAGTGTTGTAGGCCTATAGTTGACATTGATTGGTCAGAAGTGATATATTACTAGTACTAGGAAGCTTAGTGAATAGTGACTTAGACTTAGTCTTAGGACTCTTAAAAAGTTCGTATTAAAGCCTGGAACCCTTCTTCACACATTGTCTTATTTGTACTTGAGTGTCTTCTTCAGGCCTTATCAGTATTTGTTCAAAATTTGTGCCTAGATTCTTGTCATAGTAATAGTGATGTGGTGTAGTTCGTTAATCTTAGCATGAACTAGCACTAGTAGGCTACCAGCTTTGTGTTCTGAAAATTATTTTTAAAAAATTATTTTTAAAAATTAATACATTATTTTGAAGGTAAACAATACGTTAACATTATTTCTTATTGGGCACAGTTCATATTTTGTCACACAAGTTGCTGGATCGTATTAATAATATAATAGTATTGTTGTATTTCTCTCACCAAAGTAAACTTGCAAGTTGATCAAGGGGTAAATTCATCTAAGATGCAGATGAGTGTTAAAGTGTATCGTATGATTTCCTTAGCCTAAATGAAATGACAGAGGATGGGACAGTTGGTACAGCATCAGCTATCACAATAAAAAAACTATAAACATAGTTTTTAAACATCAGAAAAAATAACCATAAAATATTGACTAAGCCTAATAACTAATTCCGACAACCAGGCTTTAATTAATAAATTAAATACTTTTAAATGGTTCGTAGTAATGATAGCTTTCTTAAGGTATCTGTCTGGGGTATCTGTCTTTTATTTTAGTCCACTACTGTCACTGTAGTAGGGTCTGGGCTGTTGCCAGTGTTGCAGGTCAACTCATAATGTAGTATATCCATAGATCAGTAGGCCTAGAGCTATCTCTATTCAAGTGGTGACCACTTTTCATGGCTTCAAAATGACATGGCCTTTGTCCCAGATTCATTTTGAAAAAATAATATTTTTATTACTTATTAATAGTGTATAAGAAAACGTTTAAACGTTAGAATTAATCATAAATTTGAGTATAATAATTTTAATTTATACATATTTAACGGAATGAGTGAAGTTGTCAATAACTTTAAGACCCAGATTGTAAATGAACATTTCTTTGCATTGTTTGTTAGTTCATTGTTTCAGCCAAGGACCCCTCAGACATTAAATTAAAATTGATGAGAACCAGAAAACTCTCAATGCTCTCTCTCTCTCTCTCTCTCTCTCTCTCTCTCTAAATAGCTTCTTTACTCAATTCTTGCTAAACTAGATTAAATACTATCTGGAAAAAAATTGTGTTATAAACATGTGCTAATGACAAATCTTTCTTCATTTTGACTGCAATTCTAATACTAGCCAAACAGAAATATAACTGCTGTAGTTTTGTTGAACCTTCCGTTACAGAACAGTAAATATAACAAGAATTTATTAATTGCTTGGATATATTATATAAAAAAACATAGCAATGTCCAAACCAAAGCTCCAGGTAAGAAAAGTTGGCTTTTATAGTTTATAGAATAAGTTTACTAACAACTACAAAGTAAAGATAGAATTGAAAGTGTTTAGCATTGAACGCAAAAGTAATAAATTTAGAGACAAGAAAAAGTTTAATATTTTTGCTAGACTTTCTTCCCCTCTGTGTAATTTTTAATTTTAAAAAAAATTGTTTTTGTTGCATGTTCATTTTGACTACAAGTATTCATTGTCTCCTTTGACATTAAGAGAGGATACATTTTCTTCTACAATAGTATTAATAATATGTTCTTTCATAAACATGAGCATATTTATAGTGATAACACTAATTGTAATGTGATTGTTACATTGATAAACACTTATTATGATGTGCTTATTTAAAATGATGTACACTAATGTACATATTTACAATGAAACGTTTTTAACAACATTAACAGAGTTGAATCATGCACAACTATACTAATACTAACAATTTTCATCTTAATGTTCATTTCATCCGTAAAATACCTTTATTTAACAAATATGATAATTGTGTAACTTTATTTAACAATTATAGATATCTTAAAATGTATCCTACATGCTAAAAAATATGTTGTCTTGCTATTTAAAATTGTACATCATTAACTATACTCATCTTTGAAACAAAATATTTAACTTCCACTTCATATTTTAATCTAATTAGTCTTGTGAGAATCTTTACATTTTTGGAAATTTTCTCTTGGGATGTGAAATAATTTAGGGCACAAGAGGTGTTGGTATAAAGTAATTGAACTTTGTACAGATTTACTTAATTCAAATATGCCAACATATTTATTTTACACAAGATAATTTGTGCCAGTGTAATTTGACGCATGGAGTTCTTTTATTTTTAAAATTATTTTTTTAGGTGTTAGCTTCTTATCTGCCAGGCAGGCATTCATTTATTTGTAATTAAGTATTTTATTAACTGATGATGTCCTATCGTAATTATACGTCACATCAGATGTGGTGTTCCAACACAGCTTAAAAGTAGAAATGCTCAGGATTAGTGTTTTACTTAAAATTAGCAAATAGTAAAATCTTGTGTAAGCTCCTCTCGTGTTCCTATGTATTGGTACCATTGACAGTGGTTTTTTAGTGTGTAACCTTGTGGTACAACCCTTCTTACAATTCATAAATGACTTTGCTGGGGGTGGGGTATCAATCATAAAATAATTATTCAGTGGGGTCACAACCGTTACACAATTGCTTGCCACTGGTCCACAACAGTAAGTAATGGTCTCAGTTTAGATTATGCATGCTTAATTCATATATTCTTAAAGCTCCTTATCTTGAATGTCTTATTCATTTATATACATGGAGTCATGGCTGATATAATCCTCACAAAATCAAAATGGTCGCCCGACAGAAAGAAAACCAGTTGTCTTCAAGTCCAATGAGAATAACCATCTATCTTTTATGACCTACAGTTTAATCTGAGAGAAGCGGAATTTAAAGGTGATTACTACCTCCAGACCCAGCAGCTTCATGCCGCCAATGCGAACTCTCGGTTGGAGCACATGTGTGCCCTTGACATTGATTCAGAACCTGGACAAGTTCGGATGACTGGAATCATCTGTACCATTGGTCAGTTTGTGTTTTTACCTGTTTGGTATTCCTGATGCTACTTTGTAAAAGAAAATATTCCCTGGGCTCTAAAATCTATCACTTGACAGTAATTATTTTAAATGTTTTAAAATTTGATTTAAAAAAAAGAGTATATAACAAACAAAATACAGTAAATGATATCCTACATTCTTTCTCATAGAATATGTTAAATTCTTTCCTTCGTTGCTTGATTTGTCAGGTCCAGCAACTATGGAAGTTCAGATGCTCCAAAAGATGATGTTAGAGGGAATGAACATCGCTCGGCTGAACTTTTCTCATGGAAGTCATGATGTGAGTTATTAGGCTGTAAGGGTAAAATTTTAAGTTATGATTAAATCATGTATTGAAGTTTTTGTAGCACAGCTGAAAAATGTTGGAAATCTCTGCATGTATTTACTCTTTAGAATTTCGTATCATCTTATATAAAATACTTTCTTCTTAATGTTATGGGGCCAATTATGGCCTTCGTTAGTGTGATTAAGACCCATGTTGATGTGATTAAGACCCCCTTAAATGTTTTGAAGACACCTTTTAATGTGTTGCTTTTTGTGAAATGCATCTGCATTATTTCCCCAGTATCACAGGCAAACAATAGAAAATGTACGCAAGGCGGTAGAGGCCTTCTCTGAGCCTAAACCTATAGCCATTGCCTTGGACACAAAAGGACCTGAGATCAGAACTGGCTTGATTGACGGGGTGAGTTAAAGCAGACCCATTTACCCTCAAGCTCTTAAAATCGTACAATATCATGACAAAATCATTCAATATATTATTTTAATAGTAAAAAAAAAAGGAATAAAGTGTAAATATGTATACACCTCAAAATCGTACATTGTACGCCAAAATCGTAAGAGAAACAGGTGTGGTTTAAGTTTTGACTTTAAGTTTCCTAACTGCCCACACTGCTGAAAGCACTATAAGGTTGGGCTCTGTGTATGATAAGTAACCAGTTCCTTATTTATTGTTTATAATAAGCATACTTGGCCATTTGTTGAATAGAGGAATATGTCTTGTTAGAGCCAGATATATGCCTCAGGCATTAAATATAGGTTTTAAAAATTTAGGATAAGTAACAATTCTTAAAATCTCAACAGATCATGATTGGTCAGTTGCATATCATTTTTTTTTTCCTCAAACTCCCATCTGCTGAGCAGGATAAAAAAAAATTAAGTACAAAAATTCATTCAACAAATGTTTCTACAGATGAGAATTTAAAGGTTAAAAAAAAAAATTTTTGTGAACAAAATATTGCAAAGTATTTTAGAAAGTGATGGTAAATAGTGCTAACTTGAGTGTCTTTTAAGAGATGTAAGTAGTGCTTATTTGAGTGACTTTAAAGGGTTGTGATTTTAGAACCTACAGCCTGTAATTTTTTTTTTGCTGGCATCCGTCCGTCACAATGTGACAATGGAGTGGGCTTCGTAGGACGAAATCCACATGGTCTGGGATTATTATACTTGAAGGATTATAAGCTGGTTCCCAACAGCAAGTCGCCTCTCTCCATGCCGCTGGGTAACCCAAGGGAACATCATTGGATGATACAGCTTGGCACCAGTGACGTCGCAGGAGTTGTCGGAATGTTTCATTGTATCAATGTTATGCGCCTTTCGGGACTCCATCTCCGGGTTTGATTTCAGAGTCTCCTTCTCTTAGATGAGTTGCCGTCCAAGGTTAACGAGTCCCATCTACCCGGGGTGCTGGTGGTGTTTTTGCTCTAGCTGGAATTGAACTCCAGACCACCAACTTGAGATTTGCTCAGTTTAGAACACTCGGCCACCCAGCACCCACAGCCTGTAATAAATATACAATTATTAACATACCTGTCTAATAATTAATGGGGTACTAACCGTTGGCTCAGTTTGCAAACAATTTCTACACCTGCATAGTGAATTTAAATTTAAATTTGGTTGTGAACAATTACCATGCTCAATTTCAACTCCCATGATTGTGAACTATTACCATGTTCAATTTCTACCCCCATGGTTGGGAATTACCTTGTTTAATTTGTATCCCCTGCAAATGAAAACTTCTACACCAAAAATAAATGTCTGCTAGCCTTAAAACTTACTATTTCTAAACTTTTCAGAGTGGCACTGGTGAAGCCACCCTGGTGACAGGTGAGACAATCAAACTGACTGTGGATGATGCATTCATGGACAAGTGTAACAAGGACATTCTGTGGGTTGACTACAAGAACATCACCAAGGTTGTAAACCCTGGTTGCAGGATCTACATTGATGATGGGCTTATTTCTATTATTTGTAAGGAGAAAGGTAAGTCTGGAACTCATCTTGACCTACTTTTAAAGTAAGTCATAAATTGTAGAATACTGTGTATACTGGCGAATAGGTTGCATATTTTTTAAAATACTGGTACAAAATAATTGCGATAAATTTAAGGGGTGCAACCTATCCACTCAATTTTGGCAACTGGTTATTAAATGTGGAGTAGTCATTTGTAGGAAAAATAAGAAAATTGTTTTCTCCCCTGCTCTCTTATGCTGGCGCAGAGGACAAGAATTTTTTTTAAAAATTGGTTAATTAAAGATCAAAGAGGTTATGATGCAGATTATGACAACCGATTTGAGTTTTCAAGTTGTTATGGAAACATTTTTTGTGATGTCTAACAAATTTTAGTTATATTAACGTTAAAAAGTGGCAGTGTAATTCCCCAAACTAAAGGTGTGACCTGTACGAGAGTACAAAGTGTTTTTTTGTTTGTTTTCTTTCAAGTTTGAACAAAACCAGGGAAAAAAAACTCTGCTGTTTTTAAAATAATTTTTAAAAAATAATAATACACAGCATTTAATGAAGGTTAATGTGTACAACTTGTTTGAAGCTGAATTTAGGCCAAAAGACAACAGTGCAGCACTTACATGTTGTTAAACTACTTTTAAAACTTTACTCTGTCTTCTCTGGGTGAACAGGTAGCGATTATCTCATTTGTGAGATTGAGAACGGTGGGGTTCTGGGATCCAAGAAAGGCTGTAACCTGCCTGGCACAGCCGTGGACTTGCCAGCCGTATCTGAAAAGGATAAAGCTGACTTACAGTTTGGTGTGGACATGGGGGTAAGCTCTCTTGTTGGAAGTAATTCTTAATTTTTTTTTACTTTGGTTCGGGTTCCAGAGAGAGAGATGGCAACACTTTCAAATGTATGCTTAACTATATTGACTCATTTAGAAAGCCAAATACTATAACACAAATAAACCTATTTTTAATTTATGAAATATTTGGTAATGGATGTGTCAAACTAAACATTTGTACATTTGTTTCATTCAATAAAAGAATCTTACCTGCACCTATGACGGTTGTTTCTTTTCATGTGCACTGTCACATTTTTCTGCATGAATGAACTTTTTTTTTTAACCTGGCAAACTGAATCAGTTAAAACGTAGTTTATTTAGCTGGCTGTTAATGTGGAAAACTAACTACTGTCTAAAAAATAGTGTAACTTAAGTTATTAAGTGAATATGTAATGTGTTATTTTGTGGTGTTTTTTTTTATCAAATTCAGGAATACAAAAACATGGCACATTTAATCTCCACTTTAGGTCGACATGATTTTTGCATCTTTTATCCGAGATGCCGCTGGCATCAAAGAAATCCGTAAGGTTCTCGGGCCCAAAGGAGCAAACATCAAAATTATTGCCAAGCTAGAAAACCATCAGGGTATTCGCAAGTAAGTGATTTTACTGATGTCAATTAATGTAAGTCCTGTCGGCCTAAACAGTTTAATGTTTAACACCTAAGGAGATCAGACTTTTCTTATTACTCTCTCTCTCCCCCCCCACCCCCCCTCTCTCTCTCTCCAGTTAGACTCTATGCCAGGGTTTATAAAGCTGCTCTTGTTCATGTCCAGGAAAATTGTCCCTATGGGTTTTATACCTTTGTTCTTGTTTAGATTTTATCCTGTTTCATACGGTCTCTCTGAGCTAGAGTTTTAAGGTACCGACTTGCCCAGGAGTATGGTACTGAGCTATTCTTTCTAACCTTTAGTTTTAAAATACTGTAATCCTCAGGAGCTCATCTCTCTGAACTATAATAGTGTGGTGTTGATCGCATTTTAGTGTGCTAAGAGCTTATCTTCCTGACCTTTAGTTTTTCATGTGCTAAAAGCTAATCTGTATGCTGTATAGTTTTTTGGTATTGCATATCACATCAAATATGCTTTGTCTCTTTGTTCCCTAGTTTCATGGAGATCCTGGAGGAGACTGATGGTGTGATGGTTGCCCGTGGTGATATGGGAATTGAGATCCCACCAGAGAAAGTTTTCCTGGCTCAGAAGATGATGATTGGTTGCTGCAACAGAGCCGGAAAGCCAGTCATATGTGCCACACAGGTTGGTGGAAGAATTTACAAAACCCATTTTTTAAATTTGTTTAGTTATTCAAATAATAAAAATATCCTAATATCAAGAAGTTTTCTTAAATTCTTTGTTTATATGTAATTCATTTTTTCACAGAGATATGAATCATGTTTTAAATTATAAAAATGAAATCCTAAATAGAAAAGTTATAAATGAAAAAGGAAAAGCTTTATCCACTGGGAAACAGAAAAGGTTAGGCTCAGAATACACCAACCACCTGTAATAAGTGGAATCCCAGCAATCCTACTTTGTCATGCTATTTATTTTTTTTATGTGATGTCATATGAAGGTAAACTGCAGTTAAACTAAGGATGTGGTACAAGCACTGGCTTTTGTATTGATAGATGGCTTAATGTATGGATGTGGTGCAAGCAACTGCTTTATGTTCATTGATAGTTAAAATGTTTGGATGTGGTACAAGCACTGGCTTTTGTATTGATAGATGGCTTAATGTATGGATGTGGTGCAAGCAACTGCTTTATGTTCATTGATAGTTAAAATGTTTGGATGTGGTACAAGCACTGGCTTTATTGTATTGATAGATAGTTAAAGAGCATATATGCTCCTGTATTCACTTTGTAAGGGTAACTTCCTTTTTTTGAACATGCCAATGATGTTAGTATCAACAAGCATGATGATATTCAGGATGATACACTGCTTTAGTAAGCTTCAACGTGTTAACAGCAGATGTGCAATAATGAGAAACCATGCTGGCGTGCTTGCTAGCTTTGAATGTGATACAATTGTTGTTATTCTGTTTCAGATGCTGGAAAGCATGACTACAAAACCCAGAGCCACACGTTCCGAGACCAGTGATGTGGCTAATGCTGTTCTCGATGGTGCTGACTGTGTCATGCTTTCTGGAGAGACAGCCAAGGGAAAGTTCCCACTGGAGACTGTCAGACATATGCACAGGGTGACTACCCCTTATATAAATATCTTTTTATCATAAATTTTAGTTTAAAAAATCATTAAATTCTTTATAACACAAGGGCTCTACAAAGGTTCTACTTGTGCATGGTAGAAAATCTTTAAATGTCAAAATAAATTAAAGCTTTATGTCACCATTCCACATCTGGCCTGCCCATTTGTGGTTTGGTTTTCTGGCTTTCTCATGCGAGGATCATGTCAAAGGAATTATTTACAGAAGTTTGGACTGCTGTCTCTGATGTCTTTCAGATTTGTAGAGAGGCTGAGTCTGCCATCTTTCACAAGCAAAACTTTGAAGATTTGAGACGGGAGACCCCACTTTACACTGACTCTACACACACCATCGCCATTGCTGCTGTCGAAGCGTCTTTCACCTGTATGGCTGCCGCAATTATTGTTCTCACAACTACTGGGAGGTAATTCTGCTGTGGTGCAGTTGTGTTTTGAATTATATTTTCAGTCAGCGTCAGTTATCAGGATGGGAAAACTTATTAAAATATATTGTCCACTAAGGCTATATGAAAGTTATATTGTTTATTGTGCTTTATAATAGATATTTTGATCACTAGTGCTTTCTAAAATGTATTTTGTCCTCTATTGCTATAAAAATGTTACATTGTCTAATTATAAGAGGTTTTGACAATGCAAAAGCTTTTAAGTTGATTAATAAGGCACATACATTTTATGTAACTATAATGGTAAATATTTCATTAAAATGCTTTGTATTTGTGGTTATTTTCACAAATTGTTTGTGTTTACTAGAACCAGTACAATTTGTTATATTTGATATGCCGAAAATCCCTGTAAAATAAAATATGATTTATTAATGAACTAGAAAGGACAAACCATGTGGAATATGACAATGCAGAGGCAGATTCAGATTTATTTATTAAAGAGTGTCATGTTTTCTTGTACCAGATCTGCCTACCTTGTCTCTGCATACCGACCACGGTGTCCCATCCTAGCTGTCACTAGAAATGCACAAACTGCTCGGCAGGCTCACTTGTATCGTGGCATCTTCCCCATTCATTATGTTGGTATGTACTAAGTGTTGTTATGGAATAACCTATTAAATCAATAGCCATTCAGTTGGACAAGTAAAATTTCAAAATATCATATAACTGTTTTATGCTTACATGCCAAAAGGTAATATGGGGGAGACTGTAATCAAGCTTTATATAAGGAGGGTGGTGCTGTGTGTGCTGTTGTGAGTTCATGTTACTGGAAAGCCTGAGGTGAAGACCAAACACCATCTGGCATCCTTCCGTGAACCAAACAAGTAAAACTTTTAAGTTAAAGAAACTTATGCTCATAGAAAGTTGGCACCAAGAACAAAATGTCATGACTGAACAAAAACCAAACATAAAATTGCACCTTTACTTTTTTATTTCATTTCCTAGTTGCAGATAATACTTGTTACCAAAAGCACAGTTTAGTTTTTAATCTTATCTTAACATTTAGTTGAGTTGGTTACTTAGGGAATAAAAAAAAAGTTGCTTTTAGAATTTGGATATAGGGAAGTACCCAACCCTGACCAACAACAACATGGCCGTTGTCTTACAAATTGCATCTCAGAATAAACCATATATCAGACTTGGTTTATAAGAAAGCCTCTATTTAGAGAGGGGGAGGGGGGGTGTTGAACTAAACAGTAAACAATAAAATAAACAGATTTAAAGTAGGCGCAAAGGTTACTTTGCCTGCCTCTCAATCAAAAACCAGCAGGTTTGAATTAGGACTGATGTGTGATCTAGTTATGAGTAGATAGCAGAGTGGAAGGAAGTCATTAGCTAATTGAGACCGTGTTAAAAAAACCTCAACCACCAAAGTCCGAAAACAGATGACAATGCCTGGGACTAAAAAACAGTCTGCATATACATTGTAATCTGACCAGTAAATTTGCAGCTGATGGAAAAAATCTGGAATTTATAAGAAAAATTATATAAAAATAATTTTCAAAATTTAAACAAACCAATGTTTATTAATATCTGGTAAATACTAAATGTTGAAAATATCTGGTAAATACTAACACATACTAGAAGCTCTTTAAAGATTAACTATATGTTATGTAATGAATACTATGCTCTGTTACATATTGCACCAAATGGTATATTTACTGACAGTTCAGTAAAATAAGTTTGTTGTATTTTTTGTTTGTTTTAAATATCTAATGTACATATACTAAATGTTTTGTTGTGAAAAATATCCTTAAATCATATTTTTAACCTTTAATTTTTCTCAATAAAAAATAATAATAATAAATAAGTACCCACATGCTACAGGCAGTATAAGAATGGCCTGATGTGTATGAAATTAGTTTTTGTCTATGAATGATTGCTTTTAATGAGACCATCCCTTACTTAGTATTATGTCTTTATCATTTCATTAGTGGCTAACTGCTAATGTGATATATTTCTCAAAACTGAATATTCTAAGATTGTGTTTCACATCTTGTTGAATTTGGCAAAATATGGTGGCCCTTCACACAATCACCTTTCCTGTCATCATGAAATCTCTAACTAAACAGGGTGCTTAAAACATCTTTAATCTATTTTTATGATATTGGTATATTTTTTTGTAGCACATCAGAGTATAATTTGAAAATTGGAATGATTTTTTAAAAATTAAACATGTATTGTTCTTTGCTGTGGCTGTTCGTACCTCTGTCACATTCTCCACAAACAGTCCAAGAACCTCTGAGAGTTTATCCTCCTTTCACACTGAGTGAAGCACGAAAATTCAGATTAACTGTAAACTTGAGAAAGCACGAAATTATTTTTGACCAAAAGCTCCAATATTTCATATTTTAGTCAAACAAATTTGGGTGGTATAAGTTGAATTCTGAAATTTGTGCTTTCGTCAAGATATTTTCATTAAACTAATGTAATGTTTTTGGCTTTTTACAAAAAAACACACACAAAACAACTTAACACTCATTTTTCTTGCTTCTCTCCCCACATTGATCCCAACACTTGTATTCCTGAATCAAACCCAAATACGATGATTCAAAATCAAACATGGAATTACTTTGGACTGTACTGTCTCTTAACCGGGGGTGTCCGCTGTTTCACTGTATGTTGTTATCTTAAACATCGATATGACCCTGTATATGGTGTATCAGAAAATGCTTGTGGAGATGACTGGAAAAGCAGGCC
Organism: Lymnaea stagnalis; assembly: GCA_964033795.1. Lineage (NCBI taxonomy): Eukaryota > Metazoa > Mollusca > Gastropoda > Lymnaeidae > Lymnaea > Lymnaea stagnalis. The sequence goes on from CAXITT010000242.1 coordinate 725,910, forward strand.
TGTGTTTCAATGTAACGCCCCAAGTAAACCTGTCCCAAGGTCATCCATGTGCTTGTGTGCATGCTTTGGTCGCCCCTCCTTAGGTACAGATTCTAGTTCCGTTGATCCTCCAGAAAATGCTGTGGTGCCCATGTACTACTGGGAGGCCGACACCGACTACTGCATCGTGAACGCCCTGAACACGGCCAGGGACCGGCAGATCATCAAGGCCAAGGACATTGTTGTGGTTGTTACGGGCTGGAAGACAGGAGAGGGTCACACCAACACACTGAGGCTTGTGGTCTGCCCCGACAAGATGTGTGACAAGATTTTACGGGTGCCAAAGCTGGATGTCTATTTAAACTAGAGGTTGTCTGTGAGGAAATGAGTGTGTGCCTAATCTACCAACACTGCCAGTTTTAACATCAACTCTCTTACCTGCACCTATGGATCTTTTTTCCACATTGATTTTATTTGATCACATTATCTCTTTAGATCACTGGTGTTTGTCTCATTTTTTAAAAAAAACCTTTATGATTACTTGCTAACAGGAAAATAAATTGACTAGTTTATTTTTGTCAGTTTTTAATGTTTTATCAACGCAACATTTTGACATTTTAGTTATCATCTCTGGCTTAGATTCCAGCCCACGTTTTCACATTTTGGATATTATCCCTTGCTTAGAAAATATTGAAATTGTCTAATGAATATCCTCATACTTTTTAAGCATTTTGTGATTGTATATAATACTTTTGCAGGTAGTCAAGATTTCATTTGGTTTAAGTTAATCTAGTCAAGTGTTTCATCCTTGGTTCACTTATAAAGTTCTGCCTGTTTACACTAGCAATAAACTGGTGACAGAAAATGACTTTCATTAATAGAGCTAAATCACACCACTAAGACATATATATATATATATATATATCCATATATATATATATATATCCATATATATATATATCCATATATATATATATATATATATATATATATATATATATATATATATATATATATATATATATATATATATATATATATATATATATATATATATATATATATATATATATATATATATATATATATATATATATATATATATATATATATATATATATATATATATATATATATATATATATATATATATCCATATACATATATATATATCCATATATATATATATCCATATATATATATCCATATATACTCCATATATATATATATATATATTAGAATAGCACTATCCCCTTATTTTATGCAGTGAATAGATTCAGAAGTTGTCAGGTTGATCCAAAGGTTTGAATGCCTTACCTGACGCTAGGTTTAAAATAAGCACAATATACTTCTTATATATGTTTGCTTGTCCTTTTCCTATCCATGTTATTTGTTATTCCTACTGTAGTTATTTCATTAATTATTTTAACATCACTAGTGCAAAACATCATGACGTTCCTTATGGTGGAACTCAGTCTGTAAAAGATGAGCCATTCATTGTATGATATAGTGTTGTGATTCTTTAGCAAGGTCATGGTGAACCCTATAGTGGCAGTATAAGTATAAAGAATATAACTAAAGGAAATGCTGTAGAATGAAGTGTACAAGAATAAATGGCATTAATCATACTCATTATTGGTTGGCTATTCAAGTATTTTACACATATTTTTAAAATATATTTTACAGTTGTGATTCGTGTATAAATATATATATACCAGTATATAAGATTATCATTTATGACTTTATAATTTTACAGAAATATTTACATAGGATATTAAAAATAAATATCTGACCTAAACATGCGTTAAATTTGTTCTATAGTTACAAGAAAATCAATTTATTTGAAACAACCTTTTGTTATAACGATTTTATATTTTTGATGTTTCATGTTTTGTTTTTTTGGGATTGTAATTTGTTTAAATGTTGTAATTTTATTACCATTTTTTAAATTTACCTTTGCATTATTTGCGCTGAGCAGTAATTGTACTCTTATAAACATTTGTTTATGGCATCAAAAGATTCAAATTCATTATCTTTCCAAAATTTTTGTTTGATTCAACATGATCCAAAATATTTGTGCACACCTTGGTAAATGTCCATTTGAATTGTATCATTTTGCCTTGTTTTAATGGCACTCTTATTGTTCCCAGCCCCTAAGATGAATGAATGGACTGCAGATGTTGACAGACGTATCTGGAAGGCTATGAGCCTCGGGATGGAGAGAGGACTCATCAAAGAGGAAGACCCAGTAAGTATCTTTAGATGACATTTAAAATAAGTAATTTTTGACAGGCTTGAATTTTATTTATATATCATCTTTTTTTTTTTTTTTTATAGTACACTGTGATAAGTTAAAGTTCTGGGTGATGGTGCAGAAAATTGCTAATTAAATTAAGCAAGTGCAGGGCCATGTCCAGTTATTAAAATGTATTGGATAAGAGTATATAATTTGCAAAAACTAACATGAACAAAAGAATTATTTCATAGATGGATTTGAGAATGACCATACGAAATTAAATATAAAAATTGCTTTTACTGATAACAAATCTAGAGAGAAAATGTAAACAAATTTATTAGCGAAATGCTTAGTTCCAATGCTTAAAACAATTTACTCATTAAGTATTGAAAACCTAATTGTGTATTTTTTTTTAAAAGATGTACATTAGCTGTTGCCTTAACAGAGGATATGTTGAGAATGTTTTATTGTAATGAATGTGGAATCATTTTTAGTAGGGTATTCAATATCAATGTAAAAATTAGATAGAAAAGGGAAGAAAAAAGGGAGATGAAATTACATCTTTCTATTTCTTTATTAATGGTAGGAATAAAAATTGGCTAAAAGTAATTACTTTAATTAATTACTTTAATTAATTAATTTATAGATATAAAAGGTTTTTGAAAAAAGTTTAGGTGGTCATAGTTAATGTTGATGAAAACTCTGCCTGCTTATTTTCACTTAATATAGCAAGATTAAGTAGATGATTTTTACTCTAGCAGATTGAGTATATGTAAAGTTAAAAATTCATACAAGTTACAAGTGATTGTTGGGGTTTTTATTATTTTTTTTGGCTTAGTGGTTACAACTTGTGTATCTGCTCGACAGGTGGTCATCCTAACTGGATGGAAACCTGGATCAGGGGCCACCAACACAATGAGAATCATTGCTGCCCACAATCAGATGGACAAGGAGTTACTCCCCCCAATCGTTGGAATGAGTTCAGTCCCCTCCTTCAGTCGAACAAAAGAAATGACAGAAGAATTCTCTGCCATCTCTGTAGCCTCAGAGGACAGTGGAGATGTCAAGTTTTTTTAGTCTGTTTAAAAAGCTTAGTTTCAAGTCGGTTCCGCTCGGTTTCTCTTTCTTTATCAAAGCTGGTAGTTGTTGTAGTCCAGGCTGTGTATGTAACCATGCCTTATATTCTATCTCTAGGCATCTTCACCAGTGTCCTGATCTCCTGTCATCATCCTCTGCACCTTCTGTGTGTTTGTTCTGACATATGGTGGGCAGAAACAATCTTTTAGCTGAAACATTTGATAAAATGTGTCTGATGGGACAAATGTGTCTGTTAGGAAACCAAATCCGTGGCTTTCTTACTAGTTGTTAAGACCACTGTGCGCATGGTATGAGCCCACTTACGAGTGGTGTGAGCCCACTTACCAGTGGTGTGAGCCCACTTACCAGTGGTGTGAACCCACTTTGAGTGGTGCCAACCCACGTTTTGAGTGTTGTGAACTCACTTCATGGATGGTATAGAGTGTACCTTATGTTTATCAGAAGCGAAATTAATACTTAAGCCACAAAAACAAAGATAACATGCACACCCGCTGACACAATATTATTCTTTTGTAAACATATAAAACCGACAAATTGGAGAAATTTTCCAGATTGAAGAATGTTTTTATGTATTACATTATATTTTTTTTTTTTTTGGTTTAATGTTGTTTTAATTTGATATTATTATATATAGAATAAATATTTTAAAAAGCCTCATTGTATATCAGAACAAAAATATTGGATATGAGGATTACTGTAATCTGGATGAATCTTATCTTAAATACAATTAGATTGTTTAACCATTGATCAGCTCCCCTAAGTGAAGCATATTTCAGAGAGTACATTGAGACCTATTATGTGCTCCCATCTTTAGTCTGACCTGCCGCTTGATCCCCTTCTCATCATATCATCCACCAGCATTTTCACATGGTGTCGCTAGCTATCTGTATCACGCCCCATCAAACCTTGCTATATATTAATCTAATTTATTCTGTCTTGAAGACAAAAAGACAATTCAATAACCATCCAATATTGTATACTTCAGTGCCGCAACCCATCTAACTTTGATTTGTTTCATGTGAAGTTAAGGTCGAAGCCATCCTGTTAATGTTAACATTGTAATGATTTCATGTTTGTTTTTTTCTTCAAAGATTTTTTTTTTCTCATGGCACTGCTATAAAGAATCTCTTTATCATTTGTGTGCTTTTATTTGATGAAGAAAAATAAGAATGTCTTTTCTCGAGTAAATCAACCGATTATTTCTTTGTTGAATTTTTTTCTCTTACATTCTACTGTGCAGGAAACCAAAGCATGTCGAGTTGTGTGGTCTATATATAACTATGTCAAGATTCTAGGTTTTGGGTGTGTACCCCAAGTGATGTTTATGTTGACCTGTGTTTATCCAGCCACTGAAACCCTAACTGAACTCTTTAAGAAGAGCTGTTGGCCTGTGTGTTGTGAGAGCAGTGCTAGGTGTCATCACAGCCATTGTGTGATTAGGATTACTCTCTGGACAGATGCATCTTGAAGTTTTTCTGGACACAGTCCTTTTAAAAAACTTGATGCATTTTAAATGTACATTATTATTACCATTTAAATAATATATTTGTTGGTAGTGGCAGACCAAAATTAACTACCAGAATATAAGCCTTTTTTTTAAAAATTAATATTTCATACATTATTAGAAACATTTATTTTTTTTATAATGTAATCCTCCACCTTATGATTGAATAGAAAATATCATATTCAATAGCTTTTGTATTTTTGTTTCTTTGCCCTGAGACTTCACTGTTAAAGAAGACAGCTTGTAATTAGTTATAAATATATAGCATACATTTTTTAATTTTTTTTTTTTTTTTATCGTTTGTATCGCCTTTTTTTATAATTCCTATCCTGCGATGGAATAAGAGAAAAATGTCCAGATTTGTTTTAAACTCTGCAGCTTTTTTAAGGGGAATTGAAAGTTGACATGACATTTTTGAATTAGAATTGTCCTGTAGGGTCATAATTCAAAACTAAGAAATGTGATCAAGCTGTGGGGGAACATCCCCCACCTTCGATAAAAAATTGTGCTCTATGCTTAAAGTTCCGATCTCCGACTGGTACTAATAAATGGAAGTGTGTATTTGTTGACTGGCTTTTGTTGGATGATCTGTGACTGATGTTGGATGATATCTGACGGATGCTGTTGATTGTAATAAAGTCCTTGTATTAGTTGGTTTTTGGCGTATTAAAACTTTTTTTTTTGTGATCTACAAGTGGTTCTTGTTTTGAATTGGATTAGTTGAGTGGTGTTAATAAAGATGCTGCTACCAGCAACTAGATAGTGGCGTGATTGGTGCTACCAGAAGCTAGACAATGCCATGATGCTACCAGCAACTAGATGGTGTGAAGCTTTCTGCAACTAAGACAGTGATGTGCTGCTATCAGCTACTAGACAGTGGTGAGCTGCTACCAGCAGCTAATACAGTGGTGTGATGCTACCAGCAACTTTTGACTGTGTGCTGCTACCAGCAACTACACATTGGAGGGCTGCTACATTATGTATTTTCAACTACCTAAACATTTTGTTGTGTTTGATGATCCTGCCAGTTTTTTTTCAGGCATCTCTCTGAGGTTTGCTAGGGGGGAAAAAAAGGGGGGGGGGGGGGGTTGTTTGTTAAACAATAACAAGCTATAGGCCTATTTTTAAAAATATAAAATTTTTAAAAAATTTTTTTTTAAAAATTAGTTGAAATAGTGCAACCAATTGAGGTGATCAACAGATACATTTGATGATCTGAAAATTTAAGGCTAATCTAGTATGTGATTCTAAATTTTTGAAATCGTCTGATTAAAACCTACCTTCCTAACGATATAAATACCTATAATACTTTGAAATAGTTCTTGCTAAAATAATTTATGTGCTGAAAATATGTAACTGTACAAAGTACAATATAATCAAAACACATTTCGATTTATTTGAATCAAAAAAGAATTGAATGATAAATATCAAACATTGAAAGTGTGTTTAAAATCACTAAAAATGCGATCAACTTAAAAAATAGGGTGGGCTATAAATATTATCTTACTGTGAAAATAATAGCATTATATGTACGGTACTTGATTCCATGAATGTTAAACTAGATAAAAAAAATATTTTTTTTTTAAATCAATACATTTTCTAACAAATTAAGATATTCCATGCACATACTATTACTACTGGTGCACGATTCATCAATTATTTTGAAATCGAAATCTTTGAAATGTTCCTGGACATTTGACACTTTCATGACATGGTTTACTGGATAACAAAAAGTAAAAGGAACATTTTCATACACATAGAGGTCTATATTAATTTCGTAACTGATTTCCTCTTAATATCAGAATCATACAAAATTGTACCCTAACAATTTAAATTAAACATCTCTTAGATTAGTATCAAATGGGAAGTTGGGGGGAAAAAAACGTGTCCGTGAACTAGTCTAGTTTTATGATTTTTAAATCTGTTCCCTTTAATTATCATTTTGTACTTACGTGCTCAATTTGTTAAAATCTAGAGGTTAGGAAAAGAAATATGCCTTAAAGTAGAAGAACGAGTTGTACAAAAGAGAAATATGTTCATTGCAGTGGCGTAACTAAAGTTGGTGCCACCGAGGCTGGTAACTGGTAAACCTATTCGACCGCCCCCCCCCCCCCCCCCCCCCCCCTCTTTTTTTTTTTTTTAAAAAAAGCTACAGTAGTTGAGAGTAGGAATATAAAGTTAGCTCTTTTTTAAAAAAAAAATCTTGTTGTCATGGCAACTCTGCTCTTCACCAAAAATGCCGTCCTAAATTTAAGCGATTATATATAAAAATGTATTTATTAATTATANAACCTTTGACCCTCGGAAGCGCCCCCCCCCCCCGATCACGCTCTCTGGGGAAAAAAACACTGGAGGCTGGAGGCAGGTAACGCAGCAATCAATTTGTAGATTTGTAGATATCTGGGTTGGGCTACTAAAACATGTCATTGGGAGAATGGGGTCAGAAAATATGTAACTGGGAGGATGAGGTCAGAAAAAATATAACTGGGAGGATGAGGTCAGAAAATATGCAACTGGGAGGATGAGGTCAGAAAAAATATAACAGGGAGGATGAGGTCAGAAAACATATCATGAGGATGGGGACAGAAAACAACAAGTAACTGGGAGGATGTGGTCAGAAAACTTTTAACTAGAAGAATTGGGTCAGAAAGCATGTCACGGGGATGGGGGTCAGAAAACATGTAAGAGGGAGGATTGGGGTCCGATAACGTGTTGCCATGTTAACAAACCGATACATCATCAAGGGTTAACATATTAAATAGGCCCTGTTGTATTTTTAAACCGAATGTAACTTTGCCCTACCAAAGAGTTTTTTTGTTTTGTTTTTTTTTTTGGCTTAAATACCGAGAAAAAACACTAACAATCATGGGCGTATCGTCAGATGCATCGCAAACTTACTTTCAACCCGGCATACAGCTCAATGATGTGGTCGATAATCTTTGATAGATAACCCTTTCATCCACCTTTTGGACGCCACACACGTTAACTGACAATAAACATAAACGTAAGGCAAGCACCAGATCTGACCCGAGACAATACAATAGAGCAATTATTACAACAACAATGGATGTGATGTTCAGAGATGTTTCGGTGTTTCTTGTTTTTTCTCTTTTTCTACAGCAGTTGGACTCGCATTTTTTTCCCCTCGGAATTTATACAGAAGGGTGATTATTTTTAAAAGTTAAAAAAAAAAATGTAGGTATGGTTGGCTGACAAAGTCTTTTTGCCTACACATTTATTATGTTGTTTTGCCTTCTTTCATAAATATTTCAACCTATACCATAATTATATCTTTCTTATTTCATGGGTTCGGTGGTTTACGATAAAGGGGCGGGAGAACTTGTTCTTTGTATTGAGGGGTGGCATTTTCGGCCAACTGCAGAGTTTTTTTGTTTTTTTGCTGTTGATGAATTGTTCATCTTACCCGTCTAAATTAAAAATATCTTCTCCGTCTAAGATAGGGGTGTCAAACTCAATCGCTCGGGGGGCCAAAACTCAAATCAAACGAAAGTTTGCGGGCCGAACAGGATAAGCATTCAATAAGCGGAAAATTAATATTTAAAAAACTTTTAAAAAAAAACATTTATATAAATGAAAACAGAAAAAAAGTTTTAATAATCAAATATCACTGCATATCCATATTCGTTCTATACCAATTAATCATGACCTTGATGTTTGGCACATTTTCTTGGCTACAAAAACAAGTAAGTTCGTTTATTTTGGGAGTAAAGGTCTGTGTCATTGCGATTCTCATTATGAACTGCAAATGTAAGTCATCATCACAGAAAACAGCTGCCCACACATAAATGTGCAAACCAACATGCTCAAGGTTCGAGCCGCAAGTAGATGAAGCTGGGGCATCGCTTCAGTAATGAAACTGGTGAACTGTGCAAGCCCAAATGTGTGGTACTTTGCCTTTAGTGTGCCACTACACTACAGCTCTATTAGCTACTTCTTCAAATTAACAGGTGCAGTTTTCATGCCTTGTGACAAATGGGTTACGGAACAGCTCGAAATTACATTTCTGTGCTTCAAAGTCACTAAAGAAAGCGCTGAACGAAATCGGCGCGAAGTAAGCTAAGGTTTTCAGCAAAGTGATCATTGGGAAACACAATAGCGTGAACTTGGATATAATTGTACGCCAGTCAAGAACTCGCGGGCCTGATATAATTGTTCGGCGGGCCGGATGTAGCCCGCGGGCCTTGAGTTTGACACATAATAATAAAGTTTATTTCAAAAATACGCTTCGTCCCCAAAGGCTCGAAGTGATCTAAGATATGACCAACGTCTATGGTGGTTTGGTTTGAATTTTGAAACCATGCTGTAAATCAGAGTTTACCAACCTTTTCATATAATTTGCAACCCTTACGCAATATTTGACTAGTCTCGCACCCCATGAAAAATCTGTAACTAAGTCTAGCACCACATTAGTAGCAGAAATAAACAGAGGGCAGCCTACGCTGGGCTGGACACTTGGAAAGAATGCCAAATGACAGAGGAGTGAGGAGGGTGCATTACCAAAACCCCAGAGGAAAACGGCTCAAAGGCAGACCTAGGCTTAGATGGGTGGGTGATGTGGAAAAACATCCACAGAAGCTGGGAACCCAAGCATGGAAAAGAAAAGCATCAGTTAGGTCTAAGTGGAAGGAAGTGGTGAGGCAGGCCAAAGCCCTATTATATACATGGACTGTAGTGCGACAGGGATGGGTGGAAGTATCGCACACTTACGAAATGTAAGAATGTATTTTAAAATAATGGACTTCAAATTTATTGATTAAATTACAAAAAAGATCTGTGGAACTTTGAATATAAAAGTGTGAGGAGATGTTTTAAAAATATATGAACGTCTCAAAAACAAAGGAAATGGTTGTCGATGTCTGGAGTGGGAAACACCAGATTACAGATCTCAACGTACAAAATCAAAGTGTAGAGAAAGTAGAGCCATAATATAAGTTCTTAGGTGTTACCATTAATAATAAGCTGACATGGCATGAGAACGGCCAAATGCTGTATAAAAAAAATTCAACAAAATACTTTTCTACCTTTAAAAACTGTACAATTTTGCGTAGACAAACAAGTCGTTAACTTATTCTACAGTGAAACAATTGGAAGCCGTCTTGATTTCAGTATTAACTGCTGGTGTGGGAATTCGTCGTCTGATATTAAACACCGAATAAGCAGACTAATCTAGAAAGATAGGAACATAACACAAAATAAATATCCTTCACTTGAAGAACTATTTGAAGAAAGATGTTATTGTAAAACTAAACACATTTTGGATGATACCCCCACCCTCTTCATCACAGATACTGAGGATGGGCCAGTTCAGGGCGAATTCGTTCTCTGAGGGCGAGGACTGAAAGATAGAAACATTCTTTTGTTCCCCAATCTGTACGAATTTACCAGCGTGCCTTCCCCCCCCCCCAATTCACAAATCTAAATGAGAACTAATAATTAATTATAAGTCACTGTTATGACTATGGGAGTTCACTGAAGGGCTGGTTTTTTTCACTAGTGAAATAATTTAATATAGATATCTTGTGCTTAAATTTTTTTATTTGAAAAAAGCGGACTTTATAAAAAATATATATTTATTTATGTGCTGAAAATGTATAGGCCTATATACAATGCAATCAAAAAACATTTCCATATGTTTGGATCAATAAAAGCATCTTATCTTATCTTAAATAACCTTTAGTCTATATTTGGAAAGCTCATGACTCCTCTGTTCTTAAATCCAATTTCCTCACACCCATTTCTCGCATTCCCCCACCTCCCCACCAGTGTTTCTTTCAGAAATTTTCCCCCGGGGGGGGGGCACTTCAGATTTTTTGGGGGAGGGGGGGCAGTGCCAGCAGTCCCAGTTGATTAAATGTTGGACATATTTTTGCTCCACTTGGCTTTCCCTGGGGAAGCTGAAAGAAACCCTGCTCCCCACCCCACCCAAAAAAAAAAAAATGACTAGGAAGCCATGACGCAAGTCTATAAGTAAAAGTGACGTGCCTTTGGGTAGTCTAGTTATCAGCAACAGAGACTATGGTAAGGAAAAGGTGGGAGAAGTGCGGAATAGGGGTGGTTGGCAAAATAATAGTTTAAAAAAAAAAGAAAAAAAAAGCGGGATTGGGGTCCATGGCAAGGGTGGATATTAAATAATAATAATATTTTTTAAATGTTAAATTGATCACAAAATAAAAAAAAACAAAAACATGCATTATCGTAGAGTGTGAGACATAAACGAACTAATTTAGACGCGTTTTTTTAAAACTTACCTCGTAATCTTTCCATCATTCTATTTTTTTCTTCTTCTAATTTTAGTGTTACTTATTTTTCTGCCGCACAACAGGTCATGGCGGGTAGTGTTTAATTGGTCCATTTCATTAAAATTTATCTAACCAAAAAAAATAAATAAAATAATAATAATAATTAAAAATAGCATGATGAGTACCAAAGACTCCAAATGGGCAATCCCAAATACATAAATGTTCTACGTCGAACGGTGACGAAGCTAACCTAATTATAAGAATGTCAGAATGCGATAAAGCTAGCTTTCCAGTAGATTAATGAAACACATTTTTTTGTTGTTGTAAATAGCACAATATGGGGTTAAGCTTTAATATTGGTTACACAGAATACAAATAATAATGTTTCGGCAAATGTCTTTATCAGCACACACACACAAACAAATTCATACAAGTATAAATTAAGTTTACATAATAAACTAATAGGCAATATACCAATATTTATATATTCATATATATATCTGTGTGTGTGTGTGTGTGTATCCTACCTAACAATGACATAACAGAATAAGAATGGGCAAAAGATCAAAAGTCTATCAATTTACAATTGTTTTTTTTAATGCTGAAAATCAAATAGTTTTACTTTACTTCGTTAAATGTATGATTTTAAACAAGTAGCATTACAGAATTCATCAGCGCCCCCTTAGTAAATTCTACCACCCCTTAAGAATCGGAGCTTTTTACTGCCTTCCGAGCAGTTCCACCGCCACTCGTCTCAACAACGCGTACAGCGGTTGCTTTTTTTTTTTTACACGCTTTTAGTTAGCTTGAAATTTTGTATGTCAGGGTCTAATCTTACTACTCAATTTTAACCCACTTCCTGATGCCCAGCTGAGCTGAAACTGTACACTTATTCGCCCCCAATGAAAATACAACCAGTGCTTATTTCAGAAATTTCCCCTCGTTGGGGGGGGGGCACTTCAGATTTTTCGGGGGGGGGGGAAGTACCAGCAGGGCTAGTTGTTTTGTTGTTGGACATATTTTTGCGCCGGGGGNTCTTGCATGTCAATATTGACACACTTTCCGATCTCAGAATTAGCTAAAACTTTGACTCAAATATACAATAAAAAAAGATACTTTAAAAAAAAAAAAAAAACGCTTTTCCGAAAATTTATCAAGTAAATATCCCTCAAAACTTTATAGCTGTTAGTCATATAACTTTAAAAAAAAAATCGACGGGCGCCCATTAAAATTAAATTTAAATGCATCAGTCGTATGACACTTTGGTAGGTTGCTCTTTCCGTTACTTTGTGTTTAAAAATAGTCAAATCTTGCATCTCAATTTTGACCTACTTCCCGTTATCCAACTGAGCTGAAACAAAGAAAGAGCATTGAGAATATGATAAATTAAAAAAACAAAAAAAAAAAAAAAAAAATTAAAAAAATAAAAAAAAAAAAAAAAAAAAAAAAAAAAAAACAACAAAAAAACCCCCCAAAAAACAAAACAAAACATAAAAATTGAAGAAAAAAAAACACCCTTAATCTTTAATTCAAGAAAGTTATTCACGGCTTATTATAAGTTATAAGCCTTATATTTATATACGTTCATTAAGGTTGATATTATAACAACTCATAGTAACCTAAAGTTACGAGAAGTGTAACAAGCATTTATTAAACTTCCTTATTTATCTGGGGGGAAAAAAAACGTGAAAGTAAAAGGCACTAGACGAACTAAACATTTCGTAGATACAATAAATCAATAAAAGTTATGAAATGCAACGCTACTGAAGCTCGTTGTGCAAAGTGCACGCAGAAGAGAATGAAATTCTCTCCAGAGGGATAAGAGCAATGAGAATAAACCGTTCGACCGGTGAGAGACATCGCAAGAGACTAAACTTTAAGGTAGCCATATTGAATTTGATGTCGAACTGACAAGAAGCTAGTTTGGATTTTTCGCATTTTCAGTATTAAATCGCCTGTTATCATCATGGAAATGTGTGTTTTAGGATATGAAAAGTCTTTATATATCTTACAGACATTGTTGAGCAGACTTTTCATGTCCGGTAAGGGTAGTAATAAGCTAAGTATTTGCAAAACGTTGTGGACGAATTTTGACGTCGGTACTCAAGGTCATTGGGGCCCAACGCACTATATAAAGAATCGAAAAAAATCGGAACTAGTCAGGATACTGCAAATTTCGGAATAGGGTTTTAAGGTAATTTAGATGGTAATAATAAAGTTAGGCATGTCATAAATAGAATTAAGCTACTCAAATGTACCGAAAAAAACAAGTATATTATCAATATAAATAATGTTTTAGTCAGATCCAGTTCAAGTGACGTCACAAATGATCAATGTCACGTGATTAAAGGCGGCAAATTATCATGCAACCCAAACTATGAAGATAAAAATAATATAGAATAATTAATTTTAAGCAGGCGCACTTATATTGTTCAATGAAAACAATTGAACAAACCTGGGCTTTTAATAATTATTTTTATTCAGCACGAATGTTTATATTGCGCATGCAATGTAAAGATTTAGATTGATCACACCAGTCTAAAAAATGAAATGGCTATGGGCCATGGGCATGGGCATTGGAGTATCCAGTATTATTATGAATTATGGGCACTGTATGGCCATGCCATGACCACCACACATAAACTTTTGAAAAAGGGTCTGGCTGTAAGTGTAAGTTGTAACAACCTTATAGCTTATTACAATATGATTATGGACTTGCGACCCTGCTCTGCTTCATAATAAATTTGCTGCTTAAACAAACTAAAGAAAAGATACATTTTTCAGGAAAAATCAATGAAAATTATTTTTTATTATTTTATTAGTACCGGTTACCAGTAGCGGATTAAATATATGGTATATTAATAATATTATTATAATATTATATTATAGCCAAAATGACATCTGGTCCACGCATCCATGTTTGTTTTGGGGGGGGGGGTGGGGGTGGACCAGGGGAAGTCCATGTATTTGTGAAGACTTTTTATCAGGATGTCAAAATGTATCATTTTGAAGTCAGTGGGCCGTGGGGTGGGGAAACATGCGATTTAAAAAAAGACCAGATTAGCTTAGCCTAATTATAAAATAGTAGGACAGTCATGTCATTCAGTAGTCACGTGATTTAAATAGTGGAGGGCCCCTAACTTGTATTACCAGTACTGTAACAATGCATTTTTAAAAAAAAAGTTAAAGTAATATTAGTAACAAATCTGACCCCGTAAAAGGTGTGCTACTGACAGCCATGACCCTTGCTTCAATGGTTTTTAAATAATTAATTATAATTCTATGTTTTAAAAAATGTGCAGTTTAACTGATACCATATTGGTAGCGATCTAATTCTAATCCTCATATAGCCAGCCAACATGTTATTATAGACTATTTTTATTAATTAAAATTAAAGTTATCTTAAACCCTAAATTCTCATGTTTAGCTTATAATAGTTCTATCTTTCAATATATAGGGTCCGACTAAATTAAGCCTACTCATCAACTATGACAAGGATGTCATAAATACAAAGGAGAATAAACTGAATAGATTTATTTTCAATTGTTCAGCAAAAGATGGACCCAAATTGCATGCTGCATACACAATAAGTCAGAGAGCATTAATTTCAGAAAAGTCCTAGTATTAACTATTTATTTTTATGATGAGATATTTAATTAATATTGGCATAATAATAATGGCGGTTTAAATTTTACCAATTCAAAATTGAAGACAATGTTATTATTTATTAAAAATTTCATTATTGATGCTGGCCTAGGTCTAGGAAAGAAAAATTAAATTATTTAACTTTATCTTCGTAATCTTAATTTAAAATAATTGATTTCCAATACAAAGTTTGTTACAAAGGTGTGATTCAGTGTGATATATTTTTTAATATTAATAAACTATATTTTGTAACTTTACTAATAAAAATATGAAAATTTATATTTTTACTGAAGTGGTCTGTTTATTGTGGTATTTAAAATATTGAAAATAAATGGAAAAAAAGGTACCGGTATTAAAAATAATTTGTAAACAATGATCGAAAGAGCATGGTTAAGATAAAAATAGAAATTCCACGTGGGTTTGTTTTTATTAAATCGTTTTCGATTGGTTGTACTCATTATATATTCATGAGATTACCACATGCCCCAGGACCCGGCTCAGCCAATCAGCGCAGCGCCCTCTCAACATTGATATCTCGCGCGCACTGTGGTAGCGTAAGAGCTTTCTTGTTGAAAACGGAGCTTTGATTTTCAGTCAAACATCAGTGATATTTCATTGTTTGGATTACTAAATGAAAATGTCGTTAGGTCTTGGAAAAAGGATTGAACTGGAAATGAGGGGTAGACCTGCTGATAACGTATGTATCAAATATTCTTACAACTTTCTACATAGAATCTTGAAACTATCTACACTATCGTCCCTGGCGTGCACCGCTATGCATGAGCATGGGACGATGTTGCCTTACTATTCTTTCTATGGTGTAAATGACTAATGTGGTATTAACCTTTAATGTGATATAATTTTGTTAATGGAAAAAAAATGTTCTCTAGTCCATATATGTGTAGCCATGATCTGTGAAATAAGTTGGGAATGTTCAGTCTTATTTATCACCATAAACATGGCGCCTTTGACTCCCCTTTCAGTCCAGTTGTCGATGCCTTTAAATTTAAAACAAATTAGTGAGCATTCTTACATTAAAGATTGAATTTAAATATTATTTTACAATACTTTATTTTATAATATAAAATATTTTGAAGTTATTATACATGTGGGACACAAAAGTGAGAAGCGGTGTCATGGCTGTGTTGTTGGAATTGTTCGCTTTACTTTGTAGGCCGTCATGTGCAGTGGAATAAAAATGTCGATCTTTCCGTCTAATCAGGCCACGAACTATTTAAATACCAACAAGTGATTTCTTGTAATACGAAAAAATAAATCTGCTTTTTTGATAGTTACAGAAAGAAAAAAAATATATTAAAACGACATTTTAATGAACGACAGCGTACCGCTTCTCAATCATCTATGTAAACGCCGATACTTGAAGGTGTGCAAGGGAGATCAGCGTGTTTTCGATCGTTCGCCATTTCACATTTGAGCGTCGACAGCATAGTGCGCCATCTTGAAAGTGAATAGATCTGTTGCTATTCAGTAATGCTATAAATAAAATTAAGCTGTGGCTTATCATCTCTAGCAACATAGTTTCCAACAATGTGTTTTTATTTAATAAATTGTATGGTTAAGTCATGAATGTCAAGTACTAAAAATCAGCTGGCGTTTGCAAGTCGTTCTGGCCCCAATTCCCGCCATGTTGGATTTTTCCAGTAGGTCACAATTCGCAATAAAATGGGTCGAGAGTTGTAAATATGAAGTTAACCAGTGAGATCAAATTTTTATAGCTTATGCGAGAAGGATTTAAGCTTAACTATTTTAAAACAAAATAATTAGTTTTTATATTGCTGAATAGACATGTCAAGTGTATTACTATATACTATTATAGGTCTACATGACATCATAGTCATAGATATGGGGGGGGGGGGGGGGTGTCATGATGGTAATCTGTTCAAGAAGCCTATGGTTTCCATGTTATGATGAGATGCATCCCCATTTCAATTGTATCTTTACTTTATTTACTTTTAGACTTACTAAATTATTTTTACCATTATTTGCATTATTAAATAAATAAGTTGTTACATACTAATTAACAACTATTTTGTCTATAACTACTATATATGTCAATCTTTTTCATTTTAGATTTTGGATCTTAATCTTGACAATTGTCGTGCAAACAAAATAGAAGGTCTGACCAGTGAATTTACAAATTTACAGACACTGAGTCTAATAAATTTGGGATTGCAGAGCTTGGAAGGCTTTCCTAAGCTTGGTAACTTAAGAAAGGTATATATTTTTTATGCAATAGGTTATTTTATAGTTTTTTTTTTACCCTGAGCCTTTACACTTAGACCAGGCTCTTTTTCTTTAAAAAATTGATTGCTGTATTTCCCCTTGATCTTTATTTTCAGTTGGAGCTCAGTGACAATAGAATTTCTGGAGGTTTAAATCACTTAACTGGCTGTCCTAACCTCACACATCTTAGTCTCAGTGGAAATAAAATCAAAGACTTTGATGTCTTGGATCCACTAGTAAGTTTAAAACTTGTAATTGGAATGTTTCGTTAAAAGAGAAAAGTTTGGTTCCTATTTTAATTAGAGAACACACATTGGTAATAGGTATGCAAATCTGAAGCTATATAATTTTTAGTAATCTCAGTAATTTCATTAAGGAAAATAAAAAAAATTTCAGACATCCTACATATTTATGTTCATAATCCTGAGTTTACATAGCAGAGTCCATGCTTAATTGTACAGATTTAACTATTATGGGTTGTTACATTAGTTGTTTTATTACCACTATGCAGAAAGATCTCCATTTCTTGAGAAGCCTTGACCTATTTAACTGTGAAGTGACCAATAATGAACAATACAGAGAGAAGGTCTTTGCCAAGTTGTCACAGATCACCTACCTTGATGGATTTGACAGAGAAGAGAAGGAACAAGAAGATGTGGATGGTAAGTCTGAATTTTGATACATTAATGGTAATTTAGGTATGAATTAATTTTTAGCTGTTGCGGATAAAGTTTCAGCCTAATGTTGGAGTTTCTGTTGCTTTCAAACCAATCTGATATTTCTATATCTCTACTTTATATGATGAAGAAAGGCCATAAAATAATTTTGATTTTTTTAGTTCCATGGGTGGGCACATTTGTGTCTTATGAATTATTAGATTCTTTGTCATGAATAATATCTCTTGAATCAAAATATGTGCAATAAAAGGGAATATCCTGATTTTAAGTCAAAAACGCTTAATACTGATTAAAGAATAGTATTATTATAAGGTAACTAATACCTTTTAAAATTGACAGTTTAAAAAGATTTGTCATGTACACATTTCGTTTATTGGGAAGGGATTTAACTGACATTATCATTCATCACAGTTAAAAGTATAATTTCAGGCCTTCCAAACTCTTAGTTGTACATTTTATAAGTTTATTTTTTGGTTTATTTGTTCTTGTCACAATTAATAAATATTTTTAAGAATAAATCATTTAAAATGTATTCCCTTTTTGTTTCTGTTCAAATACGTTATTTGTATAATAATTAACTATATACAACTTGTACCGGTATCAATAATGCAAAATTCACACTTGCCACATACAATTTTCTTTCTTTAATAGTTGTAATAATTGTTAATTATCATTTTTCATCCTCTTTTCCGGAGTACTAAGATTTTTTGACATGGTTTAATCACATTGATAAATTTAAAAATATATTCTATTACAATTCACATTTTACAAATACATTTTTCTTGGATATAGAATTTGAATTCTCTTCTCACTGTGCTTAAGCGCTTTTTTCAAATGGTTTTTCCGTTTTATTTTCAGGTGAGGAGGAAGAGGATGATGATGATGATGAAGGTAAGTGATAGTTTTAAATAGACTTTCTTTTGTTTAGAACCTTTTTTCATTTGTTAAAAAAGTACCTAAAATTTAAAAAAAAACAACTTTGATTTGTTTTTAACTTATGAATAGTTCATTTTGACAGATGTAAATCTTTTTTATCAACAGTTGTTGATGAGATAGAGGATGATGATGAAGATGACGATGGCGAGGAGGAAGAGGTTGGTCTGTCATACCTGACAAAGAACATTGATGTTAGTTCACTAAACATGATCACTATTATCATTGTTTGAATGTCAAAGATAATGAAATACATTTGCTTTCTATTCTACACAGTATAGTTTTCAAAAAGTTAAATTGCTTTCTCAAAGAATGTTAAAATCTCAAATTTCAATGATTTGATGAATCTTTGATTTAATGCTGTAGAAACTGAATTTTAAATTGCATTTGAACTAAAGTGCACATTATTTAGACATGTCTTAACATGATTCGACATAATATCTATATTTAAATTTTTCCCCTTTAAAAGGGTGGATTTTTTTTTTATATTATACAGTAATTTTTATAAACTGCAAAATTTGTTACATGAGTGGTTCTCAAGTTTAAATATTAATTTCATAACATGTATGAAGAAACATAATGGCCCATTCTGCTTTGTTGTGAATTGAATATTTTTACTTTGATTATAGAAATGGATGAATTTCAAATATTCTGGTTCTGTTTGAGAACCTCATAATTAAATCATATAATTTTTGTGTGTGAAGTATTAGTTTTATTTATTGGAACTTGCTTAAAAAACATTAATTTTTTTTGTGTTCTATTTCTGTATAACTAACATTTCTTTTGGTACCTTGCATTGGTTTAATCTTATATTTGAATTTTATATTCATTATTTACAGGATGAAGATGAGGATGAAGAAGATTTTGAGCCAGGAGATGATGATGACGACGATGATGACCAGGTTGTTGAGGGAGGAGAGGAGGAAGAAGATGATGATGATGAGGATGCTCCAGCAGCTGAGGAAGATGGAGGTAAGGATATTTTGTTTAACCTGTACTTGAAAGAAATTAAAACCTTCATCTTTGATCCCCATATTTTGCAATCAATTGTTTTATTAAAATAAGTTCTGTTCATTTGGGGAGGCCATTCTTAAATATTTATTGCAATATCATTTAAAGGATGGCGTAAATGAGCTTTTTCACTAAAAAGTTGAATCAAAGTTTTGGGGGTTATAGGGCTGAGTTCATTTTTTCCCCCACACTGTAAACCAAATAATTAAATTGAAGCAATTCAGTAAGATCAACAGAAGGTTAAGTCCCATGTTAAATGAGTTTTTCCCAGTTCCTGTTTTGTTGTTTGGTAAAGGCTCTTAGGTTTTGTCCTAAATTTTTATTTTTAATAGCAAGTTTAGCATTTTAAATTGACTTTCTACATTAATTACACTATGCTGATAATCCTTTTTTTAATTCAGATGAAGATGAGGATGAAGACGAAGAGGGTGAGGAGGAAGGTGAAGAGGAAGGAGAAGGAGCAAGAGGGACAAAAAGGAAACATGAAGAAGAAGAAGAGGGCGCTGAAGAAGAGGATGAAGATGATGCATAGTCTCTGTTTCCTGTTTGTTCGTCTGTATGTTTGGGTGAGATATTGGACATCATTGTACATAATGCATAAAAGGTTTGGGAATGAAATGAGTGTGGATAGGATTTTTGAGGGCAAATTTTATCCTGGACATTTGATGGACACTCAATTTTTATAAATATGACTGATTTGATATGGTCCATTATTTTCATCTGTTGATTCCAAAGATGGCTTCATGTCTACTGAAGTCAATGCATGAGCAACTCATGTGACCATTGGCACATGTATATTTTTAATAATGCTTTCAAATCTGCAATTTGAATAATTCCATGTTTTTTTTTTTTTCTTTTTGATTTTAATTCTATTGTAACTGGTGTATTCGATTCTTTCATTTTTCATGTTCATTTATAATTTGACCTAATTAAGTGTAGGTTTTAATTATGTTTTTATAATTTTTTTTAATTTGGTATGATGTGACATAATGTATATTTTTAATAATGTTTTCAAATCTGTAATTTGAATAATTCCATTTTTTTTTTTTTTCTTTTTGATTTTAATTCTATTGTAACTGGTGCATTCGATTCTGTCATTTTTCATGTTCACATAAAATGTGACCTAATTAAGTGTAGGTTTTAATTATGTTTTGATAATTGTTTTAAATTGGGTATGATGTGACATAGATGAGCTTTCCAAACTTTTTGACTAATTTTCCTTTAAATCACAACCTGTAGCCTAAGTAATTTAAGAAAAAATTTTCAAAAACGGTGTAGTGTTTCTTTTAAGACCTATCTCTTAGGCATATATTTTGGTTCCTCTCATGGAAGCTCTTACTTTATGCATGTGCCATATGTAAGAGGAAGATTGATGTGTATATTTCTGAATTAAACCTGATATTGCTGCACTGAATGTTGTTTGGAGTTTGAACCATATTAGTTTTAAATTTAATTTTGTTAATTTGGACATTTAAAAGATGATAGTTTAGAGAACTGACTATTTCTTGTTTTGTCTCCTGTAGGAATGTTGCAAGTTTTATGAGACAGATCTTTACACATGTGTAGGAAATATGTACATAAAAATAAATTGCTGTGTTTTATTATATTATTTTTTGGGGGTTTATGCTCATATTTGTAATATCTGATTAAAAAAATATTAAGCAGTCTAATTAAAAAAAAAAAATTCACATACATAAAGAGAGTGCCACATGTCCTTCAAAGTCCTGTATATCCACAGAATGTTGCCTGAGTGCATGTTTGATTTGTATGCTTGTTGACCAGTACTACAAGTTGATTATTGTATTATGATGCATCCCCCCCATATCGCCAAGCTCTGAGCTCTCACACAATGGACTGGAGCATATTGGTTCATTTATAAATCATCATTCATTTTTTGATCACCAGTTGTTGTTTTTTTTAAACTTCCACCCAGATTTTGAGGAAATAGAATGGTCTCATATATTGCATCTTTTTATGTTTCTGGAAATCAATAAATTTCATTCATATAATTATGAATCTTTTTTTATAGTTCTCTTCTGTTTTGGTTGTATCTGTCTGGCACATGTTTCAATTTTTATGTCACTGATGTTCCAACATGTTAAGTAAAGTAGTCTCGACTATGGTTAAGTAAAGTTTTGATGAGGTATGAATAACAGCTCTTCGCCATATTGTAGTTTTTAAGCTTGGTATACAGACTGGGATATTCATGTATAGTACCAGTATTCAATTCTCAGTGCTGGGTGGGCCAGTGGTCTAAACTGAGCTGGTGGTCTGGAGTTCAATTCCAGCCTGAGCCCAGTCAAGCAAAAAACCCACCAGCACCCCAGGTGGATGAGGCTCGTTAACCTTGGATGGCAACTCATCTAAGAGAAAGAAACTCTGAAATCAAACCCGGAGATGGAGTCCCTAAAGGCAGATAACATTGGTACAATGAAACATTCCCACAACTCCTGTGACGTCACTGGTGCCAAAGCCGAATTATGACATCCAATGATGTTCCCTTGGGTTATCCAGCTGAGTGGAGAGAGGCCATTTGCTGTTGGGCCACCAGCTTATAATCCTTAAAGAATAATCCCAGGCCATGTGGATTTCGAAGCCCACTCCATCGTCACATTGTGACGGACGGATGCCATATAATATATATTCGATACTCAGGGCCCAACTTAATGGATTAGTATTGCACAGAAAAAAGTAAAAGGATGAAAGTATATAACTTTATGTAAAATGTGTCTTGTTATGATTACATGAATGTGATCATGAAATTCTCTATTAGTAGTAGTAATACTAGAAATCGTCTAGAGGTGACACACAACTTAGCAGAGTAACGTACATATAATATTAACAATTTACCTATCAAATGTCACATGGTAAGGGGAATAATTCATTATATATTAAGGTGGAGCAGATAAGATGACTTGTGGTTATTGACTTGCAAGTAATGCGTTGCACTAGTACCACAAAAGCAGTGTTAGTTATATTGCGGTTAACACAATGTGTAATCTATATACGCTGTATTCAAACACTGTGATGGAGTTCCGCCGAGTGCCAAGCTCTATGATATCATTCACCCATAGTGTTTCTTTCAGGTACCTCGGGGGGGGGGGGCGGACACCCCCCAGCCAGCGGAGAAAAACGTGTACAACAATAAAACGGAACAATATTTATATTATATATGATATTATTGTCATTTGAAAAAAGTTTTAAAATACGCAGTAACTCGTGCCTTTAACCGACTACAATTAATGGAATCTATCAAATATCGTCATGCTCGATATAAATTATGATGATCCGTATATGTAAGGCTAATCTTATTAGATGCTGACAGTATTCGGCTATTAATATCATACTTACAGTCTTACTTCTGGGTTGTTCGCATCTATCGATATATGTATCTCAGTGTGTAGGCGCTTCAGTAAAACAAGGGGGATAGTTAAAGATGATTATTGGAAATTGTCTTGGACGCAAGAAAATTCGAACTTTTCATTAATTTTTATTGTTTTGCGGTTCCATTCAGGATCAGAATTTATGCTGTTATCAACGTATTTCTCCTTTAAATTACAACTACAATATAGATCTACTGTTGAGCTGAATAGGAAGAAGCCACCTTGTTCGGAAACAGCCGGAAGTCTCTGTACTCAGCTCTCACCTGTGGTTCCAAGAAGCTGTAACATGCACAGCGATTACAACCCAGACAACGATTCCAGGTTGAGGGTAGCCGAAGGGCATAGAACTTTCGGAAAAAAAGGGGTTGTCCCCCATAGCATGTAAAGACTGAATCCGGCAAATTGTGCGGAAGAACCACTACTTGGTCAACGGACAAAAGGCGGAGACAGCACAGTGGTGTGAATCGCTGAGAACATGACCAGACACGTAGAACTGCATGGGTGACTGGGTGGCCGAATGGTCTAAACTGAGCAAACCTCAATTTCAGCCAAAGGCCGGTCAAGCAAAAACATCACCCCGGGTGGATGAGACTCGTTAACCTTGGTCGGCAACTCATCTAAGAGAAGGAAACTCTGAATTCAAACCCGGAGTTGGAGTCC
>CAXITT010000242.1:749640-769159 GCA_964033795.1 Lymnaea stagnalis
GGTGTGTGGATGTCATACATGTGTGCTCTCTCTTATATATATATATATATATATATATATATATATATATATATATATATATATATATCTTTGCAACTACACAGGTTTAAAGACTTTTAACAACATTGTATTAAAATACTTTGGTAGGGAGAGGTGTTAATTATAAATTTTATGATGGCATTAGTTAGGCTTTTAAAAAAATATTGTTATTAGCTTAATTTTAAAAGTGCCGGTACTCGATTCCACCCCATGTATGTTGAGCTAGATAAAGGTAGTACAATTTAAAAACTAATAAATTTATGTAAAAAAAAAAAGAAAGAAAGAATTATAAAAATTTAATGGACGCATACAAATCGTTCACGTTTTATTCATTATCATTAAATTGAAAGCGTTTGTTTTCTTTAAATGTGCTACTCTTGTAACAAAGTCTCATGAATAAACAGAGTTAAAAAATAAAAAAAATATTTTTTTTTTTAAAATTCCCAACTGCTTTTGTATTTTTAATATCAGAATAATATACAAACGACCCCACCTATTTTTTTAAATAATCCGAGCAAAAAAAAATTTTTTTTTTTTTTTTATTTTTGGTATTAGGTTCAGGGAAAAAATTATTATTTCCAAATGGTCAATGTAAAATAAATTCTGTGGATTTTTTTTTTTTTTTAAAAATGTTTTAAATTATATAAAAGAGGCAATTTGTAATTTATCCGAAGAAAGTTATAGCTGTTCAGTGGCGTAACAACGGCTTGGCATTGGGGCAGTTGCCAAGGGCGCCGGCCTGCGCCAGTTCAAAAGGGCGCCGCTAAATCTCTAATTTTAAAATTTTTATTTAAACAAAAGGGCGCCAAAAATAAATTAGCCAAGGGCGTCAAAAACCTAGTTACACTCCTGTAGTTGTTTGAAAATTAAAATAAAAATTTCAATAAACTGAATATTTGGAAAATTATAATTTATTTTTATACAATTTCCCTCAGCTAAAATCACATATAGCGTGTTGAATATGTCTTGATTTGAATATGTGCAGAGCAGAAGCCGAATTCTGGACCTTTTGAATCAACAGTTTTATTGTACATCGTACTCTGTACTAGAGAGAGGTGGCATGTTCTGTACTAGAGAGAGATGGCATGTTCTGTTCTAGTGAGAGAGAGATATATATCATTTCTGTCCTAGAGAGAGATGGCATATACTGTACTAGAGAGAGGTGGCATGTTCTGTACTAGAGAGAGATGGCATGTTCTGTACTAGAGAGAGATGGCATGTTCTGTACTTGAGAGAGAGATGGCATGTTCTGTACTAGAGTGAGATGGCATGTTCTGTACTAGAGAGAGATGGCATGTTCTGTACTAGAGAGAGATTGCATGTTCTGTACTAGAGAGAGATGGCATGTTCTGTACTAGAGAGAGATGGCATGTTCTGTACTAGAGAGAGATGGCATGTTCTGTACTAGAGAGAGATGGCATGTTCTGTACTAGAGAGAGATGGCATATCTGTACTAGAGAGAGATGGCATGTTCTGTACTAGAGAGAGGTGGCATGTTCTGTACTAGAGAGAGATGTCATGTTCTGTACTAGAGAGAGGTGGCATGTTCTGTACTAGAGAGAGGTGACATGTTCTGTACTAGAGAGAGATGGCATGTTCTGTACTAGAGAGAGATAGCGTGTTCTGTACTAGAGAGAGATGGCATGTTCTGTACTAGAGAGAGATGGCATGTTCTGTACTAGAGAGAGATGGCATGTTCTGTACTAGAGAGAGATGGCATGTTCTGTACTAGAGAGAGGTGGCAAGTTCTGTATTAGAGAGAGATGGCATGTTCTGTACTAGAGAGAGATGGTATGTTCTGTACTAGAGAGAGGTGGCATGTTCTGTACTAGAGAGAGGTTGCATGTTCTGTATTAGAGAGGTGGCATGTTCTGTACTAGAGAGAGATGGCATGTTCTGTACTAGAGAGAGATGGCATATTCTGTACTAGAGAGAGATGGCATGTTCTGTACTTGAGAGAGATGTCATGTTCTGTACTAGAGAGAGATAGCATGTTCTGTACTAGAGAGAAATGGCATGTTCTGTACTAGAGAGAGGTGGCATGTTCTGTACTAGAGAGAGATGGCATGTTCTGTACTAGAGAGAGGTGGCATGTTCTGTACTAGAGATAGATGGCATGTTCTGTACTAGAGAGAGATAACATTTTCTGTATTAGAGATAGATGGCATGATCTGTACTAGAGATGGCATGGTCTGTACTAGAGAGAAATTGCATATTCTGTACTAGAGAGAGATAGCATGTTCTGTACTAGAGAGAGATGTCATGTTAAGTACTACCACTACTTTGACTTTACTCTTTTCAAAAAGACATGATATATATACAGTACATCTTAATTTTTCTGTATAACTAACTGCATATGACTACAAATCATACATTTAGGGATGCAAGGCCAACGAATAGCTTTGAAGGCTTTCCGTTGAACGGAGGCTGGTGTCCAGGTGTTTTTTGTTTTTGTTTTTGAAAAGGGAACATATCCAGAGACGACGTTTGGCTAGGGGAGGTGGGGTATTTGCTTCCACCCCCTCTTCTGAATTTGGAGGTTTAATTTAAATTGCTATGTAACTTAACACGCCGACCACGTCCCACCCCACCCCCGCCCCCTCCTTTTGACCCCCCCCCCACATGAAATGACACCCTTAAACATATACTCATCTTTTGGGATGCTTTCTATACCATAAAAGTGGTGCCGTAATTGCAAGGTGCAAAAAAATAGTGACGATAGTCAGAAATTAAATTGAAAACGGTGACTTGAAGCTTGAAGAGGAATACATTTGAAACCCTTAAAGTGAGGGTTGGAAGGGTGCAGACTACCGGAAATGGAAGCAGTCACACCGCAAGCAAAATCTATATAAAGAGATATAAAACCAAATACCAATGACTGATTCAGCAGTCACGAGGTCTCAAGAACAAAAAAAGCCCTACGAAATTGATAATGAACATTTCTCATGGTTATTCCTCATATACTCTAAGGCAGTGGTCCCCAAATGGCGGTCCGTGGACCTTCACCGGTCCGCATCCCTAACGCTGCCGGTCCCCATAACACAAATATTTATTGTCAAATAGAAATAAAAGTATAAAAATAAATCATGCACCGGTCCCTGATAAAATTTCGAAACATGTTCACCGGTCAGCACAACTTAAACGTTTAGGAACCACTGCTCTTTACTGGACCTAACACGACAAAGTCCGAAACATATAGAATAATAACCATGGCTCGTTACGTGAGGTATAGTTTTGGTTTGTGCTTTGATGTCGCGTGTTATGTGCTTTGATGTCGCGTGTCATGTGCGTTGATGTCGCGTATCATGGGCGTTGATGTCGCGTGTCATGTGCTTTGATGTCGCGTGTCATGCGCTTTGATGTCGCGTGTCATGCGCTTTGATGTCGCGTGTCATGTGCTTTGAAGTCGCGTGTCATGTGCTTTGATGTCGTGTGTCATGAGCTTTGATGTCACGTGTCATGTGCTTTCCATGACATTTGAACGTTTGTGCCATTGTTTCGCGAATGATGCGAGTCCAACAAGAACATTTATATTCAAGTTCTCAAATCACGCATCTAAAGCAGTGGTTCTTAACCTTGTTGGAGGTACGGAAGCCCACCAGTTTCATTTGCGCATTCACCGAACCCTTCTTAATAGGAAAAAAAAAAATATAATTTTTTTCTGATTTATTTTTGTGGACCTCCGCCGAACCCCTGAGACTGACTCACCGAACCCCTGGGGGTTCGATCGAACCCAGGTTAAGATCCACTGATCTAAAGTTAACTATCACCAAATGATGTTGTTAATACTTTTACGTTTCAATACTGTTTGATTATTGTGTTGAAGTCGACATCACATTATTTATTTAAGCAGCAAAAAAAAAAAAAAAAAGAAAAAAAAAAGTCCACTTGGCGATATCTCCTTATTGATTTCTCAGTAGTATAGTAGGTTTGATGAGTATTTATTTTTAAGTTTTTCGAGTGGGTATTAGTGGCGTACAAATACTGGTACCAATGGGGGGTGTTAATTAGCCCCCCTAGTGTGGCACTTACTTGTTTATATAGGGGAGACGTTTCGGCTAAATTTCAGAATTTTAAATTTTATCGTGGAAAGGGGGTTACAAAATGCTAGCCCGCCCTGGGCGGCACTATATACCCTAGCCGCCCCACTGACCGGGTATCAGGAATTTTTTTATAAAAGAAATGTTTTCGGAAAATTTTATCTATGGAAATTAATTCAAACGGAAGTTTGTTCAAATTGAAATAATTGAAAAAAAAAACAAACTACAACAACAAGAAAAATGAATTTTATTGAATAAAGTGAACATTTCTCAGATGTCTCAGTCGAACTTTCCTTAACCGAGTCTTAACCCTAACCTTCCATACGAAACATTAAAAAAAAAATCAGTAAACCTCTGTTGAATAAATTTCTGTCGAACAAATTGCTTGATACGATTGGAAAGTAATGAGAGTGAGAGACATTGCGAGGCTCCAAGAGTTAAAACTTCAAAGAGGCTACTTGAGCGCTATTCCTGGGTCTGTGTGTGGGCCACACGGTACATTGATGCCTGGGACGAGTTGAAGCGCCACGTCTCTTGACAAACAGCATGAATATTGGTTGCGTTTAATGAATTCAGATGATGGGAAATGACGAAGGTGCATTGTTGAACGTAGAAGAGAAAAACAGAAAAGAAAAGAAAGAATAAACACGGAAAGCTTGGCTTCTCATCAGGCAGACACGCACACATTTAACAACAAGAGGAACACGTTGGAGATTTCCTCCTTATCTGCTCTCGTGATGTTTCCTCTTGATCTGCTCACGTGTTATTTCCTCTTCATCTGCTCACGTTTTTTTTCCTCTTTATCTGATCACGTGTTTTTTCCTCTTTATCTGATCACGTGTTTTTTCCTCTTTATCTGATCACGTGTTATTACCTCTTTATCTGATCACCTGTTATTTCCTCTTTATCTGCTCACCTGTTATTTCCTCTTCATCTGCTCACCTGTTATTTCCTCTTCATCTGCTCACCTGTTATTTCCTCTTTATCTGATCGCGTGTTATTTCCTTTTAATCTGCTCATGTGTTATTTCCTCTTCATCTGCTCACCTGTTATTTCTTCTTCATCTGCTCACCTGTTATTTCCTCTTTATCTGCTCACGTGTTATTACCTCTTTATCTGATCACGTGTTATTTCCTCTTTATCTGCTCACGTGTTATTACCTCTTTATCTGATCACGTTTTTTTTCCTCTTTATCTGCTCACCTGTTATTTCCTCTTTATCTGCTCACCTGTTATTTCCTCTTTATCTGCTCACCTGTTATTTCCTCTTCATCTGCTCACCTGTTATTTCCTCTTTATCTGATCGCGTGTTATTTCCTTTTAATCTGCTCATGTGTTATTTCCTCTTCATCTGCTCACCTGTTATTTCTTCTTCATCTGCTCACCTGTTATTTCCTCTTTATCTGCTCACGTGTTATTTCCTCTTCATCTGATCACATGTTATTTCCTCTTCATCTGATCACGTGTTATTTCCTCTTTATCAGCTCACCTGTTATTTCCTCTTCATCTGCTCACCTGTTATTTCCTCTTTATCTGCTCACGTGTTATTTCCTCTTCATCTGCTCACGTGTTATTTCCTCTTCATCTACTCACGTGTTCTTCATTCCAGCCCCCCCTCCCCCCCCCACACACACACCTCTTTTCATTCGGTAGATATTTCGGTCTGCCTGGACATGGATTTAAAAAAAAAACAACAACAAACAATTAGACAAATAATTCAGAGCATGAGCATGGCACCCACGTGCCCCGCAAGCCAATGATCTACCGCTTGATTCATGCTGCGCGCGGCCCTGCTAACGTGCCGTGCTCACACAGAGGACCCCACATTCCCCGCTACGTCTCGCACGCCATAGGTTGGCCACCGCTGCTCTATCAACTTTAAATCGCAAAAGATTCCTATAGGCATCTCAATATTTTATTATTTAAGTATGAAAATGAAATCGATTTTTTTTTTTCAACAGGGGCATCCCACCAGGGGTCAAGTAAGACCTGGGGACAAAAAATTGAGAACAAGCCACAGATTCCCCTTCCCCATCCCCCCCCCCCGCCAAATCGTGCGGGATCCCGGTAGAGAAACCCCAGTTGATGTACATATAAAATAAATATTTTGATATATAACTTAACCCCCTCCCCCGCCCCCCCCCCCCGCCAAATCGTGCGGGATCCCGGTAGAGAAACCCCAGTTGATGTACATATAAAATAAATATTTTGATATATAACTTATAACTGTGAAAGAGAAACCTAAGCTACACAGGTCAAGGAGACTGTCACGCGAGAAGCTACTGGGAACGCCGTTGCTGCTGTGGAAAAAAAAAACAAGTGCAGGTGATGTTGATGTCATGCGTTCCTGGAGGGGCTCGAGCCCTGAATTCTACCGATAAGGTGATAATTATTATGATAATTTGTTGATTTTAGGTGAAGGTTTATAACACAATCAGTGCTATGCAACATTTTTTTAAAAAATCACTGCTAGAGATGAAACCAATTTTGAGACCATACCATCAACTTAAACATCTTTTGGCCGTCGAGGAAATAGTCCCCGCTTCCAAATCTGCCCCCCCCCCCAACCGAACTGACTTGCCAGACGGGGGCGAAAGGCGTCAAAAGTCAGGGGGGACGCCCCCCACCCCCCACAAAACAATTGTCACAGAAACGTAGATTTCAACGAAGGAAATAGTCCCCGCTTCCAAATCCGCCCCCCCCCCAACCGAACTGACTTGCCAGACGGGGGCGAAAGGCATCAAAAGTCAGGGGGGACGCCCCCCACCCCCCACAAAACAATTGTCACAGAAACGTAGATTTCAACGGTATGCTGCTAAGTAATGACAATCATGCGCGGGTGAATTTAACGGAAAGTCCCGCACGACGCCGCGTTGCTTGACAACAAAACAATGGAGAAGACGAGAGCGAGTCATGGATGTGTTGAGAAAAAGTTCTTTATTTCTTAGATCTCTGTATTAAACACAACACATGTGGGGTTTTGCATTGAATGGATTTCTGTTTCTTTTTCACACAGTTGCTTAACTTCTCCACGTAACTTTACTTTACATTCACAGTACTTTGATTATGTTCTTTATTTTAGTCGCGATTTTGCCAGGGGGAGTCTAATAGAGTAGCCGAATAGATGATCACAGTTGACTATTGTTTTCAAGGTTGCCAGGTTTTTTTTAGATTCCCCCCCCCTCTCTCAACTTGCGTTTTGTTTTCTACCCTCGTAATTCATTAACAACAAAAGTAAGTTTTTTTTTCTCCCCACCCATGTATTAATTATGCTGGAAATCTTCCTTAATTCCACTGGGGAGAAAACAACAACAATCAAGCACACAAACAAACGGCCCAGAACGATACTAGTCACACCATTCTAAAACACAAACATAATGGGAAGCAAAAAGATGATCAATTTTCTTTTTTTTTTTTGATACTAGTTGGGTAGTAATTAGAAGAGTCAATGATCTGGTGAAATCAAACGGGCCCAAACTTATATTTGAAATAAATAAACAATTGCTTCATAATTCAATCCTTATCTAATTCATGATTTTTAAAGCTATTTTTTCTGAAAGCCTGGAGACAAACTTAAACATTTTCTTCCTCTCGTAAATCATCTAAAAAAAAAAAAAATGATATCGCTCTATTTTAAATATTTTAACAGGCAAAAGATGTTTGGGCGAGTTCGTCGTTGGTGACTTGATTTTGCATCCAGTAGATCACGTGAGACGGCGTAACCAACCAAACGTTGTCCATGGCGGATAACTCTTGGAGGAACAGGCGGAGGGCTGGAAACGGAGATAATGACAATTTGAATGAATAGGTTTTTTTATTTATCTAAAATGTTAATTAAAAAAACCAAAAGGAAAAAAAAAAACAAAAAAAAAACAACAGAAATACATACGTTAAAGCAACAGTATCATACTAATATTGCTTGTAGACAAAAACGACATAATTTATATCCTAGCTTGACTTGTTGACGTTACAAACAGTATGTAGCATCAGGGCTAGAGTCTTGCACGAACGTATATAAACCGCGAATCTTCATATATTTTGTTTTTCTTTTTTTTGCCAAGAAATACATGAATATTCATTCCGGGTGAAAACGTGTGTGTAGGGGTGGGGGGTGGGGGTGGGGTGTGGGGGTGGGGAAGGCGGGGCGGGAGTGAGAGAGAAGGGATCTTGGGTGAGTTTCCACACATTATCCCCCCCCCCCCTGAGCATCATCAAAACATTACTCACCTTCCAGAGCTTCGGGTCCCTTCAGGAACATGGATGCGTGTGTGAACATGTGCATTGGGATTCTCAGTGGGTAGAAATTCTCGTAGAAATTACGTCTGTAACAAACAAAAGGCTTATTTGAATAATGTCTTTAAAAAAATGGCAGAGATATGCAATGGGGGGACAGTAGGAATGGGTGAATCCATAAAATAAAAATGGCGATGCATAATTAAATTAAAATAATTATCATTTAAATATATTTTTTTTTATCGGACATAACTGAAAAACAGTAGCTGATATTGTATATAAAAGTTGTAAATTATAAAATTTCATTAAAATTGTGTTTGATTATTAAATTAACATTTATCAATATTTAAGTATTCTTGAAAGGTGCCTCATGTCTTAATCGCACGCCCGGACAAATCCTAGATCCTCTTTTAACACGTGCCTTGAGGATTGTTATGCAAGGTGTACAATCCGTTTAAAAAAAAACATTTACAAAAAAACAAAAAAATTGCAATCAAATTTATTAGAGGAATAGAGAGAATCATTCACTGTAAACAACAGACCTGAAAAATTTGAGATAATCTTCGACAGTTCCGTCAAAGTTCGGCCCGTTGATGCTGCAGCCGTCAATCATGCCACAGCTGTAGCCGTTGTCACCAATCCAGCCGTTCATGGGGATCTCCCAGAGTCCCGGGTAGGATCCTTTGGGACAGGGTCTGTTTGGACACCTGTTGAGGCAAATGAATCGACAGTAGGAAAACGACAGAGGTGTGTCACGGCGTTGGGCAACATGCAACATGCAAACCGCAACAGTTTAATTAAGTCAAACGAGTACCCAGTCAAACGAGGGGAGAGTTGTGGACAGAAGGTTGGACAATGGGATTGAAAGCTCTTCAGGCAGGTTTCACAACTACTTAGTTTTCTTCAATTACATAATGATTCCTGAATTATTCAATGACTTATAATCTCTAACTCAAATAATATTTTATTGGTTTTCTCCAGGGACATAGTCTATACTCTATAACCCATCAAATTCTTCCCCCCCCCCTCCAAATACCAAATCCACACCCTCTAACCGATCACAATACATTTGGTTTTCTTCAATGACATTTTCAAAATTCTCCAAACCCATCACAATTTTTGTTGTTGTTGCCGCCTTCATTGGCGAAGTCTGAACTCTCTAACCAATAACGCACTTACTGGTTTTCCTCGATAGGGTAGTCAAGGGTGAATGGCCACAAAGCTTTCCTGCCAGCCTGGATCTCAATGTTGACGATGGAGGAATCATAGGTGAAGTTATAGTCACGGAGTACTGCGTACTGGGCGTCACCATAGGTGCGCAAGTAGGGCACTCGGAAACCTCGGATCTCCTCGGGTGGGATGCTGGTCTTGGCGGCGACTATGTCTCTCAGACCTACAATCTGGACACGAAGTAGTTGACACATTTTTATACGTGAAAAAACGTCAGTTTTGATTAGGATCGCTAGTGGTTTGACCAATTATCTACATGGACATTAATAAATATCAAAATAAATATTTATTCAATCAAGGGAATAATGAAAGGCGGTGAAAGCCATGCCGGCAGGGCATCAAACCCGTCTCTACGAGTCACCACGAGAGAACTCCACTGGTGGATTTACGATGTTCACACATTTCAAAACATGTCTGAGATTTTAATATGCGTGAAATTTTTGCATTAGATTTATTTTTATAGTTTGATTTTTTTTTTTTAACAATAGATAGCATGTCTCAAATTTAAACAACGCATATTAAGGTGAGCTATTTATAAACCAATCTCCAAATAAATAAATAAATAAAATTGGTACTGGGTAAATAAAACCTTTTCATAATACAGTTGTGCTAATAATTATTTTCCTTGTGGAAGTGCGTACACACGTACATAAGTACAAATCATTCAAAAGTTGGACTATATTTGTGATTAAATGAAATGAAATAATGTTTAAAAAATTACTTGTCTGGCTTAATTAACCGTACACTCGAAG
This sequence comes from Lymnaea stagnalis, assembly GCA_964033795.1. NCBI lineage: Eukaryota > Metazoa > Mollusca > Gastropoda > Lymnaeidae > Lymnaea > Lymnaea stagnalis. Next base: position 759,934 of record CAXITT010000242.1, read on the forward strand.
AAGTAATTATTGCAACTACCTCCGCCTTGGCCTCGCTGTAGATGTCAGTGTCACTCGTGTGGTTGACCGTGTGGGAGGCGATCTCGTGGTCGTTGTCGTAGAGGATCTGGACCAGGCTGTAGTCGGTGTACAGGTTGGACACGAAGAAGGTTGACCTGGAATAACGAGACTGACCCGTCACGTGGCGTGGACTCGGACTTATTGGTCACTGTGACCAGATTTAGGACCTCCCCTATCACCCACCCCTGGATACGCCAATGGGCATCGTTTCAAAGACGCTAAAGTCTGTGCACGCAATCACCTCGACAGAGTCAAATTTTAAAGTCTACTCACAGAAAGATGCCAGTCGACATGTGTTATTTTTATAAGAGAGAGAGAGGCCAGAGGTTCTTACAATTTAGATAACGCGTATCATAATTTAGTCGGGTTAAGGTGCATTTTAATTGCTGTCTTAGTTGAACCTTAAAGGATGCATACACACATTTTGTATTTGGGAATGGAAAATGTGTATATTCTATGAACACCTTTTATTGTTGTCGTACGACGTTGAAGTTCATCTAGGGAAATTATTCAAAACTCGCTATCACCCGTCAAAAATAAATGATGGACACTTCCATAAATTACATAAATTTCTGTCATAATTTAGGAAAAAAAAATGATATTAATTTTTATTTAACAATTTATTAACGGTAATATTTGCAGATATAAAGAGAATTATATGTCAAACATATATCAATTTTTTTTTTACAATCACCGTAAAAAAAAACATGCTTTTCCCTGAAATGTGTCTAATTGAGTTGCTTCGGCTAATTAATAGGCGTTCATATTCGGTAATGTTTTGTAATGAGGTTGTAGTGTTAAATAACAATTTTAAGGGGAAATAACTGCATATGCTTAAAATGCACCACTATTCCCAAGGTTGTCTCTCTTTGCTAAAAAAAAATAATAAGACCTTGCGCAATGATTTTAATTTCTTTTAATGTTTTAGCACTTTATGGTGCATGGAAAGTACTTGCTGTAAAATGAAAGTACTTGATGGTACAGGGATAGTGCTTCATGGTACAGCACTTTCTAACACTCAGGTGCATTCATTGCGTGTACTAACTTGACGGTACAGGCATTGCTAGTACTCATATTACGGTACAATCATCGCCAGCACTCACAGGACGGTAAAAATCATTGCTAGCACTGATATTACGGTACAATCATTGCCAGTACTCACTTGACGGTACAGTTGTTGGGGTTCCTGAGCTGCCACTCGTTGTTGATCAGTATCGGGTAGTACACCTTGGAGAACACCGTGGTGGTCACGGCATCGTCGAACGTGAGCATGACGAACATGGGCGCGTCCCGCTCGGACACGTTGGCGGGGGCGGCGCCGGAGCAGAAGCAGTCCGGGAGCCGGCAGGTCTCCGGGTTACATTTGCCTGGCTTGGTCATCGGCGGCGTCGTTGTGGGGGGCTTGGCTGGCGACGGAGGTTTTGAAATGCTGGATTTAGCTATTGAACTGTTATATTCTTTATAATAATTATTACATTCGTTAGGACAATGATTAAATTCTTAATAACCATTATTAAATTCCTTATAAAAATTATTACATTCTTTATAACAATGATTACATTCGGATTATTTTATTTTTCTATATTGAATGGTGCGTTCAAAAAGAAATTTGATGCAAAATTAGGTCATGTGAACTGAAAAAAAAAAAAAAGAAAGATTCGACCAAATTTCCGTTCGATCAAATTTCCGTCGATTAGTTTTCCGTCGACGAAATTTCTTTCAAAACTAATTTCCGGATTCGCGTATAAACATTTAAACATTAGGATAGACAGTAAATAAACAACACGGGGGGGGGGGGACATTTTATAGCTTGACACGTCAAGCCTCTATAGACACACAAGCCGAAAATCATTGTTTGGGGGTATAAAGCATCTAGAGCGAAATTTGAGGATATTTCCACGAAACCCCACCACCCGCTGAAACGAATGTGCCCGGACCCGTAAGTATCAGAATTAATTAACCAAAACCAAATCTACCACAAAAAAAAAGCACAAAAAGAAAAACAACAAAAAAAAAAAGACAAAACCTAGGCCATGTCGAGCAAGTGATTTGAGCATTGAACTGTGCGAAGGCATTTCCACGCTATACAAATAATTTATTATATATAATGCATGGCCCGCCAAGCTACCAAAATGATTTGACAAAACATGCACTCAAGTAACGTAATTTTTTTAAAAGAATCCCAATGAGTTATACAAGTCTACAACCCCCTCCCCCACAGGGTAAGCCACCGTACTCTTTTTTTTTTTTTTTTAATCACGCCCCTGAATTTTATTTAGCGCAGATATCTGGAATTTTTTTTTAGCACTGTTGAACTCATAATTACACCATACTTTATTTCATAGACAATGATATAATATTGAAAAGACCACCGAAGAGCCAGACTCAGACAGTAATACAGACACATAAGACATAAGATAAGCTTAGAGACAACACGAGGAAATATAACAGTGAGCAGATGCATCGACTCACCAGTGGTGAGGGTAGGGTCAATCGTGTTTGTTGGGTCACTCGGCTGACCACCACAGCTTGCTTCAGCCGGCCAGTTGCAGTTGTTGATTTTACTGTCCCACCTGGCAAACACGACATAAAAAAATACAACAAACTGACATTTCGAAGACTAGGAAATATAATTTTAAATTTTAAAATGCACTAAAGAAATATAATGCAGGAGGGTTGATGGGAATTTAAAAGTATTAAAAGTCATGAGTTTTTTATTTTCAACTCCTGACATAAAATCATGACATGATTAATCACTTTTCGGGGAGGCGCTCAGAAGGTGACAAGTAATTGTTGAGAATTGATCAAACAAAGATACACATCAAGCTGCCTGAGGCAAGACTGGTTTTTAAAAAATCTTTATTCATAAATTATGCTACGCCTAGGGTGCCTAACGTAAGGTGTGTGATTCATATACCAAATTTCTGTCGAGTTGGCAGTTACGTCTACTTCACGTCAAATTTGGTTACAGAATTAGGAAACATCTCATGCTTAGGACATATATAAATCAACAATTTTTTTTTTCCAATAAAACTTTCAACATTCGATGCGGTGTTTGGTGAATTGATATTGAAACACTGAATTCGATGTTAACTAGCAGGAGATCAACTCTGATTAGCAAGTAATAAGGCGAAAATCCATTATGGGAAGAAACTCAATGTAAATATACACGTGGCAAAGTAGGTAACACGCGGACGTGTGTTCTGAGTGTGTGTGTGTGTGTGTGGAAAAGGGCGGCCCCCGGGGGGGGGGGTTCCTACTATTCTTACTCAGGGTTGCCATCTGTCGGGCCGTCACCGCTATGGACCTTGTTGTAATTGTGTTCAAAATAAAAAGTAATTTTATTAAATACATTTTTTTTTACTTCATTTCTGCACCCCCATCTCAGAGTGTCCCGAACAGGTCCCAGCTAGATATGCCAACCCTATCTTACTAATCACCGTTTCCGTTTAATAATTTGAATATTTATTTATTTAGGCATTTTTATCTAGCGCTTACCTTAAATCTCTAAGCGCTTCACAATTATTAACAACATGCACATTACTTAAATTGCTAAAGTAAAATAAAAATGAAAAAACCAGAGACACTAGAATAGTAACAACTATGTTAAAAATGACTATAGAAACATTAGCTTAAACATTAAAATGGCTATAAACTTTGGCACGTTTTGGCCTATGCTAAAGGATCAACCCGAGACAGAAAATGAGGCAGGGCGAAGAGGGTGCATCACAGGTCATGGGCGGACCTAAACAGATGGGTTTTAAGGGACTTTTTGAAAGTGGACGATTATGCCTCATTTTGAAAAAAAAAGAAAATATATATTTATTGTTAGCTAATCATGTTTGTCATGCTTTTAATGTCCTTTAACTCCAGAGTAATCTTATGTGTTTATTGAATTATTTTCACAGTTGGGATAACATGTGAAACGTTGGTATTCCAGAGTTATCCACCATGTTTATTGTTAAATTAAGCACACTTAGATATGTGTCACTGGTGTTATTTATGTATCATATCAGACGTTGTCCTATTTTTCCCCCGTCATACTGTTTCCTTTTACGATACTCTTAGAACAAGGGAAAATCTATATTTCTCAATACCTTATTTCTATGGGATTTGTAAAAAAAAAAAATAAAAAATAATTAAAATTATCATTCACCAAACATCTACTACCCAACCCTCGGCTACATAGATATAAATATATAAATGTATAAATATATAAGTGTATAAATATATAAATGTATAAATATATAAATGTATGAATATATAATTGTATAAAATCAAATGATTTAAACATGAACGAATGATGAGAAAAATTAACAACAACAAGAAATACAAAATGCCAACAATAAAACTAATTCCAAAATACAAGAACAACTGATCCCAGAAAAACAAACAGCTGATCACGTTCTAGAACAAACCTCCCCAAAAACTGATCCCCTCACAAAATTAACCCCCCACCCCCCAGAGACTGATCCCAAAATAAAATTAACCCATAAAAGAATGATCCCAACAATAAAACTGATACCAAAAAAAAAAAAACAACAAAAAAACAACAAAAAAAAAAACAACGAACAGCTGAGCACTTTATAGAACAAAGAGACTGAACCCAAAATAAAAATAACCCATAAAAGAATGATCCCAAAAATAAAACTAAAACCAAAAAAAAAAAAACAACAAAAAAACAACAAAAAAAAAAACAACGAACAGCTGAGCACTTTATAGAACAACCCCCCAAAAGGCTGATCCCATCATAGAACAAACTCCCAAAAGGCTGATCCCATCATAGAACAACCCCCCAAAAGGCTGATCCAAAATAGAACCACCATCCCCACCCCCAAAGACTTAACCCATCATAGAATAAACCCCATACCCTCAAAAGACTGATCCAAACATAAAACTAAACCCTCAAAGTTCTGATTCCAACATAACAGTAACCCCTCGCCTGACTGATCCCCAACATGCAACTGAACCCTCAAGAGGCTGACCTACCAATACAAAAATTTGACCCCTGAAGTCTCTGACCCATCAAACATAAATTTGAACCCCCGAGAGATTAACAACCAACATACAAAAAAACAACAACAACAAAAACAAAAACAAACCCACCAACAACAAGAAACAACAAGAAACAAGCAACAAACAAAACAACTGACCTCAAAGTTCCACAGTTAAATTTGTGCGCCGTTCCCTGGAAGCAGAAGAGATACGCCTTCCCCAGATCCGCCGATGTTTCTCCAGCTCCGAGCTGTGCGCATGCGTACTCATTGTCCTGCATGGTCCTGACGCCCGTGTGCGTGGGGACATTCATGCAGATGCCGGACGTGACGTCAATGTTGGCCATGATCACTGCGAGTGTCGCAGCCATCAGAACTTGTGTATATGACGTCATGGTTTTTAACTCGTACAATTTAGGCTGAGGTTATTTGATGTCAATTGTATGAAACTATTTCGTATTTGTTAATTGTTTTGTTTTGTATTCCTTTATGAATCGTACGTTTTCTTTCGGTGTTAAATCTTTTTTCTTTATATATCTTTCTTTTCCTTTTTTTTATGTGTCTGTTTCTCTTAAAAGTTATATCTTAGATCGTTACAAAAAAAAATTATTTAAAGATTTTTTTTTTCCTATCCAAGATGTTACAAAAAAAAATAAAATAGCTAAATTCTAAAACCCGTGAATGTTACTTCACACAGGTAACAAAACAATGACCTGTGCTCAGGTAGCAACCCCGCTTATATACACCTGGGAGATAATGCTATGACATCATGGCCAGTCCTCTCAACCCCCCCCCCCCCTCCCCCCCCCCCCCCCCCCCCCCCCCCCCCCCCCCCCCCCCCCCCCCCCCCCCCAACCCCCCCCACCCCCCCCCCCGCGCACTCCTCCTCCAACCATAGCCCCACCACCAACCTACGCGTTGAAGGGAAGGTGAAGGTAAAAATAGCTCGTCATCAAATCTTATCTAAATCTAAAGTTTTACTTGATAAAGGAAAAAAAAAAAAATGTCCGGATATTATGGTTAAAACTTGGAATACACACTTGGTAGGTGCGGTAAACATACTTTTCCGGTTTTTCATTTTTTAAATAAAGAAAATTTTATTTCTACCCTGTCGTCAATGTCAATCTCTCGCTCCTCATGTAAGTTCACATTGCATGATTATAATGGTGTAGGTGGACATTTTAGGTTTGATTGTCTAAATCAGCGCTTCTCAAACTTTTCAGTTTGAGTGGACCGGTGGAAAAGTTTTCCACCGCACAAGGGACCTTGTGGCCAAGTAACCATTGCTGCAGGGACCGTTGGACAAGTTTTCAAGGGCACCAGGGACCATTGGACAAGTTTTCAAGGGCACCAGGGACCGTTGGACAAGTTTTCAAGGGCACCAGGGACCGATGGACACGTTTTCAAGTGCACCAGGGACCGGTGCCAGAATTATTAGTTAGTGTTCTTTTTTTAAATTGGACCTTAAATATATATCGATAAAATAATTCAGTAGGACTCTAAAACATATCAAAATTTAATACTACCCATAATTGTTTTTTTAAATAACAGGCTGTTTTGACATTTTAAAAAAATAAAAATTTTTTTTAGCCAATGGTTGCTGTGAGTAATGTACTCATGTCTTTCACTGACAAGCTAACCAACTCGTGACTACAGTGTAGACAGTGCCAGACACAAATGAGAACTCATAATCTCGTTCTGTTCCCGCACTTTGTCTAAACAACGCGCCGAGGACGACACTCACCTGTCTTGCAGAGCTCACTTGACGGAAATGGCAGAAGATTTTTCCAAGGTCCTTTCGGAAACGTCAGGATATTGGCCAGCAGTTAAATCCAACAACCTATTCTTACAAAGCGACATCCAAGTAGCACTTGGTGTAGTAGCACTTGGTGTAGTAGCACTTGGTGTAGTAGCACTTGGTGTAGTAGCACTTGGTGTAGTAGCACTTGGTGTAGTAGCACTTGGTGTAGTAGCACTTGGTGTAGTAGCACTTGGTGTAGTAGCACTTGGTGTAGTAGCACTTGGTGTAGTAGCACTTGGTGTAGTAGCACTTGGTGTAGTAAACGAATTTCGATCCAACCGGTTCCCCTTCGCGAAACATGTAACTTGACTAATGTTGTGGGGACCTGCAACATAAAACACCGGTCCGTTGACCATCATTTGGGGCCGGATTGAGGACCCATGTTGGACTGGATGTGACCTACGGGCCGTAGTTTGAGGACCCCTGGTGTAAGGTATCTGATTTTGTATCCCCCCCCCCTTTCCCACCCATTTTGTTTTCCTGTTTTGGCTAGACGAAAAAGCAAAGAAAAATATATTTTTTTTTTCCTTTAGAGGACCATAATATCCTAGTGTCAGTTAAACCTCAGCAAGATGAAAACTATGATATCGGACGTTACATGAGAGCTGGGCTGTCTTGACATTATAGAGAGCCACGCCCATATCGTCTGGATAGGACATGATATTCCCAAAATGACAGTTTATACTAAGGATGTATCATTTGGCGGGAAAATTTATTAACAAGGATTACATCTTTAGGATCGGGATTACTAAATTGTATGGACGTGTAGCCTATTCAGTCCAAGGTGGGAGATGGGATAAGATGGGCTGAGATGGGCCACTGGCCGGGTGGATAAATGGCTGGTATTTTAATTTTTAGATTGTTCGGGTTGGATTTACAAAAAAAAAAAAAAAATTCTGTAAACAAACAATATGGTGCATATTACAACACTAAAAGACATTTTTAGTAGCCTATGGCTACATAAAGTAGATCAGCAACATGCTTTTTTTAGAGTTTTTTTATTTTACCTTATATTAATTCATACACCCCCAAATTGATGACGTTGTGCACGCGTCAGAAATCAGATGATTTAAACTCCGCCATTAATTAAACCTGTGATAGCAAGCCCCCGCAGTGATTCTCAAAGAGAAATCAACTTTTGTGCATCCCATTGGGGTCATCCATAAAGCACGTCACGCCGCGGGAAAGGATAGACGGAGGAGGATGGATGTAAGAAAGAGTGACAGTTTAGGATAGAGGGGGAGGGGGGATAAAGTCCTATTTTTGCGTCACACTTTTTCCTTTCTATTATCATACAGCAATGTTTGAACTGTTTTGTGGTGAGGGATGTATTCTGACAGAAGATGACGTCACTTTTATACCTTTTGACGGTTCAATAGTGAAGTGTGTTTCAGATTGAATTTTAATGAGTTGTTAAAGTTAACACTATTAAGGCTCTAAAGTGAGGCATACGTTTAAGAGGTGGATGTGGGGTGTCTGAGATTTGCGACAGATTGTGACAGGTGCAGGGAAGGAGGGGGGGGGGAGGTAGAAACTGTCCAAAAAATAGCGTGACGCATCTTATGGTCGGGCCCCTTTCATTCAACATTTTCTACCTTCTTCTTTTGCCTCTTCAATTGCTCCCACTGGGGGCATAAAGCCCCTCACAACCTTCTTTCTAGTCATCTCTATTTTCATCTATTCCTCCCAGTGCATTCCACTTCTGTCTGTTTCTCTCCATATCTCTGTCACGGTCACGTCTCCTTGGTTTTTTTTTATCCGTAGAAATCCCACGCGAAGAAATTCTAAATTTATTTTGTTTACGATGCGGTACAAAAGTTTAAAAAAAAAACAACGCTTACAAGTATGTACAGATTATTTTTAACTCTTCGCTGTCCGATAGCGTTGACTATCTCTCTAAATGTCCGAAGATAAAAAAAAAATCTGTGTTTCAAAATTTCTATCTCGCCTCTTAGAACCGTTGTCAACAATTTACCTCACTTGAGAGAAAAATAATATGTTGACATGTGTCCGGCAGAACGCGGAAGCATGATACGCGATGCGTCGCATGATAAATACGTGGCCAGACGAGATATTATGTTTACATTTTAAAAATAAAAAATACGGACATAAGCATAATCAGTTCACGCATAAACATATCTGGTTCCGCTGCGCACCGACTTCACACGGCTTGAAGGAAGTCCCGCCGGATATTCTCCCGTCTCATGGTAACGACACACCCAAAACAACAACAAACAACAATAGCTTCTCGGCCTTTCGGTTAAAATCAAAGTGTAGTTGTAACTGTTCTTATTAAAACTTTTTTTTTTTTTTTTTTTTCCAACCTCTTGTGGGGGGGGGGGGGGGGGGGGGAAAAAAAGGGGGGGGGGGG
>CAXITT010000242.1:780569-821603 GCA_964033795.1 Lymnaea stagnalis
GTGGTGGACTGTGTCCTAGTAGTTTGGGTGGTTAAATGTGGTGGACTGTGTCCTAGTAGTTTGGGTGGTTAAATGTGGTGGACTGTGTCCTAGTAGTTTGGGTGGTTAAATGTGGTGGACTGTGTCCAAGTAATTTTGGTGGTTAAATGTGGTTGGTTGTGTCATAGTAGTTTGGGTGGTTAAAATGTGGTGGATTGTGTCCTAGTAGTTTGGGTGGTTAAATATTGTGGACTGTGTCCTAGTAGTTTGGGTGGTTAAATGTGGTGGATTGTGTCCTAGTAGTTTTGGTGGTTAAATGTGGTGGACTGTGTCCTAGTAGTTTGGGTGGTTAAATGTGGTGGACTGTGTCCTAGTATTTTGGGTGGTTAAATGTGGTGGACTGTGTCCTAGTAGTTTGGGTGGTTAAATGTGGTGGACTGTGTCCTAGTAGTTTTGGTGGTTAAATGTGGTGGATTGTGTCCTAGTAGTTTGGGTGGTTAAATGTGATGGATTGTGTCCTAGTAGTTTTGGTGGTTAAATGTGGTGGACTGTGTCCTAGTAGTTTGGGTGGTTAAATGTGGTGGACTGTGTCCTAGTAGTTTGGGTGGTTAAATGTGGTGGACTGTGTCCTAGTAGTTTGGGTGGTTAAATGTGGTGGACTGTGTCCTAGTATTTTGGGTGGTTAAATGTGGTGGACTGTGGCTTAGTAATTTGGGTGGTAAAATGTAGTGGATTGTGTCCTAGTAGTTTGAGTGGTTAAATGTGATGGATTGTGTCCTAGTAGTTTGGGTGGTTAAATGTGGTGGATTGTGTCCTAGTAGTTTGGGAGGTTAAATGTGATGGATTGTATCCTAGTAGTTTTGGTTGTTAAATGTGGTGGACTGTGTCCTAGTAGTTTGGGTGGTTAAATGTGGTGGATTGGGACCTAGTAGTTTGGGTGGTTAAATGTGGTGGACTGTGGTCTAGTAGTTTGGGTGGTTAAATATGATGGATTGTGTCCTAGTAGTTTGGGTCGTTAAATGTGGTGGACTGTGTCCTAGTAGTTTGGTTGGTTAAATGTGGTGGACTGTGTCCTAGTAGTTTGGGTGGTTAAATGTGGTTGACTGTGTCCTAGAAAGTTTGGGTGGTTAAATGTGGTGGACTGTGTCCTAGTAGTTTGGGTGGTTAAATGTGGTTGACTGTGTCCTAGAAAGTTTGGGTGGTTAAATGTGGTGGACTGTGTCCTAGTAGTTTGGGTGGTTAAATGTGGTGGACTGTGTCCTAGTAGTTTGGGTGGTTAAATGTGGTGGACTGTGTCCTAGTAGTTTGGGTGGTTAAATGTGGTGGACTGTGTCCTAGTAGTTTTGGTGGTTAAATGTGGTTGGTTGTGTCATAGTAGTTTGGGTGGTTAAAATGTGGTGGATTGTGTCCTAGTAGTTTGGGTGGTTAAAATGTGGTGGACTGTGTCCTAGTAGTTTGGGTGGTTAAATGTGGTGGACTGTGTCCTAGTAGTTTGGGTGGTTAAATGTGGTGGACTGTGTCCTAGTAGTTTGGGTGGTTAAATGTGGTTGATTGTGTCCTAGTAGTTTGGGTGGTTAAAATGTGGTGGACTGCGTCCTAGTAGTTTGGGTGGTTAAATAGTGGTGGATTTTGTCCTATTTGTTAGCGAGATTAAAGGTGGGAGATTGTTTCCTAGCTGTAGGTGTTGTTAAATAGGTTGGATTGTGTTTTAGTTGATTGTGTGGCTGAAGGTTGGATTGTGTCCTAGTTGATTGTGTGGCTGAAGGTTGCATTGTGTCCTAGTTGATTGTGTGCCTGAAGGTTGGATTGTGTTTTGGTTGATTGTGTGACTGAAGGTTGGATTGTGTCCTAGTTGATTGTGTGCCTGAGTGTTGGATTGTGTCCTAGTTGAATATGTGGCTGTTGGTTGGATTGTGAACTAGTCGTTTACATTTATTAAGCAACGCCTGCCGCCCCCCTTCCCCTAAAAAGAGGCTTGTCAAGTGAAATTAATACTTAACTTACCTCTTTTATAATAGTCAATACAAGTACATAATAAAAACTGGAGAAACAAAGGACAGCAAGACAACAAGACAGTGAGACAACAAGACATCAAGTCAACAAGACACCAAGACAACAAGACATTTCGCATCAGTTTATTAGAATTATCATTGAAGGCCGTGGGAGTTCTCATTTATTTATACATCACGTGATATTGGTTGCCAAGTAACGTGTCGTCACTAAGAGAACCTAGCCAGAATGTAACAAACATTCCCAAGTCAAATTGACAAGGGCACTAACAAGGTGCATCTAATGTTCGCGCCCTTTGTCAGGGCTGTTGACTTCCTCGTGTGGGATTATAGCAATGATTATAAAGTAAAGTCAGAGCAATGAGGAAATCAATAATCATTAAATATAATCGTATCTATTCATCAATGAAACATTATAAAATGTGTTCACGGAGCATAAAGTTGCCTAAGATTATCACATTCAAGAAATGCCTACTTTAGCTAATGATTATTAGCATGATCATGTACATCATGTTATTCTCATATTTATAAACAGTATTATTGTTTTTGATCGTTGTATGATTATCTGACATAGATATGGCGAGAAGAGCGTACACATGAAATAATATGAAGGGGGTGTTGATAAAAAGTAAGGAGGACAAAAAAGAAAGAGAAGGAGGGAGAAAAAGAGGGAGATAGGGATGGAGAGACGATTAGGGAGGGAGAAAGAGAGGGTGAGAGAAAAATGGGAAGAGAGAAAGAGGAGGGAGAAGAAGAGGGAGATAGAAAAGAGATTTAGATGGAAAGAGAGGGAGAGAGAAAATGAGGGAGGCGAAAAGGAGTGAGGAGAAAATTTTGGAGGGGGGGAACAGAGAGGGAGAAAGAAAACGGGAAGGGAGAAAGAGAAGGAGAAAGAAAAAAAATAGAGATGGGGAGAAAAAGAAAGGGATGGAGAGAGAAAAAAAGGGAGAGAGAAATAAAGAGAAGAAGAGATACATTGATAGATATAGAAGTAGACAACGTGAGATCTTAATTAAATTTTAGTCAAGATTAAAAGTCAAGAGATGTTTTATGAGTTTAAGGAATGGTGTCATGTTTAAATGTTTTATTATGTGTTTTAGGAATGGTGTCATGTTTAGATGTTTTATTATGTGTTTTAGGAATGGTGTCATGTTTAAATGTGTTATGTGTTTTAGGAATGGTGTCATGGATAAATGTTTTGTTATGTGTTTTAGGAATGGTGTCATGTTTAAATGTGTTATGTGTTTTAGGAATGGTGTCATGGATAAATGTTTTATTATGTGTTTTAGGAATGGTGTCATGTTTAAATGTGTTATGTGTTTTAGGAATGGTGTCATGGATACATGTTTTATTATGTGTTTTAGGAATGGTGTCATGTATACATGTTTTATGTGTTTTAGGAATGGTGTCATGTTTAAATGTGTTATTATGTAATTTAGGAATTGTTTCATGTTTAATTGTGTAAGAGAAAGGCGTTGTCTGTTTCAGAGGAATAAAAATAATGCAGGAATAAAAAAATACAATTAAATTAAAAAGCTAAAAAAAAAACGAAGCAGTTTCACATGAACGTCTTTGTCCCCACATTAATGTGTGTGTCCCCACACTAAACTGCAACTACATTCCCCCCACCCCCTCCCCCCACACTTTTTAAGGAAATAAATAAAATACGAAACTGATTAATGAAGATATATGGCCATACAATAACAGTTCAATTGAAGTCTGTAGCATTTAAGTACGCATAGGAACATGGGCGGCATAATAAATACGTCATAGTAAACAACGCCTGCCACACACACACACACACACACACACACACACACAAACCCACAAACTCAACCACACACAAAAACATATATACACAATAAATAAAAATAAATAAAAAATATATATATATATATATATATATATATATATATATATACATATAAACACACAAACACACAAACACACACACACACACACACACACAAACCCACACACACAAATACACACAAAAAAATATATATACAATATAAAAAAAAAAATATATAAAATATATATATATATATATATATATATATATATATATACATATATACACACACACACACGATGTACATGGCATTTGTGTTAAGTTGAGCTCATGTTGTATTAATTTATTTCATCGTCAAACACGTACAAACACACCATGTTATAAAACATAATAACAATGAGCTAAATAAAGACATGGCTCCTTCCTTCCATTGAGAGCTCGTCAGCTCTGCCGATGTATTTCTTAGTCCGCCGTTACTGGTCTTCGCTTTGAACTAACTTCTTTTAGTTTTATTTCCAAGAGCTTTCCGCGCGTTTTTTAAATTGCAGAAATTTTGTACAAAGTCAGCACGGAGAAGCATTTTTAAAATGTTAAAACATTTTTTTAATATGTTAATTAGTTTTAATATTTTTTTAGGATCAAGTAGGTTTGCAATTAATTTAAAACAAAATAAAATAAAAATAAAATAAAAATTGAGTTCCTATTAAAAGAGCAGATAATGCCAAGGGAGATAAAAAAAAATAAAAATAAAATTGCATTGAGAAGACCTTGATTTTATAAAGTTGAGTTCTTTCATAATGAATACAAAAGCTGGATTAAAACTATATGCATAAATATTATAATACCATTTTTTAATTTGAGCAATTAAAAAAAAAAAATTAATTTGATATCGACCTTAGGCCTAAATGTCATATTTTATCTGTAAAGAAATCTAGGCCTTAATGCCACGTAAAAAACAACAACAACAATATCAAATGGGCAAAAGGTCATGCCATAATAATTAAAAAAAAAAAACCAAAAAAATTAAAATATTGAGTTCTCCGGGAAGGATTTTTTTGTTGTTTTGTGTGTGTTGACTATCACGAAACATTTTCATAGAAAGACTTGAGAGTAATGTTGATTATTATAATTTACATGAACATTTAACAACACCCAGCATTTTCAATCACAACGTCAAACATTTCACTTACAACGTGCAAGATTTCAATCACAACGTCCAACATTTCAATCACAACGTGCACGATTTCAATCACAAAATCCAACATTTCACTTACAGCGGCCGCCATTTTTACGCACAAAGTCCAATGTTTCATTCACAAACTACGAAATCGTTCGCTCTACTTCCATTCAGCATTTATATAATTTAAAGAAAAAAATAATTTAAAAAAATCACTATTTTCTATGAAATATTTCAAAGCGAATAAAACACAAACATTGCACATCAAATACATTTTTCTACATGAAAGTTAACTTACATTAAAATAAAACCATTTACTGTGTGAATGGTGTAATATTCCCCTCTCTCCACTACAACACCCTCCACACAGTTAACAGTCCTCATTTAGGAAAGATAACTGATACAAAAATTATTAACCTTTTAATCTTATTCACGCTTTCCTCCCCTTCCCTATCTGTACATTGTGACTTTATTATCAAGATCAAGGCTACTTTTTATACTTCATCGTATGACCATCTCTCTCTTTCTCTCTCTCTCTCTCTCTCTCTCTCTCTCTCTCTCTCTCTCTTTTCTTACACCCCTCATTCACTCAATTTTTATATTTTTTTCATTTTCTGTCCATCTCTCACTCTTTCTTTTCTATCATTCTTTCTTTCTTTAAATAAGGAAAAAATAAATAAATAAATAAAATGTTTAGAAATATTCATGACGAAAGGCGAAACCAAACTTGTGGCTGATTTGCTTTAATCTCTTCCCCAGCATTGGCGAGCCGCAGAAGAACACAGTTACCCGCCCTTTGGCGCTGTTGCTGATCTTGCGGAACAACTGTGGGTGAGAGAGTATGTGGGGGGTTATTTTTAGCTGTAACAAGCATACATTAATTGTTAACTTAATGTTGTTAGCTGACCTCTTAATGATTAACCTCCCGTGCGCCTTTCCTTCTCCCATTCTCACCGTTATTCTTTCTCTCTCCTTCTCACTCTATATCGCTATTCCTTTATCCGCCTGTCCCCTTTAATTAAATTTTGTATTTATAGTTAATGACGTCATTTGTATGGAGGCAAGGAAACACCGCGAAAATGTGTCCTTGTTATTATGTTATAAAAAATATGACAAGGGCAACGAGTCCGATTGAAATAATTGAAAAAAAGCAACAATCTTAAAGGATTAAATAACAGTGAAATTTTTTAACATCGGCACCTGACTTCAACGGTTACCTAACTTACTAAGATAATTTATCAATAAATGCATTTAAATAAGTTTACGAAAATGTGCAAACACAATGACGATATTATTTAAACTACTTGGAATTATTGTATGACCTCTCGGGATTAATTTCTCACTAGCACCATTTTGGGATCATAGTCTGGCTGGCAACCTCACGCGACAATTGTCCGGCTATCACTCCACTCACCACATCGAAGTCCGGGCGACCAGCCTGTGTGCGTGTCTGCAGCCCTGTTATTAGATCCGTCCTTTCGTTTTCGTGCACAAGGTCAAGGGCCAACTGGAGGCCAAGGCCTTTCATGTCTGTCTTGGGTACAGCTGACGTCATGTACATATGCATATCCAATATATGACCTAGAAAGGAAAAAAAAAGACACGAGAAAAGAAATCCGGAAAAAATGTATTCCCATTTTTGTTTGTTTCATTATACGGTACGGATTATGTTATAAAATAGTAATGTGTAATTTAAAAATAAGAATAAATTTGATACCGACCAGGGAACTAACTGACAAATTGGGAAAACAATCAACACTGGACGCCCCAGCTTATGAGCCATAAGACTCACACACACACACACATCTAACGGCACCACACTATACTAAGAAGATTGTCTCACCAATGCCTCCTTCGACCTCTTGCTCTTTCTCCAGCCGAGACAGCAAGGACACAAACCACTCAAAATGGCGCTGATCCCGGTTGATCCATATAAAGTCGACCTGGTGAAACACAAATTAAGTTCCTTGTTAATTTTGTTCTTTTCTCTTTTTGGTGACGATATTGACTGCTCTAAGGAATATTAAGGATAATAAAAGAAGGACTGCGTCCAAGCTTTGTGAATAGCACACAGCAGGACAAGGGTGTGTGTAATCTTGGTTTTTTGAAAAAAAAAAAAAAAAAAAAAAAACTTCCGGCAATAACATTAATGGCGAACACTTACATTAAACAAAAAACAACAAACTAATTTCTGTTTCTTTTTGTTTCTTCATCTCTCCTGTCTACTGAGGAAAGATCTTAGCCGAAACGTTCAACTTTATTGTCCCGTCTTTCTAGTTCGAGCATACACATGCCTTGTTCTGTGTAGTCCTTCTAGGGAGCATGTCCTGTTCATTTAGTGCCCCCTCCACCACCACCCCCCCAATGGCGTGATTTTATTGGGGCTACATTAAACATCTCTTTGTCTCGACGGGAAAGTTTCGACGGTCAAGTCTCGACGGTCAAGTGCCGTTTTCTTGAAAAGATTATTTTTTTCTAGTTAACATTTAACAATACTTTGCTTGAGACAACAGCTTTAAGCACTTGGTTCCGATAGTGTAAATTTCTCGAGCGGCCACATCAGGTTACGTACATCTTACAACACCGTGTGCCTAAATAATTATATGACCCTATGGGGTACCCCCCCCCCCCCCATGGGACGATCCTCCGACTTTCCCCAGGGATAATCCCTATCGAACGCCAACTCCATCACCACCAGAAACAACAAAACCCACGACACAGTCACCTGCACCACCACCAACAGCATCAATACCACCCCCACCATCATTACGGTGACCAGCAATTTTAACGTCAACACCAAAAAAAATAATTAATAAATACATCAACACCACTAACATCTCTAGCAGAACGGAAACGCTGGCCCCCACCCCCACCCTTAGCCCCCCCCCTCCCCCCACCAAAACTCGCCTTGTGTACAGATGACTTACTTTCTTTAACTTCATGACGGAAGCAGGAAGCTGATTGCACCACGTGTAGTCACACTTGGGACATTTGACCAGGGCGGCCTTGACCCTGGACACGATGGACTGCAGGATGGACGCGAAGGGCGTGATCCCGATGCCGGAGCCAATCAGCACAGCGTGCTCGGCCTGGAAGATGTGGCGACTCGGGGTACCGTAGGGCCCGTCTATGTGACACTGAGTTAAAGGCAAGGAGTGGGGTAAAGATGGCGCCCGATTTGTTTACTAGCCAACATTTACAAATATCTTTAAGAAAAAATTAATGTTATTTATTTTTTTATATTTTTTTTTTAAAAAGAGAAATAAGCGAATGTAACAAATGAAGAGTAGCATTGCCCATTCTACACAGGTGTACGATGAATGCCTTACATTTTAGTTCAGATCTTATTTGGTTTATAAAAAAGAAAAAAAAACTCTAATATAATCGAAAGGAAAATTAAAATTTGTATGACTTATTTTCTATTCTCATGATTTATGAAGCCAAAGTTAGTTTTTGTAAAAAGAATGCATAAAAAAAACCACACACACACACACACAAAACAAACAAAATACATAGCATTAGATGAAATGATTCACTTTAACGGACATCAGAAAGAAAACGGGAGTTAGTTTTCCTATCTGGGACTTCCCCTAGCTGCAATCGTTTCCTTAGTTTTAGAAAATCCTTTCATGTGTGTGTATGTGTTTTGTGTTTCTTTTGGCAGCGGGTTTTCTCCAGGATGTTTTTAACACCAATTGTCGCTTAGTACAGTGAATTAGGGTTAGGCTTAAAATAGTTAATACGTAGATACTGTTATGTTAAATTTGGTCGTGTGAGAAGTAACTAAATAATACAGGCAATTACTTCTTCAAGTACCAATATATGATGTATTGAACACAACATGGCAGCATACATTATTACACACTATCACAGTGTTCTAGAATGTACCACAAAGCACTAACAACTAACAACGGTACTATAAAATGATCACATTCCACATAGATTCTCCACGATGCAACCAAAATGCCCTTCGCATGCCTGCACCGCGCGACCCCACGATGCACCACATGGTACCAATATGCACTGACCTGTACCCGCGCACACTTGGTGATGACCCGCTGCCTGATTCTCGACTCTATTATCCGAGCTGTGAGCGGCTTCTGTTTCTGCCAGGCCAGCGATGACTCACGACGGACCAGGCTGGTCTTTCTCGGTACGTCCACGTTTTCATCTGACGTCACACATGCAAAAGATCATACATAAGTAAACAACCGCCCAAAACAAAGTTTTTCGTTAAAATCCCTTATATCAGGCCTGCCCAACATACGGCCCGCGGGCCGCATGTGGCCCGCCAGCACCCACTTTTGTGGCCGGCTAGGTAGCGAAAAACTCTTTATTCTTATTATTTTCTTAATAGCTTTCCCCCTGAACTATACTCTTTTGGCCCGCTCAACTCCTGTCCTATTTTCTTTCGGCCCGCACAAATTTTTATAATGTATTACGGCCCGCCTTACATTTTGAGTTGTGCAGACCTGCTTTATATGCATCGTTTACTATTTTATTTTGTATTATTATTCAGCGCAGTTATCGTAAATTTTATTTCTATTTCGCGAAATCGGTGGAATCATTTTCCCTCCATCGTCCCCTTGAAAAACAGGAAAAACCGATTTTGGGGGGTTCGGGGGAGGGTAGGCTGAAATTGTAATAGAATGCTTTGTCATTGACAACGAGTCTACGTGCCATGTTTCAGCTCGATAGTTTAACGGGAAATGGGTCAACAGACAGAAAGAAAGTAACACACGACCAAAAGCGAAGTTAATATAAAGGATTGGAAAAAAATAGCCGAATATTCAGAAAATACGGGGCACTTTACTCATGTCACATAGAATAGATACATAGAACCTAGCTAAGAATACCGTTGATAACTTTAAAAATGACAACAATCACACATAATAATCGTCGAGCCATGTATGGCTGTAACGATGCTTTCAATAGGCGCGTAAAATAAAATTCCCAGAAGTTAGCACTAAATTGGGTTACGTATGAAAAAGGGCGTTTCTTGAATTCACATTTCGTCAAGAAAGGGAAAATTCGCGTACTTCTGCCGCCGCCATTGTTTGGCTGGCTATTTCTAGCAATTAAGACTGAAAAAAAAAATCATTTCGATATTAAAATGTATTTAAAAAAAAAATAAAAAATTATAATACATTTTTGACGACCTTAGTTTAAAAAAAATTCTAAAATCTTTTGATAGCTCATAGTCAAGGGATAAACTGTACGCATATATGAAGCTTAACATAATGAAGACCGTGAAAATGTTATAAAATATTGACATAAGAAACATCAGCTAAGTTAATGCTTTACAAACGATACCAGAAAACAACTAGCGCTTCGGCCAAAAGTCTTCTTCAAGGAAAAAACAAATGATGAGAAGTTAAAAATAAAATAAGAGCTAAAATAAAGAGTCGAATAAAAGAGACACAGGCTCTCTCAACCAAAAAAAAATAGAGTCAACTGACTCCGAGTCAGAGGAGAAAAAAAACTAACTTAAAGAGCAAAGAAATAAAATAGATAAAATATAAATAAAAAACATAATATGCGGACATACAAACGTAATGATAAACGTATAACCATTTGAACAAGATCTAAATTTTGTGTCGAGAGCAAAACCTTGACAACGGTATAGCAGTAACAGAACTCCACTTACCGAATTGTTCAGGACCTTGTGATTGTTTAAAGTTACATTTTGTTGTAGATGTACATGGAATACAAGATGAAACAATTTTTCTTTTCACTGTCTATTAAATGTTGAAACACAATTTTTAAGACAGAATTTTTTTTTTTTTTGTCAGACCAGCCACAAGCCAACATGGTATGGTCCATACACGAAACGTCAAAGATAGTATACCATCTAATAACATGAGACAACTTGGCTTGACCACTTGGCTTGACCCACTTGGCTTGACCCACTTGCCTTGACCCACTCGGCTTGACAACTTGGCTTGACCCACTTGGCTTGACCCACTTGGCTTGACCCACTTAGCTTGACCACTTGGCTTGACCCACTTTCCTTGAACCCCGCAGTGGATCGGCTTTGCCTCCTCATAAAAGTGACAGGACCGTACACACTATCAACCTCCCATCCCATCCCCGGGAATCTTGTGCCACTCTCCCCCCCCCCGGGAAACTTGTGTAGGAGAGGACACGAGTGTGTGTGACTCATAAAAGTGACAGGACCGTACACACTATCACCCCCCCCCCCCCCCCCCGGGAATCTTGTGCCACTCTCCCCCCCCCCGGGAAACTTGTGTAGGAGAGGACACGAGTGTGTGTGTGGGGGGGGGGGGGCAGGAGTAACTGAATACAAACAGGCGCAACGATGTTCAACCGTGGACCACATTTGGCAAAAAAAAAAAATACAAACAACTTTTAGATTCACAAACATTTTGTACAAAATAAATAACCACAGCTTTAAATGTAAACGCTGTAGATGCACACTAAAGTGTGTATTTACAAGACCGTGTTTCAAGTACGTGTGTACCAATAATGTGTGGACTTTAACGGCACTCACTTCCTTCCTCGGATTCCGGTTCCTCGCTCGCGTAGTTGATGAAGTAGTCGTGTAGAGACTTGGTCCAGTAGCCCGCTGTCCGTATGTGAAGCCAGATGGAGTCTGCAAACATTGACGCAATGCAGATGATTGTATATCACTGATGCAGTTTGTTTGCTAGTGATGCAGTTTGTTTGCTAGTGATACCTTTTATACACCAGTGACGCTGTTTGTTTTAACAGTGGTAGAGTTTTTGAGCATGTTTTCTTAAGGAAGGAAAGTTGATATGTACATTTTTGTCTGGCAATGTGCATTTTGTGTACACATGTAGAAAAGATGAATAAATATGGTAAGACAGAGCGAAGGATGAACTAAGCTAATAGATTGCTACACATGACGAGAGGGTCTAGTCTATGTAGATCAAATTATGACCGATAGGATGGTTGCAAAGATACATATAGATGAATATAGATATGTTGATATATACTTAGTTACACAGATAGGCTGATGAATGATTGACGAAAAGACGAGGCATATAATAGAGGTTAGACAGCCGGATAGATAAGGACAAGCAGATTGATGGACAGATGGATTGGCGGGTGTTTGGATAAAAACCTGTTTGTTCTGGAGCTGAGCTGATGGTGAAAGGATGCCACTCGTACTTAGCAATGACCGGTATCTGAATGAACACGTAGTCGCCGGCCTTGAAGTTAAACCCGTTTGGCCGTGATATAACGAGGTGGGTGACCTAGAGGGATTATAAAGCTCATTGGTTAGCGGCATAGTTGGTGAACCGTGTAAGTGATTATTCGAGAAGCTGGCCACTCGTGCCCTGACCAATCGTGAAAATGGGCCTTTGGTGCATTTATCATTGGTCCAATTGATTATTCGTTCGATTGGTCATTTCTGCATTTTGGTCATTCGTGAAATACATCAATCATGCTATTGATCACTGCTTGTTTTTGCTATTCAAACACAATCCGATGGACCAACAGCTTTAGTGGTGCGCACCTTACAGCACACTGAAGAAGATGTGCGACTCACTAAGCTAGACGTGTGTTAGAAACATTATGCTGGACAAAGTATTTTATACACTCTATGTTAGATACGCTACGTCAGACAGAGTATTCTAGACTAGAAATAATTATGTTAGACTAACTATGGGAGATGCACACACTGCCTTACAAATAAGGATACTTTCCCACATGTCTCACCTCAGACGGGAGCAGGCAGGCACTCTGTATGTACGTCCGGCCCATGTAGGCCAGCCTGACCCACTGCATCCGTGTGATAGACTCGACGATGAACACCAGGCCGGGCACGACAAACCACTTCCAGAAGTTCTTGGCGTGGATGATCAGCAGGATCCAGAAGATCAGGTACAACTTGTGACTCCAGTAGAATATCTGCCAGCACATGAAACGCGTTTAGTACACATGCATATCAGCAGTAGTACACAGGCCTAAAGATAGACCGTTGTGGGGCTCTTGTGCCCTCTATCCTTAACTATGTTTTATGTTGATAACTTAATTAAATATAAGAGCCAGCTGTTTATAGAAAGGGATCTTTCATGGTTATAAATACTTAAACAGCACAAGTAAAACGGTAACATGAAGTAAGCCCTAAACCAAGGCCTAAACAAAAAGATAAACTAAGGGCTAAAAAGGCCTTAAACAAGGTCTAAGCTAAGGCCTAAACCGAGACCTAAACTTAGGCAGATAAGCATGTTGTTTACGCATCGACAAAAGCCCCATTACATTAAGAATGTTGACGTCTGTATGCTACGCGACATTACACCTAAACACATCCCCCCCTCCAAAAAAAAAAAATAAAAAAAATAATCACAGTCTATTTTAAATTGATTTTGGATCTTTAAGTTGGAATCTTGAGCGGATATTTTATTCTACACCCCTGCTCCTCCCCCAATTTAAACTCCCCTGCAGTAAGGACTGGAAAGAAGGGAGGGTATATATATTTTACTGTTATATTATTATTTTTATTATCGTTTAAATGGAATGCGTAATCGATTCCAGACACTGTACAGAGCCGCAGCGTATATCGTAGTCGGGGAACGTATAGATTTTAAAAAAAGGTGTTATTATTAATGTTTTCGATCTATTTTAATTAAGTATATTATCACGTGACAGGCGATGACGTCACTCACCTCAAAGCATCCTTTCCGTCTGATGAAGGGGAGGGAGAGGGGCACCATGATGAGAAGCACGACACACAGCACGACACCTGGGGCGTGGAGGGTTAACGTTGGGGGGGGGGGTAAGAAGACGAGAAGGGGAATCAGGCATTTGAGAAACAGTTAAAAAGGGGAGGATAAGCCTTTTCAGAAAGAATTGCATTATGCCCCACAACGTTGTTTGTTCAAAGGGATGCAGCAATTTATTATAATAAAAGTAGATTAGCTTTGAGGGTAGCCGGGAAATAGCTATACCAAAAGAATATAACACAATGTGTGATCGAAATTCACAATGAGCGACTTGCATTTGTTTTCAAAAAGTAAAAAATTTTTTTTAATAAAAATAAATAAATAAATGCACATCGCAATGCCACGAGTTACTAAGTTCGAACAACATTAAAAACAAAATAATAATTTTGGTATGCATTCAATGTTTCTGATGCTAGTCACAAAATATCTAAAGTATCCCTTAAATAAACCAATTTAAATCCTTTATTTATTTTCTTTTTTTATTATTATTATTATTTTTTTTTGCTCTATCTTCTTTTACCTGTTATAGGAGCCAGTCCAGCTATCCATCCAATACCAGCTTTGTGTGTGAATATGACTTCCCAGAGGGCCATTTCTTTCGCTTCCGCCACCAACACTTCACAAAAAAAACAAAACAAACACCATCCAAGTATATTCGGCTACATAATGTTACAAAAAAAAAAATGACATTGATACAGATCCTGTTTACCCCAGTGTTAGTGTCAGAGTAGTTTTCAACTCTTAAAAAAAAACAATGTAGTTACAAGCTCCAAAGAGTGCTTTTGTCAATTTGGGGTGTTGAGGCGGGTCTGGGGGTGGCGGGTGGGTGGGTGGTGGTGGTTTAGTTACGATCAAAACACAAGTCGTATCAGGTAATCCACTCAGCTGCCTAGCTACTTATACAAGTTAACATAAAGAAAATATGAAAGCTGTGGTTCTCCGATGCGTTGATGGATGCCGATCTCGTTCGATGGCTGACGGGATTAACACAAAAAAGTGCGGTGAATTTTTATTTAAAACACCCCAATTCTTTATTTTCAATTTAAAAAAAAAGCCAAAAGAAATGAAGAAAACTCCCGAAACCGTAGCTTGTTTTAGGCAGGGCCGGCCCTAAAAATTGCGGGGCCCTATGCGAAACGTATTGCGCGGGGCCTAAACACGATTTAAGTTTTAATGGTTTAATTTAATAATTTATACCTGGAATTAGCGCGGGGCCTATGAAAGTGCAGGGCCCACTGCGGCCGCATAGGTTGCAGTGGCCTAAGGCCGGCCCTGGTTTTAGACTCGTCTTAGTGTCCTAGTCTTAGGCTTAAAAAAAAAACAAAAAAAACACGAGTTTTCTACGGCGAAGTCGTAGGGGTAAACAGGTCTGTAACTAGCACCCACAATCTACGTTGTCAACGCTCAAACTTATCCTTCTTAAAAAAATCGATTTTTGTCATTTGGCACACACTTTCCAGTTTCCATTGGCCGAGAAAAGCCGGAGCACTCGATATTTGTATATCACCGATACCGCACTGATGCAACGTTCGACGTCTCTTTGGTGATGCCCGGCAATGACAGCGGGTTCAATGGAATGGTGTTTTCGTTGCTCACGTTGTATTACATAGATATGTATTCCTTCACAAAAAGGCCAATACGCTGAGTTTAATAACAAGTATTGGTGATGAATTTCAAGTATACAAAACAGCTGTTACTTCACTGTGACATTCAAAATAAATATATTTATTAAATTTCAGCTCAAATGTTAAAAAAAAAGTTAAGATTGAAAACAAGGCATGTGCAACCATTTCTAACCGTGTTAACAACTGGAAAGGTACATTTTGGGCATTCATTGACAAGTAAGGAGAAAACATACTATCATTCTTGGCTTTTATCTATAGATAATTAATAATATCTTGATTTTTACATGTTTTATTAGTATAAACGTGGGCTACCGCGTGGAGCGCTAGAATGATGCTACACCTACTTACTGGCATTCCCGACGTGGGCTACCGTGTGGAGTGCTAGAATGATGCTACACCTACTTACTGGCTATCCCAACGTGGGCTAATGCGTGGAATGCTAGAATGATGCTACATCTACTTACTGGCTATCCCAAAGTGTGCTATTATGTATCATGTGGAGTGTTAGAAATGATGCTACACCTACTTACTGGCATTCCCGACGTGGGCTACCGTATGGCCGATGCTCTGCAGTGTTATCATGTAGCCGCACAGCTTGTGAAACATGATGTGCTGGTCAAGAGGTAGCACCCTGACCAGAGGCGTAGCCCGAATGTAGGTGATGACTCGCCTCAACATGAGCACAACGATAAACGTACAGTTGAAATCCAGGGGCAGACCGAATGTCCGAGCGGTCTATGGGGTTCAGGTTTGATTGCGGGGCGTTGGAAAGGAAAAGGGTGGGGGTGGGGGTAGGGAAAATGTGAAAGTCTCTCAAACATTGAAATAAAGTTTAACATTTAAAAAAAAAAGTTGTATGTCATTTTATCACTAAGAACAACTAAAGCTAACTAAATTCAATATAGCTTAAATCTATAGCAATGGTTTTCATTTTCTCTAAAGTCTACATAGGGACTATGGTTTAACTCAAAATCTCAAGGTTTGAGAGCTCCCCTTAAGCATGCAATTTAATTAGCATGCTTTCATACTTGTTTTTACCCACATATTGATATTATGTGTAAATACATACATTCAAATCAAATGCTATATTTTATTATACGTTTATACATACTATTAACCAGTAGTTTGAGCCCCAGTAGCTCCAAGCGTTAAAGGCCCCTAGGCCGATGTTGATCAGTAAATAAATGAAGAAAAATAAGATTTTCGCCCTGTTGTTTTGCATGTAGGTCAAGGTGAAATGACGACAGCAGCCTGCGTTTTTCTTCTGGGCCTTCTGGGAACTTCACAGAGGATAAAATGACAATACAGGATATTAAAATTCATTATATGAATAATTCAGGTCTGTATGAAGTTTATCATATGATCATTACAGCATTATTTTATGATTTCCTTAAACATGATCATTTTAAAAATCTTAGAATAATCATTCATGCGTACTGGAAACAAACAGAATTTACGTATGGTTTCGCTTCCAAGTTGTTGTTTTTTTAACGCAAATCCTAAAGATATAACGGACTTTGCGGACAAGTCATTTGGGTCAAAATTTTATAGGGAATGTCCGTAAATTACGGAGCTCCGGTACGTAGTGAAAGAATTTTGAGTACAGGAAAGATAGGAAGAGCAGATAGTAGAATAATAGAAGTACAGAGGTTAAGGTTGTTTAAGGTAGCTGAAATATGATGTAATTATAAATCTTCATTGAACTGACTTCTGCCAAGTATTTTCCGTTAACAGGATTCTGGATACTATACGAATGACTGAGTTCAAGCCACGTGAAGGAAACAGTGGAACAAGTTATCTTAAGACTTGAAATGAAATGACAGGACAACCGCAGGTGAACAACTTAACTTCCGTCGCTAATACAAAGCATGTCCGTTTCTATCATTTCCCCCCAAAGGTATAGAGAGAGAGCCCCTCGCTGACAGTTCTTGCCGTGTCTTGTCCGCGGAAGAAGGCGTTTCGCCGAAACGTTCACCTACGATTATCCAGACTTTTCACTTCAAGCATCGATGTGATTACAACTTGTTTCGTAGTTTCCTTCACGGGATTCTGGAGCGACGGCGTTGCCTGAAAGTCTAGAACTATTGCGTGGCCCAAGTCTAGCGAAAAAGACGTTTCCCCCATATATGAAGTTAGGGAGTCATAGACACACGTGTAGCCGATTGGAGGTGAGACGTTCACTTGATCCATTAGCAAATGATTAAAAAAAAAAACTCTGTTGAAGAGTGTATTTGACGGGAATGTTTTGCCCCAAGCCACAACCACCCAGGCAACCTAGTGCTAGAGGCAGCCCGCAACGCCCATTGAAATGACAGTGTCTCGGCGAGAACATGATCCGTTTCAGATCGCGAATCGAGTACAATTTAGCACAATTATACGTTCAAATATCTCTCAGTTTTAGAGTCATATTCCGGTCCAATAATTTTTTTTTTTTAAAAAACAAAATGGAATCCGCGGGGTTGATATCTGAGCCACGTTGAAGATTCCAGTCAGTGTTATTGACTGCCAGGGGGGACACAGATGGTCTTACTCAATGCAGGAAACCACGTAATAAGTTGCTTTAATTTTCGAATCTTTCCTTCTATTCTTTATGGAACATTACGAGGGCAGTCAAACCAAGATGAGAACTCTTGGAGAAAAGAAGAGAGAGAGAAGAGAGAGAGAGAGAGAGAGAGAGAGAGAGAGAGAGAGAGAGAGAGAGAAAGAGAGAGAGAGAGAGAGAAAGAGAGAGATAGATAGAGAGAGAGAGAGAGAGAGTTATAAAAAAAAGAAGAGAGATCTAGGAGAAAAGAAGAGAGAGAGAGAAGAGAGAGAGAGAGAGAGAGAGAGAGAGAGAGAGAGAGAGAGAGAGAAAGAGAGAGAGAGAGAGAGAAAGAGAGAGATAGATAGAGAGAGAGAGAGAGAGAGTTATCACTGTCCGAATTAGGAATGAGATATTGAAAATTCCCTCCCCACGAAAAAAAAGAAATGCCAACAGAAAACAAAAAGTGAATATGTGAAGTACTCACTAATCCAAATCGTACTCGATGCCACCATGTTTTTGTGACATCAGCGTGCTGTAAGGGAATGGAGAAATTGTGAAATTACGGTGAATTGAAAGGGGAGGGGGTTAGGTTATGCAAGATGGGCTAAAGTTGTAATGGGATTATACTTAGTGTAAAATAGGTTTATCGTCTAAGGGCAAGGAAAAGGGGGGTGGGGTGGGGGTCCTAAACTATGTTTGTGTTGTAATGGGTTGTAGGTAGAGTTATGAATGAACTGAGCTGGGTAAAGGCGTGTATTTTACAGACACGTTCATTGTCAGGGAAATCATTTACATAAAACTCTTCGTATCCCTACTGTAAAAGTCGAAAATTTTAAGTTATTCTATGGGACATAATGTACATTTCTCATTGACGGATGTATCATTACTCGAATTAAATATAAAAAAATTAGTTTATAAATAATATGAATATATATATATATATATATATATATATATATATATATATATATATATNATATATATTTATATATATATATGTCGAATTCGTTGTTGAAAAAACGCATAATATTGTTTGTTAATAAAATTAATATTAAGCAATGAAACATAGCGTCGGCGACGACCTACTGTAAACATCTAATATCATAAGTTATTAAATAGAACATTAAGAATATTTCTTATTGACAGGATACATCATTAAATACATTATTAATTACATTTTAAAAAGTTAGTTTATAAAACCTAACTATATACTATAACTATACATATTTATAATACTTCAAATTCGTTGTAGCTCCACGCATGTTTTTGTTGGCTAATAAAATTAATACAAAACAAAGACACAGTGAAGACCCACCTCACGGCCAAATTGTTGGCCACCTGCGGGTTTTTGTCCACCAACATTTTGAACTCTTCGAATGAGATTTTGTTGTCTTTGTTTTTGTCTGCAGCCGTGATGAGAGCATCCGCCAGGGCCTGCGTGTTGAATATAAACTATGACAATAACTTGTACAACGGATTGTGATCACATCCGCCAGGGCCTGCGTGTTGAATATAAACTATGACAATAACTTGTACAACGGATTGTGATCACATCCGCCAGGGCCTGCGTGTTGAATATAAACTATGACATTAACTTGTACAACGGATTGTGATAACATCAGCCAGGGCCTGCGCGGTGAATAAAAAACATCACATTAACTTATACTATTCGACAAGGGATTTTGAAAACATAAGGAAGTGCTTGGGTGGCTAATATAGAACAATACATAAACCTGTACCATTGTACAGTGGATTTATACTTGCTTGTGTTACAATCTGTGTGACGTAGAAAAAACAAATGTACCAATGAACTCACCCCGATGTTTTCCTCCGATATCGTCAATTTACTGTCTTTTATACAAGCCTGGAGGACCTGAACAATTTCCTTCTTAACGAGCTTACCAGTCCCTGTAACAACAAGGTTGCAAAATTAGCTGCTAGATAGGTTAAAGAATAAGTGCGTGATATTGGAACATACAAACACATCCCTTAGAGCAGGGTTTTCTCGCAAAATTGTGTACACAGATTATACAAAAAAAACATCGTATATCGTAAATCTCGATTGTAGACATATCTCGTATATTTTATACATGGAAAATAGACACACCTCGTATATTGTAAACCTTGATATTAGACCTACATCAAATATTGTTTACCTAGTTTACCGACACACCTCGTATATTGTATACCTAGATTATAGACACACCTCGCATATTGTATACATAGATAATAGAAACACCTCGCATATCGTAAAACTAGAATTATAGATACACCGCGTATACTGTATACCTGGATTATAAAAAAAAACACATCGTATATCGTAAACCTAGATTATAGGCATACTTCGTATATTGTATACCTAGACAATAGACACACCTAGTATATTGTATACCTAGACAATAGACACACCTAGTATATTGTAAACCTAGATTATAGACTTACATAAACTATGTTTACCTAGATTATAGACACACCTCGTATTTTGTATAACTAGATTATAGACACACCTCGTATATTGTATACCTAGATTATAGACACACCTCGTATTTTGTATAACTAGACTATAGACACACCTTGTATATTGTATACATAGATTATAGACACACCTCGTATTTTGTATAACTAGACTATAGACACACCTCGTATATTGTATACCTAGATTATAGACACACCTCGTATTTTGTATAACTAGACTATAGACACACCTCGTATATTGTATAACTAGACTATAGACACACCTCGTATATTGTATACCTAGATTATAGACACACCTCGTATTTTGTATAACTAGACTATAGACACACCTCGTATATTGTATACCTAGATTATAGACACACCTCGTATTTTGTATAACTAGACTATAGACACACCTCGTATATTGTATACCTAGACTATAGACACACCTCGTATTTTGTATAACTAGACTATAGACACACCTCGTATATTGTATACCTAGATTATAGACACACCTCGTATTTTGTATAACTAGACTATAGACACACCTTGTATATTGTATACCTAGATTATAGACACACCTCGTATTTTGTATAACTAGACTATAGACACACCTCGTATATTGTATACCTAGACTATAGACACACCTCGTATTTTGTATAACTAGACTATAGACACACCTCGTATATTGTATACCTAGACTATAGACACACCTCGTATATTGTAAACGTTGAACAGAAACCGCAGCTTCTCCTCCTGCGAGGCCGCCACGAGGTCTCTGATCTCCTTGGTGACGTCCTGGAGATTGACCTCCCCGTCATGGTCTTTGTCAAACAGCTGGAAGCACCGCTCTGCAAAGAAGGACTGTGTGGGTGGTGCACGTGTTAGTGTTTGTGGAGCACGTTTTGGTGTTTGTGGTGCAGGTGTTGGTGTTTGTGGTGCAGGTGTTGGTGTTTGTGGTGCAGGTGTTTGTTCGTGTTAGGGCGTGGGATGCAGATTTGGTTTGAGATTGTAGTGAAGATGTTGAATGTGTGTGGGGTTTTTTTTTTGGGGGGGGAGGGGGAGAAATGGGGTTGGTGGGGGTTAGTTAACATCAATTAACACAGGATAAGTAAATAGAGTTAAAGACAGTCAACATTTACTAAAGGAAGCTAAACTATTTAATGTTACCTCCGTTGAGGCGATGAACACGCCGGAAACGGGGAATTAAAACAACGGGAGCCGTTTCTGTGACATTTCGTCACCACAGAACGTGTCCTAGACATTTCTAATGAGCTAATTTCTGTGATAAATGCTTCGAAATATATTTCGTTTTAAATGCAACAGCATTTAAATGTGGCTTGTGGTAAGAGACTAGATGAAGGAAGAAAAAGGAAAGAAAACAAAAGGAAATCTGATGACGGAGGACGAAGACACGCTACGCTTTTCACGTTCACACCATCCTCACCTCTCGAACCTGCAACGCCTCTTTGAATTGTGCCAGGGTCAGGGTCTCTGTCTCACCTGCTCGAATGGTGAGTCGCAGCTCAACCGAGGCTAGCCACGCCTCCTCCGGACTCCTTTAAAAAAAAAAAAAAAAAAAAAAAAAAACAAACAAAAAAAAAAAACCTCACCTCTCGAAACTGCAACGCCTCTTTGAATTGTGCCAGGGTCAGGGTCTCTGTCGCACCTGCTCGAATGGTGAGTCGCAGCTCAACCGAGGCTAGCCACGCCTCCTCCGGACTCCTTTAAAAAAAAAAAAAAAAAAAATGAACAACAGCAACAATAACAACAACGACGATCACCAACCTTATTGTCTTTGTCGCTCTCTTTTTATAGCAACACGATCAAATGTCATCACTTTGTCATATACATATATAATAAGCATATCAAAGCAAACAAAGAGACTATTAAGAAAAGACCAGCCAGTCTCACCTGTCGATTGCGTACATCCGCTACAGGGTGGCCATCATGGACGACAACACCGCTAGAAACGATAATCGCACAGCACTAGCTAATTTCTCAACGTGTAAACAAATAGCTACAATGTTTCCATGGTGTCGAAAGAAGATATAAAAGAAAAGAAAGAAAGACGGACAGCCCGGAAAGCCAAAGGTCGCTGAGACAATCTCCAAGCCTGACATAGACAGATGTCCATAATGTGACGAATGAAATGGGGCCGTTAGGGAAGGTTAACTGTACCTATAAGCTGATCACCATAAAAGATGGACCTATGATGAATAATCGTGATGTTTTTAACAGGTCATTTCCCTTGTGTTTAAATCAAACCGGGATACAATACATACAGCCATTGGTATGTACACTACATACATCCATTGATGTGTACAATACATACATCCATTGATGTGTACAATAAATAATTCATTGATGTGTACAATATATACATCCAATGATATGTACAATACACACATCCATTGGTATGTACACTACATACATCCATTGATGTGTACAATACATACATCCATTGATGTGTACAATAAATAATTCATTGATGTGTACAATATATACATCCAATGATATGTACAATACACACATCCATTGGTATGTACACTACATACATCCATTGATGTGTACAATACATACATCCATTGATGTGCTCAATACGTACATCCATTGATGTGTACAATACATACAGCCATTGATGTGTACAATACATGCAGCCATTGGTGTGTACAGTACATGCATCATTGATGTGTACAATATATATTAGCATTGAAGTGTACAATACATGCAGCCATTGATATGTACACTACATACAGCCATTGATGTGTACAATAAATACATTCATTGATGTGTACAATACATACATCCAATGATATGTACAATACATAAAGTCATTGGTGTGTACAATAGATACAGCCAGTGATGTGTAAAATAATCTAGAAATCGATTGCAAAATTTTATGTTTATGGATTCGGATCTAAAGGTTCAGACAATGTACCCATATTCGTGTTTATAATATAATTACATTCGATACACCCGTTGATGTTTAAACTGTATGCAATAAAACAACATATGCATTCGCTTTTCGGGATTCGCGAGATATTCATTGGAACCTAACTAATTTGCATACGTGATTTTTTTCATAATATGTGAAATTCGCGAAATACTCAAAAAGCCCTACATGGTTTTTAATGTTTAATTTTTGAAGTACTTTATAAGTTTTCATGCCTTTAGCTGTGAAGATATCTTGAAACATACAAACACATCGCCTAGACAAGGGCTGCCTCGTAAATTGTATACCTAGATCAGGGGTCGGGAACCTATGGCTCGCGAGGCAGATGTGGCTCTATTGAGGGCTGCATCTGGCTCGCAGACAAATGTTTGATTATTTTAAAAAAAGTCGCATTAATGGTGAGAAATGCTCATTATTGATTAGCAACAGCATAACAATGTTATTAAAAAAAATCAGAGACATAATTATTGCATTTTTAGTGTTGAAATTACACAAAATGCACACAGTTACTTGAATTTTTAGTTTTAAACATAATGTATGGCTCTCACAGAATTACTTTTCAAAATATGAGGTGTCCATGGCTCTCTCAGACAAAAAGGTTCCAACCTCTGACCTAGATCATAGACACATCTGGTCTATTGTATACATAGATTATAAACATGCCTCCGTATATTGTTTACACAGATTAGAGACATAAATCGTATATTGCTTACCCAGATTATAGACGCATCTCGTATATTGTATACCCACTGACACAGTGTATTCCTTTAGGACTAATATTTGTTACTTAACAATAAGAAAATATTGTAGTTGTCACTATTTTGTAATATCAAAATGTTAACTTAAATTGTGTTGAATCAAGAAACTCAATGACGTCTGAATGATATCCTTAAATTTGTATAAACAAATATTTATAACAATAAAAAATTAAAAAAAAATATTCCTGTTGTGTTTCTACATTTTTTTTCTCTGACGGACTTTCTTTATGCATTCCATGCTAACACTTACGCTATGCATACATCAATCTATTTCAAGGTTCTTCTGCTCTACATTCATATTCTCTGTAAAAAAAACCTACTTGGCGATGAGTATATTTGTCATGCCCACTTGCGGTGACAATCGCCTGAACGACTCATAGATATTAAAGTCCGAGCCTGCCAGGAGTTTAAAATGTTGGTTCATGAAACTCCGCCTGATGGTCGTGGTCAGTCCACTCAGGCTGGTCCGGGTGGTGGCGATCATGGTCAGGTGGGGGCTAGAAGTCATGGCGACGACCGGCTCACTTGTCGCTCTCTAATTACATAGAGTTGCGACGATTTAAAAACAAAATCGTAAACAAAGCCACCAACACAGTTTGTTTACAGGAAGTATGTTGACGTCATAGGAAGTAATGAAAGAGAAGCAGATACTCTCAAACCAGACTAAATAAATAGGCTGATAGTTAATTAAACTTGCTTCATGCAGTGTTTTATTATACATCATCATCAGTGGATCTCGAAATTGTCCATCTACCTCAATTTTAGATACCTTTTTTAATTCTAGGTGCATTGATTTTTCGATACAGTTTTATTTTCAAAACTAGATAATCATTTTTTAGATTGTTTTTTCTCCTCCAAAGTTAGGTACATCAATTTTTAAATGTTTTTTTTTTCCACTGTGCAATAAACTGGTTAAAAAAAACCCACACAAAATCACACTATTCTTTGATCATTGGTTGAAATGCAGATTTGAGAAATCTATTCTTTTCCAGAAATTTTTTTTTTAAATTTAAAACTGAAAGAAGACCTGACAATGTGGGAAGAAACCTGTGCAAAAACTTTGAAGAAGCAATGAAGATACATTTTTCTTCTTTTCTTTCAGATCCCTCAGTTTGCCTTTATATGTGTACATAATGACGGTGTTAAAATAATGATTATTTAAAAAAAAAAAAAGAATTATTATAAAAAAGAGCTTACAGAACCGGTTTCCCCTTAAGTGTTTTAGACCCTGGCCTTGAACTTGCTCCCGCAGTTCCCGTCGTCATCCCGTCCCCTACGAGGTCTCGCGAGGCGAGACTCGGCAGGACGTCGTACACCACGGACGTCTCCTCGGGTTCGTCCAGCAGCATGACCCCGCTCTCGCGCCTGCGGGACGGCTTCCGCTTTGGAAGCGGCGGCGGCGGCTGGTCGATGGTCATCAGCGACGTGTCGCTCGTGATGGACGCAAAGGACGCGGCCCTCTTCTTGTTGGTCTTTCTTTTGGCGCCGCCTTCAAATTTGGTCTTTTGAGGTATGGTCGCGTAGGTGAGGTACGTGCCGTTTCGAACGTACAGCTCCTCGTCCGGGAATTCCCCTTGAAACGGCAGCATCGGGTAAATCCGGTTTTTCTTGAGCGTTAACTTGGGAGAGGACGGTGGAGATTTCGCGGAATACGTGTAATCACTCCCTACGCCGTTGTACGGACTGGTTAATGGGTTGTTAACGCCTTCCGTCGCGCCACTCTCAGAAATGGGAACATGTTTACCGTTGCCGAGGTGACCGTTGGCGATGGGGCCGGTTTCCGGTTTGTCGCCGCCGTCGGCCTGTCTGGCCGCGGCTTCTTCCTCCGTTATGTTCTCATAAATCGTGTCGGCCAGGCCGAGGGACGTCAGAGATTGGCTGCGACTTGAGTACGTGTCTTCCGTGACGAAGATTTTCACGCTCGGATCTTTCTCCTTTTTCTTTTTGGAAAACATTTCCCTGCGGATCGACGCACCGGTACGGAATGAATTTCAGGAATACCAGAAGATCTCGTCAAATGACTTGAATGGCGTTGCCGCGGTGACTCCACCACAGGGTATCCTTGATATATCCAGATTCATCCATTAGTTGTTTGTTGGTTTTTTTAAAGTCTTGGGATGTGCAATAGACGTGGATGTTGAATGGATGTTTCTCTTCGGCTTTCAGGCTTCCGGTGGAGGGTAGGGGGGGGGGCTGCATTATCTGGTTTAAATTACGTAGATTCATTGGCGTAGCCAAGGCTAGGGTCAATAGGAGCGGGCCGAGCTTTTTCCGCCCCCAATAGGGCACACTTATAGGGCACACTTATAGGGCACACTTATAGGGCACACTTATAGGGCACACTTATAGGGCACACTTATAGGGCACACTTATAGGGCACACTTATAGGGCACACTTATAGGGCACACTTATAGGGCACACTTATAGGGCACATTTTCTGTGTAGTTATTTTCTTTTCATTTTTCTCGGGTCATTCAAACAAGTCCCCCCCCCCAAATAACTACAAAGTAAATGATAAAAAGTATCAATTGATTAACCAATCAAATCAAACGCAATTCCACTACCACGAGAGACTTAAGCCCTTGACCCCCAGCACATTTATGAACTTAAATATTTAAATACTACTAGAGGGCTAAATCTCTAGCTCCACCTTATGCAGATTTCATTTTGTCGGATAAAAATATCTAGGAATTCCAGTCAGAAATTGACCGCATTTTAGAAGTCTGTGAAATGTGTGCTACTGGTGATTATGGAGCAACACCATCTTCAGGAATAACATAAGATTTAAAATACCACATCATTCCCAGCATACATCTGTATCAGTCATGCCCCGAAACATGAATGAATAAAAAAAAAAATTGCACCTATTCCGGCTCCTGAAATCGAAAAGTCCAGCCCATAAAATTCAAATTTAACATCTCTCTCCGACCCCCCCCCCAAAAAAAACAAAACAAAAACAAACAACAACAACAAACAACCACACTCCCCTTTTTCCAACCCAAAAAGCAAATATTACAAAACGGAATAAAACATCCCACGTTAAATGGCCAAAAAAAAAATAAAAAAAATAAAAAAAATTAATGATTCTTAAAGCCATACTAAGATTTCTCCTCCTGTTTAATGTCGCCGTGTTGGTAAGTGGTGCTCAAATCATTTGTTAAAATTTCATCAAGCTGTCACGGTTCTCAGCTATGTCGGTCTGCTGGATTGTGTTTCTGTCGTTGGAATCAGTGCGTGTTTCTGTCAGTACTGCCTCCCCGTGTTTCTATGAGTACTGCCTCCCGCGTATTTCTGTCAGTCCCGACTCCCGCGTGTTTCTGTCAACACCAACTCGCGCGTGTTTTTGTCAGTACTGCCTCCCGCGTGTTTCTGTCAACACCGACTCCTGCGTGTTTCTGTCAGTCCCGACTCCCGAGTGTTTCTATCATTACTGCCTCCCACATGTGTCTGTCAGTACTGCCTCCCACGTGTTTCTGTCAGTACTGCCTCCCACGTGTTTCTGTCAGTACTGCCTCCCACGTGTTTCTGTCAGTACTGCCTCCCGCGTGTTTCTTTCAGTCCCGACTCCCGCGTGTTTCTGTCAGTATTGCCTCCCGCGTGTTTCTGTCAGTTCTGCCTCCCACGTGTTTCTGCCAGTCCTGCCTCCCGCGTGTTATCCCGCTTGTTTCTGTCAGTCCTGCCTCCCACGTGTTTCTGTCAGTCCTGCCTCCCTCGTGTTTCTGTCAGTACTGCCTCCCGCGTGTTTCTGTCAGTCCCGCCTCCCGCGTGTTTCTGTCAGTATTGCCTCCCGCGTGTTTCTGTCAGTTCTGCCTCCCACGTGTTTCTGTCAGTGCTGCCTCCCGCGTGTTTCTGTCAACACCAACTCCCGCATGTTTCTGTCAGTACTGCCTCCCCGTGTTTCTGTGAGTACTGCCTCCCGCGTATTTCTGTCAGTCCCGACTCCCGCATGTTTCTGTCAACACCAACTCCCGCGTGTTTCTGTCAGTACTGCCTCCCGCGTGTTTCTGTCAACACCGACTCCCGCGTGTTTCTGTCAGTCCCGACCTCCCGTGTGTCCACTGGCGGACCAGGAGCGTCTCGAGTCACGCCACGACGTAGCGGTTTTATAATTCTGAAGGGCGGAGTCTAATGACGTAGCTGTAACTCTTAGCCTCTAATCCCAGAAAATGAAGTCGCGTGGTCGCTGTAGGTAAGCAAGGAGTCGTAGAAGATAGATATGGAGTCGTTGAAGACAGAGACTTGGTCCTACAAGACAGACACCGATTCGAAAGCCCACGTTGTGATTTCCGCTCAAAAGGCCATAGACCTAGGGAGCAATATTAAACACTAATTTAACACAAAAAAAAGAACATGACATCAGAGTTAGGAGAAGAAGAACCAATGAGAGCAGAAGCCATGATCGCTTTCATTGTGAAAAATCTCAGTTCGGCATACACCTTGATGAAGCAAACAACGACACTGGTTCTGCTTGAAAGGAGGATTTCAACCTTCACCTTCAGTAGGGTGGTCTCGTTATCAAGAAAGCTTGAACAAAAGATGTCAACGCCCAGTATTTTGAGTTTTTTTCTACTTTCGCCTCACGGCGGTCCGAACCTCATCTACTTACTTCCCTGAGACATTCCCTTTATATTCATCGAAGTCCAACCGTCCTCTACTTTTTTCTGAGACAGTTCCAATTATAATCATCAGAGGGCAAACCTCCTCTACTTTCTTCCGAGTCATTTCCCATTATATCCAACACTCGTCCACCCACTTCTGAGACATTTCCCATTATGATCATCCCAGTCCAAATCTCATCTTCTTACCTCTGAGACATGCGTCCCATTATAATCACCGCAATCCCAAGAGAAATAAAACAAACCACATTCTTATTTACGTGTTCCAATGAACGTACGAACTGAAATACCAGTTGACCTCCCCCAATGTCATCCTCAACTCATGACGTGGTTTTATCGTTGCCCCCAGGTCTGTAGCCACGAAGTCAGGGAGCATGACAATTTAAACGTACATTAATCGGAGCTTATGATTTTCACACAACCCGAAGGCCTTAAGGCACGTGACTGTTTTAAAAAAAAAAAGCACACCAAAAAAATCCCATGAAACGAAACAAAAACGAAAAGCATGTTTGACATGTTAATCAACTTTAAATGTTTCGGATATTTTTTTTCTTTATGTAACTAGAGGAGGTTTTGAAGGATGGCTTGTGGAGATTGGGGTGGGGGGGGGGTTAAAAGAAATTTCATGGACATAGATAGTAAAACAAAGTAATGCGTTCAAAAAGAAATTTCATGGACATAGATAGTAAAACAAAGTAATGCGTTCAAAAAGAAATTTCATGGACATAGATAGTAAAACAAAGTAATGCGTTCAAAAAGAAATTTCATGGACATAGATAGTAAAACAAAGTAATGCGTTCAAAAAGAAATTTCATGGACATAGATAGTAAAACAAAGTAATGCGTTCAAAAAGAAATTTCATGGACATAGATAGTAAAACAAAGTAATGCGTTCAAAAAGAAATTTCATGGACATAGATAGTAAAACAAAGTAATGCGTTCAAAAAGAAATTTCATGGACATAGATAGTAAAACAAAGTAATGCGTTCAAAAAGAAATTTCATGGACATAGATAGTAAAACAAAGTAATGCGTTCAAAAAGAAATTTGACGCAAAATTTTAACGCGTGAAATGAAGGGGAAAAAAAAAGATGCGGCCAAACTTCTGTTCGATCAAATTTCCATCGATCAATTTTCCGTCAGCGAAATTTCTCTCGAACAAATTTCCGGATACGCTTTCGGCGGGGCTGGTCAGAAATGTCTGTCGCTCTGTATCATTTGTCTTGTTAAGTCTCCTGTCAACGTAGATACCGGCACGCCTCCAATGGAAGGTAGATGGATACACCTCTGGTGTAGGTGGATTTATACGCCTCTGGGGGTAGGTAGATAGATACACCTCTAGGTGGTAGGTGCTTAGATACACCTCTGGCGGTAGGTGGAGAGATGCACCTCTGGGGGTAGGTGGATGGTGACAATTTAGATTAATTTACTTGTCACCGAACATTTTATTATAATTTCTATAAAAAAATTTTTTCCCCCCCCGAATATTTGTATGGTACTTCCGTGTGTTGGATACTTCTGTATGTTGAGGGCGTCTGCGTGTTGGGTACTTCTGTGTGTTGGGTACTTCTGTATGTTGGGTACTTCTGCGTGCTGGGTACTTCTGTATGTTGGGTACTTCTGTGTGTTGGGTACTTCTGTATGCTGAGGACGTCTGTGTGTTTGGTAGTTCAGTGTGTTTGGTACTTCTGCGTGTTGGGTACTACTGCGTGTTGGGTACTATTGTGTGTTGGGTACTACTGTGTGTTGGGGGCTTCTGATTGTACAATTAACCTCATAACCGCTAACAATCTGGTAAATGTTTAATTAAATCAGTGGTAATTAATGTTTGTGAGACAAACTGATTTATAACGTT
Organism: Lymnaea stagnalis; assembly: GCA_964033795.1. Taxonomy (NCBI): domain Eukaryota; kingdom Metazoa; phylum Mollusca; class Gastropoda; family Lymnaeidae; genus Lymnaea; species Lymnaea stagnalis. Next base: position 811,024 of record CAXITT010000242.1, read on the forward strand.
ATTGATTGTTTAACAATGTCTTATAGCCTAGAAATAAATTCTAAATTTCATTTTAATGACCTTCAATTTCTGTTTTGAGATCAGACAATCTTTATTCAAAATCCGCTTTTTATTTTTAATAATTCCCTTGTAATAGTTAATAATTCACTTTTTATAGTTAATAATTCACTTTTTATAGTGCGTAGTGCTGAAGACAGAGAGGAATGGAGGAGGATGGTTCACATGTCATCTGTGGTGCCCCAACGGCCCAAGGACTAAGGGACATGAGGATGAGGAATTCACTTTTTATAGCTAGTTATTCACTTTTTATCTTTAATAATTCACTTTTATAGTTAGTAATTCACTTTTTATAGTTAATAATTCATTTTTATAGTTAATAATTCACCTTTTATAGTTAATAATTCACTTTTTATAGTTAGTAGTTCACTTTTTATTGTTAATAATTCACCTTTTATAGCTAATAATTACATTTTTAAAGTTAGTAATTCACTTTTTATAGTTAATAATTCATATTTTATTGTTAGTATGTCACCTTTCATAGTGAATACTTCGCTTTTTAAGTTAATAATTCACTTTTCATAGTTATAATTCACTTTAAGTAGTTGTTTTTATTTTACTTTTTAGAGTTAATAATTCCCTTTTAGTTTCCTCTTTTGGGTTGGGCATTATTTCGTTTTAGTTCAAAGAATACATTTACAAAGTCTTGCAACAACATCTTAAAGGCTTATATAATAGACTGTTTTTAGCCTGTTAAACTTATTAACAAGTATTTCATTTAAGTTTAATTATTTTTTTTTATGACACACCTCTTTACCTCTGGAAACAAAGTGTCTATCTTTGTCGAGGCTCGCCTAATGCCTAATGGGCCTTAACTGTGTGTGTAATGTAAAAACTAGTTCAAAAGTTTCTCCGCATGATTGGGCCAGGATCGACAATTCAAAAAAAAACAACAAAAAAAAAAAAAAAAATAAGCAAAAAAAAAAAAAAAAAATCCGCCAAAAAACCAAAACTGTGGCCATCAACCACCAGTTATAGCTGTCGAGCCCGAGGCACTGTGTCGAACTGCTGGCGAGGGCGGTGTGCTCAGTTAGAGTTAGCGAGGACATAGGAAAAGCCAGTGGGCGGGGCAGATATAATTAGTGCAATATTTTAGGTCAATGAAAATGTTTTTAACAGCGTTGAGAAAAAAATTGATTGTATAACGTAGTCGAATTTAGGTGAGTTGTCAGAGGATGGTTGCCACAGTTTGGCTGTTGTAGAATGTTGAATGGTAGTCCGAGAGTTTGATGAAAGAGATGGTTTGAAGTAGGTTTTGCTAGCATAAGGTGTTGAACTTAAATGCTGCCGATGACGTCATCTATAACGTAAAGAACATCGCAACATGCTTTTCAGCAACAGCTTAGCGAATACGGGTTTACCACTAGGGATTGTGGAAGCGGTGGCCAGGCCGCCCGTTTGTCCGCCTGACCCCGGACCCCCCCTCCCCCCCGGCTCCATAAGAGGCCAGTATCAATTATTGGATTCACCAGACTCTTGATCTGCTTTGCATTACGCCACGAGGCCCCAGATCCCATTAGAGTTTTTGCTATTTGCCAGACCCTTGACCCCTTTAACGGTGGTTAGCCCACATATCGCTCCTCTCCCCGTCCGAAACTCCGATTCCTCTAGCTTCTTGAGATCTCCATCCTCATTGCGCCATAAGCCCCCCAATCCCCATTGCGTTACTAGATCCTCCGACCCCATTACTCTTCTGGCACAAGTACTCGCTCAGCGGTTAAAATAAAATGAAACTAAAGCGATACTGGAACAACTGCCTACGACCGGTAGTCGACTACAATAAATACATTTACGTGTTGAATAGAGCTGTCATTTTGAAAGAATGTGATGCCTTTGGCAACGAGTCTATGCATCAAATTTCAGCTCGATTGAATGACGGGAAGTGGGTCAATTAACCTTCCGAATATTTTGCAAGAAAGGAAACACGAAAAAAGCACATTTAATATAACTAATTGGTGGTTGGGGTGGGGTTGAAAAATTTGACAAAAATACCTTCAAGTAATGCACTTTATAAGAACCCAATTAGTGCAACCCCCCCCCCCCCCCCTCTCTTAACCCCACTTTTTTTTTCCCTCCCAATATAACTAATTGGGGGTTGGGGTGGGGTTGAAAAATTTGACAAAAATACCTTCAAGTAATGCACTTTATAAGAACCCAATTAGTGCAACCCCCCCCCCCCCCTTGCTCGTAACCGCACTTTTTATTTCCGTCCCTGAACTATAATAACATACTAATGTCCCACCGGCTTTTACATCGCAGATTTATTACACCAACTATTACCGTTAAAAAAAGAAGAAAAAACTACTCGCAAAACGCATTTACCATATTTTAAAGGATCTCATACAGTGCAGTCATCGGAATTATATTTCGTGAAATCATTGGCATCTGGTAGCGTCAAAAAAATGTTTGGGGGTTTGGGGGTGGGGCTGAAAATTTGAAAGAATGTTCTGTCGTCGGAAACGAGGCTATGTACCTACTGTCAGCTTGATAGGTTGACGGCAAGTGGGAAAATTTGCCTCCAGAAGATTTTGCCACACGCCCAGACGAAAGAAAGAGAGAAACACACGCATAAAAGAGAAGATAATACAATATAATGATAGGTTTTAAAAACAAAAGACATGCTTTTTTAATCAGTATAAAAATATATTTTGGGATGATTCAAATTGTAAGGCTTTAATCAACTTCATAACCAATACCAGGTACAGAGAGACCGCTGATCCCCTCTATATAAATAGGAGGCAGAATGGTCAAGACATTGATCGCGGGCCCTTAAGATATAGAAGAAGAAGAAAATTTGGAGTCCTCTAACTGAAGTCAGTCATCATCTTGTATCATTCGAAGACTCGCGTCAGTTGTCATTTTATATCATTCGAAGACTTATGTCAGTCATCATCTTGTATCATTCGAAGACACATGTCAGTTGTCATTTTATATCATTCGCTGACTTATGTCAGTCATCATCTTGTATCATTCGAAGACACATGTCAGTCATCATCTTATATCATTTGAAAACTCTTGTCAGTTGTCATCTTATATCATTTGAAGATTCATATCAGTCATCAAACTCATGTCAGTCATCAAACTCATGTCAGTCGTCACACTCATGTCATGCGTCACGCTCATGCCAGTCGTCACACTCAGTTGTTACGCTCATGTCAGTCGTCACACTCATGTCAGTCGTTACACTCATGTCAGGCGTCACACTCATGTCGGTCGTCACACTCATGTCAGTCGTCACACTCATGTCAGTCGTCACACTCATGTCAGTTGTCAAACTCATGTCACTCGTCACACTCATGTCAGTTGTCATACTCATGTCAGTTGTCAAAATTCATTTCAGTCGTCAAACTCGAATTCTCTCATTGAGATTTGTTTTAACCAATGGTTTGTACTTGAGTTATTATATTATTCAAACCATAAAGAACCATTAACCAATTAAAATACCTTTTAAATCATTATTTTTTAGGTTACTATTACAGATGGGACTCATTAGAGCACAGTCAGCGTTTGGGGTCGCGACCCATGTGTAGGGAACCCACGCTATAGACCCGGTAGGTTGAGAGACAAGGTCTAAAAAGATAAACCCCTTGGGTTGAAAGACCCGGTCTCAAAAGACACTTCCTTGGGTTGAAAGACCCGGTCTCAAAAGACACTTCCTTGGGTTGAAAGACTCAGCCTCAGAAGAAAACCCTCGTGACACCCAGGTCATCTTTCTAAAAGTGTTCAGTTCTCCCACCACCCCCCCCCCCCCCCCCCCCCCCCCCCCCCCCCCACCCCCCCCCCCCCCCACCCCACAAAAGACACTTCGTTGAGTTGAAAAACTCACCCTCAGACAAAACCCCTCCCGACAACCAGGTCATCTTTCTAAAAGTGTTCAGTTCCCCCCCCCCCCCCCCCCAAAACGCCCACCTCCCATGACATATCCTCCCACGACAGATCTTCCAACAGCAGATCCTCCCATGGCAAATCCTCCCAAGAAAGATCCTCCCACGACAGATCTCCCCACGACCGCCTGGGATCAAATGAAACATCCATGACTAAAAAAGGTGATCTCCTGTGGGCGATAAAACGTTCAAATCCCAAAGCTCAGCCAACAGGAGAAGATAATCCTCCCTTGTCACACAATCCTAATGAAGGGCGATCATTAGTAACACCGTTTATGTTTAAAAAAAAAAAAATTAAAAACAAAAGACTCATGTTGACGAGCGTGAGAATTTCTTCGCCAATAAGATGTAGATATATATGAAAAAGGGTTCAATATATATCAACAGCTTCCATCAAAGATGTCTGCGTCGCATTTTGCGCATTCGTTGGCAGGACAGGGTGCCTAACGTGTAGGTTTCGGAACGTGCACATATGTTTAGCATATTCTCCTTTCTTATCAAGAGACGCCTTGGTTAGGTCATGTAAGGAGAATGGAGGAAGGACGTATCCCAAAGATGCTGCTGTATGGAGAGTTGGCAGAGGGGATAAGACATATTGGACGGCCACGCCTGAGATTTATTGACGTTTGCAAACGAAGCATTGAGAGAAGCCAATATTGAAACAAACGAATGGGAGTTCATTGCCGAACATCACTCCAACTGGTGAACAGCAGTGTTTGAAGGAGTAAAAAAGGCAGAAGATACTCGAAACGAGGCCCTTGAATCAAAAAGAACAATTCTGAAATCAAGAATTTACCGGGACTCAATATTCTCCTGCGAGAGATGCGGCCGTGATTGCCATACTAGGATTGGCCTAGTGAGCCACTCGACAAAGTGTAGAACTATGTAGATACTCTATCGTCTCACAAAGACGGAAGGATATATATATATATATATAAATATATTTATAAGTGATGCTGATAAATGATTACTTGTATAGCGCTTGTGTCCATTCTACTTTAACATGATCAAAGCACTCTGCTACCATAAAACCTATTGTCTTTAAATGGCTCGTAAATTATTTTTTATCATTGCAATCGCCATCAAAGAATATGGCAAACTGTTCCATAATTTAGGTGCTTAGGTTTAAAAAAAAAAATACGCACTCCGTATGACTTCTTTCTGTGTCCATCCACACTGGGAGCTCTCAGCAGGGAATATGATGAAGAGCGCAGGTTCTTTAATGATTAGATAATGTTTGAAAATCAGTTGTTTTAGATAGTCTATTCAAAGTGGTGATTTTTTTGTATATACATTTAAATTTTATGAGTTTGTGTTAAGGAAGACAACAACTAGCAAATAAATAAAGTTTTGGGTATTTTATCATGCTTATAAAACTCAAGATTCTCATAGCCAATCCAATCCTGACAAACGTAATGGTTAATTCAAGGTTGTATTGGCCAAACTAATTCTCTGTCCCAAAATTACTGGTTAAATAAAGGTTATGTTCGACAACCACAACCCCCCCCCCTCACAACTTACTGGTTAAATCAAGGTTTAAAATAAAGTTTCGGGTATTTTATCATGCTTATAAAACTCAAGATTCTCATAGCCAATCCAAACCTGACAAACGTACTGGTTAATTCAAGGTTGTATTCGCCAAACTAATTCTCTCTCCCAAAATTACTGGTTAAATCAAGGTTATGTTCGACAACCACAACCCCCCCCCCCTCACAACTTACTGGTTAAATCAAGGTTTGTTATCGCCAACCCAACACCCCCTCCCCTCTTACAAACATACAAATCAAGTTCGCCAATCATTCGGTGCAAAATTCTGTTAAATTGTAGGTACTTTGTAATACCCCAACTGTTCCACATATCACAACAACAACAACTGCTCGTCTCATTAAGGCAAACCATCAGCACTTCTGTTCGAGTAACAATCTTGTAATGAACGTGTCACTCAACGATGCCAGACTGTTTCAGCTTCTTCGAGACAAACAAGCTTCATCTTTGTCTCGCCAATCCTAAGGGCGTCGAAATATACGACATATCTTAGACTGACAACATGAAATATACGACATATCTTAGACTGACAACATTTTAAGAATTAAAAAAAAAACAAAAAAAAAAAATAACAACACATGTTTCTATAACAGAGAGTGAATCGAAGGACACTTATCTGAGCCGCAAGATTGAAACAAACATCAGATATAATTAACTCAGCCGCAAGATTAACAAACAGCAGATAAAATGGTTTCTTGCACAAGATTTCCATTATAAAAATATCACCTATATAACTTATAAAGCCTTTAAAAAATATAATAACTCTAGACCTACTCCTACTGCAGCTACCAATTTAGGCCGAGTTAGTGTCAAAGCAAATACCGTAGGTTTGCTCCCAACTCCGGCAACTTCTCTTCCTTCAATGCTTTTTCTAGATTTTTTTTTTTTTTTTTTTTTTTTTTTTATACTCAACTTGTTTTTAAAATTTTTGGTTTTTTCTCTTCTCCCCCCTGTTTCAGAGTATCAGTTAAGTTATTTTTTTTTTTTTTTTTTTTTTTTTTTTTTTTTTTGTATACTCAACTTGTATTTAAAATGTTCGGTTTTCTCTCTACTCCCCACTGTATCAGAGTATCAGTTAAGTTATTTAATTATTACTTATCTTCATTCTCGCCTGTTCGTTGGAGAAGTTTTCATGTGTGCTGTTTTGTTATATTGTTTTCATTCTCTCCCCCCTCCCCCCCCCTTTTTTTTTACATCGTGTAAATGTGTACCTTAACTTCCTTTTACCACAACTGATCCCCATTTATTATTCTTTAAACCAATATATACATATAGTCTGCTTTTTTAAATCTCGGTTATAAATACAAAACAAGATGATAATTCTAAAAAATAGACTCGAGAGACCGTGAAAAATACGATGTTGTACACACGACTCAAAGCAAGCTACAACAGCAAACCAACAGGGGTCCTTCTAGAAGTTTGCTCTTTTAAAATAAACACTGTCGGGGGTCGGGGTGTGGCGCGAGACTAAGGGAATTATGGCTTTTATATTTCTGGTCGAAACATTTGAATGATTTGAGAGGACAACGATATATTTTTAGGGACAAATATAAGTATATAATGTTATGTAGCTATGATAGACATATTTTTTATTTTTTTTATTGTGGAGCTTAAGAACATAATATCTTTGTTTCAAGCAGCATTAACTGTTAGATATCATTTACTTACAAAATGTATTTTTCCTATAAATTATATGCTGATTTTAAGTCAAAGAGATCTTTTAAACATTAGCTAAGATAAAAAATTACAAAATTCGAATGAAATTCAATGTAAAGTACTCAAGAGTCCCTTAATGCGGTGCCCTCGTTCAGTTGCCAAAAAGAAATTAATTTAAAGCCATGTTCATTGAATCATTTGTGTAATGTTATCGCCACCTAAATTGCAGGACTTGCTATTGACTTCCTTAGCGTCTTTGGCAGCCTAGGCTATATAACAGCGGTTTCAACACATGGGTGTCGCGACACTTTCACGAGTGTGTCTGGAATAGATTGACATTGACCGTTAGTGAGTTCATCGGATTCACAACTCTTTAGTCTGCTGAAGCTCCTGTATTCTAGGACCAGCTTGGACAACGCAACCACGTTGGGGGGTGTTGAATGCGGTCCACTCCACACTGGGGGCTCCAAATAAAATATTGCCGCCAGGTCATTTAAAGGAAAATCACTCTTTACAAAACAAAGATGATAATTTAGTAGATGTTTTTTGTGTGTGCAATGGCGTGCGATTTTTTGGGGGAAAAAAGTGGGCGGGGGCGAGTAAGAGCTCAGCACGGTGCGAAATGAGAGCGGGACTGACAAGACATATCCACTAGTGAATTACTATTTTATGTTAAAAAATGTAATATTTGGAATAAACATCCCAGACATGTAATTCTGTCTGGAATTCTCAGTGGGTCAGCGTGGAAACCGATCTTTTTTTTTTTTTTTTGCGTCACAATTACGTACATTCAGAATACAACGCCTAACAACACGAACAGGGCAATGAACTTGTTTTGCGTCACATGAACAAGGGCGTACATAAAGGAAAGGAATGTTGGCGTAATTTGAAAAAAGAAACGAAAGAAAGTGGTAATAAAACAAGTGTTATGAGGCGGGTGAGATCAACGCTGTGTGTCGATGAATCTTCAGATGTAAATAGAAAATATGCTTTCCTCAACGTCACCACAGCTAAAGTGACCACACAAAAAAACAACTAACAAAAACCAAAATTTCGTGTGTAAGTGAAGTTTTGTTGAATTATCGCATGAGACAGATACAGTGATTCTCTGATTGACAGCCAGCTGCAAACGTTAGAAAAGTGCTTCGGACTGACAGACCAGATCGCAGGGATTAGAGGTGGTAAGGGAGCGGAATTCGAGGTCGGTGAAGGCTCCCGAGCGAAAGGAGGTAAGTGATCTGGGCAGGGGGGTGGGGGCGCTTTGTGGTTCTGTGAATCAGTGTTTCTTCCGTATAAAAATTACCCAGACAACAAAGGATTGGAAACAATTCCTCCCTTCGCACCCAACCAACCGAACTAGCAGAGCCGTTCTTAGGAGTTTGCGGGCCTTAAGCATGGAGCGTAGGTTGGGGGCCCCGGAAGGAGGTTGTCCGGGGGTGGAGCTCCCTCGAGCTGAGGAGAAAACACCACCCACCACTGCAGACGGCTGCAGTGCCAGTTAAAAAAAAAAAACGGGGGATCGAGGGCGCCTCACTTGGGCCCCCTCACGTTCGGGGCCACTTGGGCCCCCTCACGTTCGGGGCCCTACGCGGATGCGTAGTCAGCGTATGCCTAAGAACGGGCCTGTAACTAGACAATGCAATGAGTTAATAAATCAAATAAATAGTGTTTGAGTTTTACAAATAGTTAAGCTCCTCATGATGTCATAAATGTAAATATTAAAGAATTAGTATGTACTAGAATGGACCTGCCTAACAATGGCGGTGGCAATGTTTACACATTGTAAGCTCCCAATCTACTAAACCTACTTGACAAAACTTGCATTCAAGTAACGCATTTTATAAAAAATTGAAAAAATAGGGATGACTTCTAGCAAATTTTTTGGCGTGCCTATTGAACACAACGTTAAAGGGCATACATGCTTAATATTAAAATTTATATTAAACACTTACTGCAATAATACGGCAATGCGACCAAGACATCCATCCACAAAAACACTTACTGCAGTAATTCCGGTATAGTAAGACTAAGAAAGACCCACAGCCACACACACACAAAAACCAACCGCACTCCGTTAATGAAAAGTCTGTGGGCAAGGGAGGCAACACCCTCCAGTCAAGAATGATCAGCCGAGTTAATGAACCTGTGGCGCGGTCGTACACACACACCGGCAAACACACCCACCCACACACACAGACACAAACATATGCACACACCTGATCAGCGAACCAGGAAGATGATAGCGTTGGACGGTGGGATGGATGCCGGGAAGAAGATGGGGGGAGGGGGGAAAAAGAGGGGGAGGGGGATACCCCCCCCCCCCGCACACCACCACACGCCCCCCACACCCCTCGTATACACACAAGTCTGTGCGCTTGCCTGCTAGGACCTCAAATGACAAGTTCATTGGGGTTAATTACAGATGACGTAATTACAGCTGCCCACTGAAGAAAAAAAAGTTATCCCCCCACCCTTTAATTGAAATGGTTTTGAAACGGAGTTAATGCCATATTCTGTGAATGCATTTCCCTCTCAATCAAAGCTATCCAACACACAAACTCCATGATGAGGATAATAATGATATTAATGACATAAATTGTAACAATGATATTAATTATAATATTGATATTAATGATATTAATGATGTCAATGATATTAATGATAATAACGATATTAATGGTAATAATGAAATTAATGATAACACTATTACTGATAATAACGATATTAATAATGAAATTAATGATAATAACAATATTACTGATAATAACGATATTTATTATATTAATGATAATAATAATAATGATAATAATGGTAATAATCATATTAATGATAACATTAATGTTATAATAATAATCAATATATATGACAATAATATAAATATTATGACAACAGTAACAAGATTTCACCAACATGGACGACGAATGCCATAGCCAAAAAACAACAAACACCGCCACTCACCATAGCTAAACAAGTTAGCCAGCCGCAAGTCCAATAAGAAAACAAAACACGTTGTAGATTTGACCAAACCTGATACGCTCTGATACTCAACCTACCGGTTTATTAAAGACAGTATATCCATCCTGGTGCGACCGACCAGAAACTCAACTCAGCAGTTGAACTTTTCCCGCACACCCAGCGAGTCATCCACCTGATGAGATTACACTCACGCACCCCACGCCCTTCGCGCGCCCCCCCCCGCCAATCCCCCACCCCCACCCTCACACACGCACACACACTCCAAGAGTTGCAGACAAAGAAAGTTGTACGTTCTCTGACATTGGTATGTAGAAGTTTACCGGCAGCAGGTGGCTGGAAATATTGGCTGTGTTCGGTAGAGGATTTAGACTAGTAGGGAGCCCCCCCCCCCCCCACACACCCCCTCCTCAACCAAATAATTACACCTGTTTGAAAAAAAAAATTAATACCCCCTCCCCCCCC
>CAXITT010000242.1:826858-854406 GCA_964033795.1 Lymnaea stagnalis
GATAGATGGATGGATGGATAGATAGATAGATAGATAGATAGATAGATAGATAGATAGATAGATAGATAGATAGATAGATAGATAGATAGATAGATAGATAGATAGATAGATAGATAGATAGATAGATAGATAGATAGATAGATCTGACAGACCGGGTGAAATAAAGCCAATGACCCTTGCTGGTTTTACTAGGTGAAATTAAATGTAACACCTGACCTTAATTCGCCGACTGTTAAGTGAGCCATCAGTTATGTCAAGTTGGGGTGCCATTGGATGGGATGGGTGGAAAAAAAAGAGACGGTTATAAAAATATATCTTGATTGATTACTAATTGAAATGAATCGCCATCTTGTAACGTTATGATATTTAAAGGTTTAGAAGAAGAAATCGGGTTTCTTTTTAATCAGTTATGACGTCATGATAATCATGTCCATACACCAGGGAGTAAAAATTTGCAAAATTAACAGCAATAAAACTTATGGTACGAAGCGGAGCCACAAACAACGAAACTAAAGCCACTCGATGTACGGGACCACTGGGTACGCGGGACCACTCGATGTGCGGGACCAATCGGTGTGCAGGACCACTCGATGTGCGGGACCAATCGGTGTTCGGGACCACTCGATGTGCGGGACCAATCGGTGTGCAGGACCACTCGATGTGCGGGACCAATCGGTGTGCAGGACCACTCGATGTGCGGGACCAATCGGTGTTCGGGACCACTCCGTGTGCGGGAAAACTCGGTGTGCAGGACCAGTAGATATGTAGGACCACACGGTATGGAAAGGGGGGGGGGACACCATTCCTATGGTAAAAAAACTTAAATTCACGACCGAGGAAATAAAGTTACAATAAATCTCATTTTGATTCGAGTGTTACCATTTCGTTGGTCACATTTTATTTTGCTTCAGTATTCTCTCAAGGTACACCTTCCCGGACTTGTTGGGGTACAGACTTTCTTTGTCTTACTCTCTCGTGTGTTGGTCCAAGCCCCCAATCTGTAGGCGTGATATTAAGACAAGAGGAATCCCTCCAAATAACCACACGCACACACAAGTGTCGTCGTAAGACATGGGCACACTGGGTAATGGCCCAGGGCCTCACGCCTCAAAGGGGCCTCACGCCTCTAAGGGGCCTCACACCTCAACGGGGCCTCGCGCCTCAAGGGGGCCTCACGCCTCAAAGGAGCCTCATACCTCAAAGGGGCCTCACGCCTCAAGGGGGCCTCACGCCTCAAAGGGGCCTCACGTCTCTAAGGGGCCTCACACCTCAAAGGGGCCTCACGCCTCTAAGGGGCCTCACGTCTCTAAGGGAATTATGCTGCATATACTTTTAATGAACATTGAATTCCTTTTTGTGGAAATTTAAATTGCTTTCAAGATGTTTGTTCAACAAGATGTTCTGTTTTCACATCAATTCAATTTATTTTTTTCCTTTTATAAATTATCAGTGTGAAAAAAATCCAGGCATTTTTCTTTTTTTGGTGTGGGGAGGGAGATAAATGAAAGAGTGTTACAAAAGGCGCCATAAGTTCATTATTAAGTCTTTTAAATGAAGAAAGTGATGATACTTAGAAATTATAAACAAACTTTTTAAGTTACTGCATTTGTTTGGAGATTCATACTCCTTTATCTTACCTCAGATAAATCACTAATTAGTAATTTTAGGGCGCCTTTTGTTAATATTTCCTTTGTTCTTTTTCATACCATTTAGATCCAATTAAATAAAATTGACCTGTTTTGAATATCAATACAAAATTTATAGACCTTTTCTACAAAACAGTTTTTTTTCTTTCTCTTTTTGGTAACAGTAAATGTTTGAAAAACCTACTTAACTTTTAAATAGTTGCAAATTGGAAACTATTTTACCGGTACTAATCTACTCAACTTTTTAATATGTTTTTATTTTCAAAACGATCAACTGTTTGACCGGAAATAAAAAAAAAAAAATCATTCAATGATGAAGTAGTTTAAACAAATAAATAGTTTCAAAAGAAAATTATGAAACAGCATGACTATTGTTACAGAGAGCTTGTTTACATAATATTTCTCGTGTGTGCCCTCTGATTGACCCCGCATGAGACGCTATGTTCACAAAGGGGTGTGGCTTAGGTCTTTGAAGTGGCTTGTTTACAATCGGCTTCCAATTACGCATTGGGTAGATTGTTTTCGGGTAATTTCTGGAATATACTTCTTAACCCGAGATATGTAAACAACACGTCATAAGCCCTTCTCGAAGCATCTTACTCCACATATATATAAGGGATTGACAGGCACGACGAGAGAGATTTTTTGAGATAGATTCTCTTAACAATTACGAGGCGTGTTTTATTCTTTGTGTATTTGTGTGCTCCTACTTATATGTGTTTATTTCGCATTATTTATTGGCATCATTATTTCTAATTGTATTAACTGTGTACCGGTACGACATCTGCCATACTGTAAGTTGAAGATTGTAATTTTATTTTATTNACTGTTTTGGGTCGTATCTTTAATATTGTTGGTTCTATGGTATCGTCCTTTGTTAGGCACTGCTTACAACGAGCCAATTAAAATTAAAATAGGAGATTAATTTTTCCCAATACAAGTCAGTGCGTAACACTATTTAGATACAAAAATACCAAAAAAAAAGAAAGAAAGAAAAACCGAAAGGAAATTTTGAACTAATGAATGGTCAAGGTGACCAAAGTTTCAACACAGCATCCTTTCTGTTGCTAGCCGCTTTAAGTGCAGACTGGTGAAAAAACTAAATTCCTCTATGCGTCAAAATTTTGAATTTCTCAAAAAATTTTAAGGGAGATTCTTACTGGGATCCCCCCCCCCCCATCTTACCACCGGTTTCGTTCGGCACCCCCTCCTCCCCCCTCCCCCGTTCTCGATCTCTTCTTCCTCCCTAATCAAAGGGACAGTACCCACAAATTTAATCTAGAAAAAAGAGCCCCGGATGTAAATAATTACACATTTTTTTTTTGAATAGAAGATTTTTCTTTAGTTTGGTATACGTAGTTGATAGATTCCAGGGGTGAAACTAAGCTAGGGCTAAACTAGTAGCCTCATGGGCAGTGGCGTAGCTAGGGGAGGGGGAGGGGGTCCAAATTCGAAAGTTCCCCCCCCCGGGCCCACTCTCAAGGTGGGCCCCCAAAGGCGTGTCCGAAATTTTTTTTTACATTAAGCATTGTCGAATGTTAAAGTGCAGGGGCCCCTAAAGAGGCCATGCCCCCCCCCCCAAATCCCTGGCTACGTCACTGCTCATGGGTCCCAGTAACAAAATGAATTTATGGTTATTTATAGCGGGGCTGGCCCAGGGTGTCAAAATGCCACATTATGGTGCTGATAAATGCCCTGCATCCCCCACCACCACAGACGCTGCACTGCTCACCCCCCCCCCCCCCACGCGGATAACATTACTTGAATGAAACTGGTCGAAACGTATGGTAAAACCTGGGCCCTAATGATACTCATAATATTACTTGAATTGTAGGCTATAGACAGAACAGTACCGAGGAAAATTGGCGCCCAGGGCGGACTAGTAGAACAACTTTAACGCCACTGTCTAAGTGAATTACTTGGGATTTTATCGTTTAATTCCCTATTAAGGGCCTATCTAAAGAAGACTTTGGCGCCCCCTGATGCCAGGGGTGATTGGACCTCTTCCTCCCTCAAAGAGTATATAATGAATAGGGAGCTCTACTTCATTACTTTGCCCATGCCCCCCTCCTCCCTCCCGCTGCTGTAAAGACGGCCCTAATTACACTTACAACTTAACATCCAAAAGGAAGCAAACATACCCAGTGTATATATTTTTAAACATTCTTTTTTTTGTTTGTTTGTAATAATCACCCAACTTTGAATTTTGAGGGACCTTTCCAACAATTACGTTGTAATGTTATAAATTATATTTTTTTAACCTTGACCATTTCAACACAGACTTTCTTGTGTTATCCTTATTGGACCTATTCTTTCGGTGATCATATTTTAATGATCCACCAAAAACTCCAGTGATTATTTTGTAAATCAAATGTGTAGATAAAGTCAGTATGATTTTTTAAAAAGTGGGTGGGGGAGGGGTGTTGCAGCAGCAATAGAGGCATGCAACGGTCCTGAACGAATGTCGAGGGAGGTGCTCATTGACCACCCCCCCTCCCCCCAAATGTTTGATACATTCAAAATGGCAGGGTGAATTAGGAACATACCCGAATTTTAGTTTTGCATCATTGTACACACAATCCCAGATTAACAGAACAGATGCTTGTGGGAATTTTAGTTTCCCCTGACCTGGTTTTGTTTACTAATCCTTAAGTTTTAGCTGTTGTTTCTAAAAAATGTTTTATCAACAATTTATGTATACAACCACTTTACAAATGAATGAATATTGAGGCCTAAACAAAAATACAGTAAAAATAATTTCCTGCACGCAGTGGGCCAATTGTACTGGCGCGTACGTCACATAAAAGTCCGGCTAACAGCATTGCCCTAACGTTTTTTTCTGTTTTTTGCTGGCATCCGTCCATCACAATAGGATTTAAGCTGGTTCCCAACAGCAAATCGCCTCTCTCCACGCCGCTGGATAACCCAAGGGAACATCATGTGGATGATACAGCTTGGCACCAGTGGCGTCGCAGGAGTTGTCGGAATGTTTCATTGTACCAATGTTATGTGCCTACGGGACTCCATCTCCGGGTGTGAATTCAGAGTTGTCCTTCTCTTAGATGAGTTACCATCCAAGGTTAACGAGTCCCGGGGTGCTGGTGATGTTTTTGCTTGACAGGGCTTTGGCAACTTGAGATTCGCTTAGTTTAGACCACTCAGCCACCCAGCAACTAAACTATTGCACTAACTATAGTCTAAATATTCAGCGAGACCAAAATAAAAAGCAGTAGTACATAATCTCCCACCCACACAGAATGATATAGTTCCGGACCAATTACAGACTTTACACAATAGCTGTGCATCTTTCTTTTACTTCCTCTTAAAAGAACACATTTTGCAACACCCCCTTTAAAACACACACATTAACATAATCAACACACACATATTTACCCATATTTTGTAACTCAACCCTGAAAAGCAATCACCATTTCAGTCTCTTGTGTTTCCATCTCATAAGATGTATTGATCCAAAGGTCAAACATTTTATCCTCACTCAAATTCAAATGCACATATTCACCTGACACTCAACTTGTAATAAATCTAATATTTTAAACTCATTTTAATGGTTACAATCACAATTAGTGCTGAGTAGGTGATTGGGTGTCCATGTTTATGTATAGAGAATGCTTTTGTTTAGGTTTAATATACCTTTAAGAATATGGTCTTTGTATGTAATTTTTAAACATTAACATTATTCATTTATAACAACTTTTGCCTTGTTTCTTTAATAATAACATTTCAAATAAATAATAAAATTCTAGGGAAACCAAATAACACATTATTTATGTAAGAAAAAAAACAACTTATAACTAGCAAAACTTAAAAAATTAATTTTTCAAAATATAAAATATAATAAGTGTTCTTTCTAGTGAAATATGTATGTGTGAATTTATTTTTAATGAAAAGATTTGTAAACTAGTAGGGATCAATGCAAGTAAAAATATATTATGCAGGTGTAAGTTAATTAAGAATAATAGATAAGCACAAATTACAAGAAAAGAAAGCAAAAAAAAACTAAAGATATTTTTACATTTGCCATGTTGTTTTATTTCATTTAATGAAGATTTTGAACTCACCTGCTGTTGTTATTTTTATCATCAATCATATTTTTAAATCATGTCATTATCTTTTAACACCTATGCTCACCTGATGTTGTTATTTTTATCATCAATTATATTTTTAAATCATGTAACAATCTTGCAACACCTACACTCACCTGATGTTTCATAGTTCAGCAATTCAATATTGTTTATTTCCAAGAAAGTTTATAACATAAACATTATTAAGTGGCTTTTATTAATACATAGATAACTATTTGATTTAATTTTTAAGATGTACTGATTACCTACACATTTTTACTTTTCCTTTGTGTTACTGATTATAATAATAATTTGAAATGTTAAAAATTTAAATTAACTTTTTACTCAAATTTAACATGAAAATTCCTTAGAATTTCACTACTAAGAATTATGGGTTAGATGTCGAGGCAAGTTTTATTACAATAATTTGAATGATTTATTATGAAATTAACTTACTGTCTGGCCCTCTCTCAATAATATGAATCCTTCAATCAAATTGAAAATTTTAAATTAAATGTGATCAAATAAATAGCTTAACTGTGAAGTTAAAAAAAATAGTAGGCAACAAACATTTTGAGAAGAAATAGATTTACAAGAAAAAAATCGTATTCGTAATATCTTATTCTTGGAGAATTCTAAATTTACTTTTGGCTATTTTAAAACTAGATAGGTATGTCTACTGAACCCAATCTAAGTCATTTTCATCATTCACCTGGTTTCAATTATTTTCTTTTGAAAGACTTAACTTATCATCTGTGTTACAGTAGCTTGTCACTATACAAAGAAATATGCTATATTTTCTAATAAACTACTCTTTTTGATATACTTAAGTTCTGGTCATAAATAAAGGTTCGTTTAAGGATGCTTGTATTACCCATGCTCCATTGATTACCTTAATTAAAAATTAGATGATTTTAAAAGAAATTTTGTTTGAACATGACTGAAATGTATAATTTAATTTTAGTCTTGATTTAATGAGATACCTGATACTCGTCACTTAGAAAGTGAAATGAAATTAATACTTCAGACCAAGAAACAGACATTTAAAAAAAATGGAAACATTTCAAAATAATTTTTAATATAACTTTGTCATGAAAAATAAAAGCTATTAGATCTATATGTAAATGTATCCATAAATCAAAAGATTTGTAAAAAAAAAAAGGTTTATAAGGAAATGAATTACTCATAAAAATGTATTTGGGATTGTTTAAAATTAAAGAAAAAACCCCAGATAAAATGAAATAAAATTTTAAAAGGGTAGCTTTTGTTACCCGTGATTTTAACCATGATTTTGATTTTGATGAAAACCTCTTAATAAACTAGTTCTTAAATTAGTATCCCCAAGACTATGTATTTTTGTTAATTTTTTAATAAATATGTTAAAAAAATTAGCTAATGCTATCTCAAAGCCATAATTTAACACTATTTTAAAACATTATTTTGTTTTACTATATAGTATAGTACGTTCAAAAAGAAATTTGACGAAAATTTTAACGTGTGAACTGAAAAAAAGATTCGACCAAATTTTCGGTCGATCAAATTACCGTCGATCAATTTACCGTCGACGAAATTTCTTTCGATCAAATTTCCGGTAACCGTTAACTATGGATGGGACACTTTGTAATTTATCAAAAGAATCTTATAGTCTTAAAGTAATTTGAAATTTGAAATCAGTATGATTTACCAGCATGCTCCCTCTGAAGTCACACATCTAGTAGAACTAATAAGTTCCCGATTTGGTTAAGAGAACTCACTGAATGGCTGTTTGAAACAATTTAAATTTTTAAATGTCTTGTGTTCAAATTATTTTATTTATGTGCTGAAATTGTAAAATGCAATCATAAAACATTTCCATTTTTTTTTATAAATAAAAGAATCTTATCTTATCTTATATTTCAAGTAGTTTAAGTTTAGTGCCTCGTTCTGATATTTAAGGTGATTTAAATGTCTCATGTCTGATCTGTAAGATCGTTTGGAAAATTATAACCATTTATACTGATTTTTTCCCTCATTAATTTTGAACATTATTTTCATTATTCAATCTTTTTTAGTTATTTTAATTGTATTTTAGTTCAATAGAAAATAAAACTACAACAATGAGAGCATTGTAAAATAATAAATATAAGTCCTGCTTTAATAATGGGGCTGTATTCGAATGTTCGGAAAAAATATGTGTGGGACGTTCCTTACTTCGAGTTGTTGACAGATCGTTGATGAAACCGACCAGTCGGGATTAACTAACAACTTGCCAGAGCGTCTACAAGGTAAACGTCACTTCAAGTTGCCAATCATAAGATTAGAGATTAATCCTATAACACAATTTCTCCCAATCCTAAAGTACATCGTAATATGCACAGTTTTTGGGGATTAATAGCAAGAAATCAGATAACTACGCAGCTATCTTGCAACCTAAGAAAATTTTCGTAAATTATTTGTTGTTGTAATGTTAAACCTTTCAGCATTGGTTAACAGCAACCGGTTGATGTTGGTCATCGAATATAGCTATCGTAATAGAAAATTAAATAACTGTTCCTTCTTTATTAAATTAGCTGCAAAAAGTTATATATAGATTAGATTTTTTAAAAAAAGGTTCATACCTCGTTTTGCTAGTTCATTGAAAAAAATGGAACTGTTAGGCAATTAAAGAAATAATATTAAAATTGATGTATTATTTAATCAAATTAATTTATTATAATCGTGGCTAAAGAAAAAAGCTGTTGCAATCATTTACGATCTACATTCGATCTAAATAAAGGTTCTGCATCAAGAATATCTTGGGTCAGTCATTAGGGTAAACCAGATCGAGGTCAAGTGATTGATCATGAAGGCGCCCAAACCAAAGCGACGCTAGAGCAAGGTGACCACGGCGGCGGCATTTGGCGCCTTTACTCTCGTTATGTCCGACATGCGACCTACATTTGAAGATGTCAGTTCAATGACTGGAACGTGTTTCCTCATGACATGTGGTCATATCGATTATCGATGATTCTCAAAAATTTTTGGCAAACGAAAGATTCGTGTAAAAGCATCTGAGTTTTGATTAGTAGTTAGAAAAAAAAAATAGAATTAGAAGTCAAGTTTGGAATCTTGTGATTCTTACTAGCAAAAGTTAAAACTATTTTTTAGCAATTATTTGTATATAGAATATATTCTATCAGACCTACGTGCCATGACTGTTATACATTTGTTTTATTAAGGTAGTACTCCGAGAGTACTGTCTCCAATGAACACGGTAACTCAAGGCCCATAACTGTACACGTTGCTTCGTTACATCGTATGTTTGTCATTTCCCATGTGAGTCATTTTCTTGTTGGCGATTTTCTTGGTGGTCAATTTTCTTGTTGGCAATTTTTCTTGTTGGTCATTTTCTTGTTGGTAATTTTCTTGTTCGTCATTTTATCGTTGGTCATTGTCACCCTTGGTCATTTTCTTGTTGGTCCTTGTCACTGTCGTTCATGTTCTTGTTATTCATTTTCATGTTGGTCATTTTCTTGTATTTTTGGTCCCTTTTTAATGTTCATTGTAGAAGTTATTAGATCTTTTTCATGTTAACCATTATACAGCAAGCAACCGATGTTGCACGAGGCTCTAATAAATAAAAATTGTATAATTTTTTTCATGCTTGTTGGTTATTGTCTATGTAGGTCATTAATAAGACCGGGAAATTGTCAGGAAAAAAACAACAACGAAACGAAATCTTTACCAAATAATAATAATAATATTAAAATAATTAAACAAGTCTCTGTTTCAAGGAGACCTGTTTTAATGAGCTTCGTCAATAAATTCCATTAAAATGACAACAAAAAAATATAATAAATAAAAAATAAATAAAAAATTAAAATTATAATAAAATAAATAAAGACGAGCCATTTTCACTCCTTTACCAGTGATGCGGAGTGTACCGCGGAGCTGGCGTGTGACTGTGGGGGCTGTGGAAAAAGAGAATTGAAAAGATGTATAACATACAAGCTGTATATAACAAACGTATCAAAGGCGAAGCTTTTCATTTGTTGATATAGAGAACGGGCGCTTTAAGTGGCTCTAGGGTGGACTAAATGATACAGTAAAAGAAAGGGTTCGTCAGGCAATTGGGGAGTACGATGACCTACTGGTGACTGTGAAAAAACGCAAACTACAATGGTACGGCCACGTAACAAGGAAACAAGGGCTTGCCAAAGAAATATTGCAGGGCACCGCAAGAGGGGGGAGAAGAAGAGGAAGACAAAGAAAAAGATGGGAGGATAACATCAAAGCGTGGGCAGGACTAACACTGGACGATGCAGTGCGTAGCGCTGAAGACAGAGAGGAATGGAGGAGGATGGTTCACATGTCATCTGTGGCGCCCCAACGGTCCAAGGCTTATGGGACATGAGGATGAGGAGGAGGAGGGTGGACTATCCCGCACAGTGTAGTAGTTTTGTCAGGGGGAAAACCCGATACCATAATTTATCTAACCATGGCGCACTTCCTGTTTGTAAAAATAAAGAGGCACTATGTTGACAACAGACCAATGTCATGTCTATCAACCATAATTGAAATCGACATGTATTTGACATCGTGTTCCGTGGCATAGCGACTTACTACAAATATTTACGCCACAACGATGTCATTTACAAAGCCCCTTCTCCCATAAAATTTTTTTTGGGGGAATACACCCATGCCCTTAAAATAACCACATCACCCATATCCAAATCCTCTGAAAAAATTCTCTCAAATAAAAAAAATAATAATAAAAAAAATAAATAAATAAAAAGAGCATCTTCAAAGTTTTGGGGGAGATAATGTCCAGACATTAACTTTTTTTTTTTCCTGAGAAATATTTAGAAGAAAAGATAATCAAATTTAAATTATGATCGAACCGGTCACGTGACTTCGACGGCTTTCATTTACAGATAAAACAACACCCCCACCAATGTATGAAATAACAACAAACATGAAATCCGCGGCCTTTCAAAAATCACAAGTTTTTAAACAACCGTTGGGTAATGGCGGCTGAGCATGGCGTCGCTCGATGAGATCATCTTCAGGTCTGTCAGGATCCCGTGGGTGCTGGCGGGGAGCGACTCCCAGGACACGGTGATCGGTTCATACGCCACGATGGTCGACTGACGCCCGTGGGCGGCGTCCTTGTTGGCGCTGGTGACCTGGCGGTGCTCCTCGATCACGGCTTTTTTGTTGTCATCCTTCAGGATGCTGTGGATCTTTGGTCTCAGCAGCGATAAGGACTTGGCGAGCCGCGGGCGTGGCGGGAGGCTGGGAAGGGGGAGGGGGGGTGGAAATGAGGTTAGGTATTGAAGTAACTGGCCAGGTAAATGTAGAAAGGTGTAGTTAAAAAAAAAAAATAATTTAAAGAACATATTAAAAAAAAATGTCATTGTCGTTCCTAAAAAAAATAGTAATATAAGATTAAGATAAGATGCTTTCAGTGATATAAGAAATGGACTTCTGTTTTGATTCACATTTCACTTATTGTTATCAGTATTGAAAGTCTTGGTTTGAGATTTTGTTGTTTCTGAAAATTGGTATGTAGCGAAGAGTTAGGTGAATTATTCAATTTATATATATATATATATATATATATATATACATACATCGATTTAATGTTTTTGTTTCGTAAGGCTACATGGTGGAGTTTTTGTTCAACCCTCTATAACTAGACTTAATTTGTTTTTTTTTAGTCATACATTCAAATGTTAACATTTAAAAAAAAAAAATGATCACTAAGTAAGTCGTTAATTCCACTAAACGCGTAAACTGAATCCTGATTTCTAGGCTAGACAAATACTCTAGATGTTGTTATGGTTTGACCCTAATTGGTCTGGGTAAAAAACAACTTAAAGAAAAAAACCCTCTTAATACTAGGATGGAATATTGTTCCACCACACCCCTACTTTTTAAATTTTTTTGGTCATTACCTGGGAGTAATTTTACGTTAAAACTATAGGTAACCATTGTTGACTCCTAGCCAGCGGTGTTGACCCATCTACAGGTGGTGTTGACCTACCTAAAGATGACGTTGATCTACCTACTGATAACGTCTACCGACCTACAGGTAAAGTTGACCTACCTGCGAGCGGTGTTAACATACCTACAGATTGTGTTGACCTACCAGGAGATTATGAAAACCTTCCTACAGATTTGTTTAGACCTACCTACAGAGTGGGTCGACCCACCTGCAGATTGTGTAGACCTATCTAATGATTTTGTAGACCTACATACAGACGGTGTAGATCTACCTACAGATTGTGTAGTTCTACCTACAGAAGGCGTAGATCTACCTACAAATTGTGTAGACGTCCCTACAGACGGTTAAGACCTACTTACAGCTTGTAATGACCTACCTGCAGATTATGTAGTTTTACCTACAGACGGCACAGATCTACCTACAGATTGTGTGGTGTAGACCTACCTGCAGAGGGTGTAGATGACCAGTGCAGCAAACAGCAGCGTCACTATACCCACAAGACCAAACTGCCAGAAACACCCTTCAAATTCATTTTTTTCAAACGCTAGGTAAGGTGGCGGCACGTGCGGGACACTCCAGGTGTTCTCGGCCAGTCTGAGCACGGAGGAATTAATATTATGAGACCACACACACTTATAACATTGCACCACCCATCTATAACATCGCACCACACATCTATAACATTGAATCACACATCTATAACATGGCACTACACATCTTTAACATTGCACCACACATCTATAACATCGCACCACACATCTATAACATTGTACCACCCATCTATAACATGGCACTACACATCTCTAACATTGCACCACACATGTATAACATTTTATAACACATCTATAACAAGGTACCACACATCTATGACATTTTATAACATATCTGCAACGTGGTACCACAGATCTACAACATTTTATAACACATCTATAACTTGGTACCACACATCTATAACATTGCACCACACATCTATAACATTGCACCACACATCTATAACATGGTACCACACATCTATAGCATTGTACCACACATCTGTAACATGGCACTACACATCTATAGCAGTGCACCACACATGTATAAGATGCACCACACCTCTATAACATGGTACCACACATCTATAACATTTTATAACACATCTATAACATGGTACCACACGTCCATAACATTACACCACACATCTGTAACATGGTATTACACATCTATAACATTGTACAGTCCTTCTATAACATTTTATAACACATTTATAACATTGCACCACACATCTATAACATTGTACAGCCATTCTATAACATTTTATAACACATTTATAACATTGCACCACACATCTATAACATGGTACCACACGTCTATAACATTGTATCACACATCTGTAACATGGTATTACACATCTATAACATTGTACAACCCTTCTACAACATTTTATAGCACATCTATAACATTGCACCACACATCTATAACATTACACCACACATCTATAACATTCACACATCTATAACATTTGATCACACATCTATAGCGTCGAACCACCACACATCTAAAGTGGTTATAATAAACAATTGTTTGTCTGTTAATTTTTCTTTAGATTTTGAATATTTGTTCAATAAATTTTATTTTATATAAGTGCGTGGCAGCCGTAGGTTGAATTTAGCTCTGCAACAGGAGGGACATACAACAACCAAATGAACACGGCTAGAACCCAAAGTGATGTAATTTTAAATACGTAGAACAATGCCGTTAGCTCACTCGTTGCAGCACACCCTCGTCCTGGTCACATTATGCGTGCACGTGCAATTGGTGCAGACGGTGAGGGTCAAGTCTGCATAACACGGCAAGTTGAACACGGCAGCTGAACACATGTGGATAGAGAAAAATTGATACATTGAACACGGCAGCTGAGCACATGTGGATAGAGAAAAATTGATAAATTGAGCACAGCAGCTGAACACATGTGGATAGAGAAAAATGGATACATTGAACACGGCAGCTGAACACATGTGGATAGAGAAAAATAATTTCAAATTTTAGGCTTTAATTTAACGTTAGGTATAAATTATTCGTTTCTTTAACGTCCTTACAATGTTTATCAAATAATGTGTCATAGACTTATCAGGGTGCTGGCTGTCTCACTGAAACAATGCCAATCTTGAGTTCAAACCCCCCCCCCCCCCTCCCAAAAAAAAAGAAAAAGAAAAAAAAAAAAGACCAAGTCAGATAAAAACATCACTAGAACCTGGGTTGGATGTAACCCCTTAACCTTGTATGGCAGCTCACCTAAGAAANAAAAAAAAAAAAAAAAAAAAAAAACAAATTAAAAAAAAAAACAATTAAAACCTGGGTTGGATGTAACCCCTTAACCTTTGAAGGACACCCACCAAAAAAAAAAGTGAAAAAGAAAAAATAAAAAAAAAAAAAAAAAAAAAAAAATCCTAGATGACTCCCGTAGGCGGAAAAAATTACTACAATGAAAAATTTTGGCACCTCCTGTGACGCTACCGGACCAAACTGTATCATCCATATATGGTGTTCCCTTGGGGTTACCCAGGAGCGCGGAGAGATACGATTTGCTTCTTTAGGGAACCAGCTCATACGCCTAAAGACACAAATCCCAGGCCTGTGATTTCGTCCTGCGAAGTCTTACACCATCGTCACGTTGTGACGGACGGATGCCAGAACCAGTCTTATAAGAGTTGATCTCAATTTAATAAACATGATGATTTTTATAGAGATGAAAATCCATCAATCCATTTATTCATGGACTTCGGTAATTCGGGCTCCAGACATTCTCCATGGTTTCCATTGGAACTTCGAAATTTTCAAATTTCAGAGGCCATTATTCCAAGTAGAGATATTTGGTTTTCTTTTGTTTGTTTGCGCCATTTTTATTAAGAGATAGTACTTAAGAAACCTTCGCTCAAAGTACTTAAGAAATCTGTGTTTATATTACTTAAGAAACCCATGTTTATAGTCCTTAAGAAACCCGTGTTTAAAGTACTTGAGAAACCTGCGTTTATAGTACTTCAGAAATAGCCTTTTCCCACGCTACTGTAATATACATCAAGAAGCTCTAAATTGTTTTAATAAAACTTTAAAAAAAAAAAAAAAATTACTTAAAAAAATGGAAAGTTCAACAATGCAAATTCCTGAACAGTTAAGGTGACAACAGGAAAGGTAAAATTAAAAGAAAAAAAAAAAAAGAATGTTTATAGTCCTTAAGAAACCCGTGTTTAAAGTACTTGAGAAACCTGCGTTTATAGTACTTCAGAAATAGCCTTTTCCCACGCTACTGTAATATACATCAAGAAGATCTAAATTGTTTTAATAAAACTTTAAAAAAAAAAAAAAATTACTTAGAAAAGTGGACAGTTCAACTATGCAGATTCCTGAACAGTTCATGTGCCAACATGATAGGTAAATTTAAAAGAAAAAAAAAAATAGGCACACAGTTGACGGCGTGTACCTCATAGGTCAAAGGTGATATAATAGACAAGTGTATAAAACATATATGTGTAAACACTCAAGAAGATGCAGTCTTTGATTAATCAGTGGGAATAACCCCAGCTTCACATGAATCTCCCACCCAGCTCTCCTTCGTTTCATTTATTTTTTGTGCAAAATCAATTGAGTTTGAAGGTTTTGCCTTAAAAAGAAATAAATAATTTTTTAAAAATCACAAGGGGAATAATCATGTTATGAAATTAATCATAAGTGGTAGTGTTTGTTAAATCCCTTTTATCTTCCACTTTTGCACTTATAGAGTGGATGATAAAATGACCTGATCAGAGACTAACGCACATTTCTCTTCTCAGAGAAGGATTCTTGTTGCTACTTATAGAATTCAACAAAATAAAAGTTTAGCTTTTATCCCCATGATTATAACTCTAGATATTCAGGGCCTGATTAAGCAGCTATTTAAGGCCGGCGTCAAGGGTATATGAGAATCTCCGTTGTAAAGATGACCGCTGTTCGGTCCGTTAATTGTTTCCCGAGTTGTATTATGGTGGCGGCACATTCGCCGAATGACAAGAGACGCATGCCAAAACAAGTCAGTGTGTGAATATAAGAGTCGTGACCAAGAATTTTTTAAAATCTGGTTTTATGAGGACACATTTCAACCAATGGAATCTTTCGGCGAATACCCGGATACCGAGAATAAATATAAACAGTTGTCATTGTCAATTAATAAAGTGTTGCTGCGTCTAGTATTGATGTGCGTGACTCTCAGTGCCGAGTGCGGCGGTGTTAAGAAGCCCCCCTCCCCCCCTCCCCAGGTTAAAACAGTTTTCTGAAGGCCTCAACGAGAGAAACCAGAGTATTTTGACATCCGGATTAAACCATTGGGTTGACTACGCTACACCCTTGGACCCTCCTACAGGAGGGGCGCCTGTGAATAAAGTACAAGCTGACTAAATGTTAACACATTTGGAAGTGGGACACTGACTACTACATCTGGCCAATGCGCCGTTAGGAAACGAATCCAGAACATTGTCCAGATTAATTATATATAATTCAAAATAAAGAAGTTGAACTTACATCTCAGGAGATTATTTTGGCTCTTACCTCGTAAAGGTGCCATCCCGGGATCAGTTATAACGTCTAGAAGAGAATTTGTCACAAGACTGAATGGTTTATATGTGTAAAGAGTCTTTAGCTCAGAGGAAGTCTGTTAGAGCTTCCGGTTTTTTAAAAATTGACAATCATTTAAATTTGTGTTTTAAAAGGAAATTCCCGAAGCAGTGCGTTAAAAAGATGATTAGATTGATATCTTTTTAACCTAAAAACATTTTGCTTCATTGTTTATAAATTTTTTTTGGTCTTCTCTCTCTCTCTCTTTTTTTTTTCTCCATCAAATGATAATTTTAATTAAACTTTTTGTCCCGTCCCTGGTGCCAACTAAACTTAGAAACGCCACTGTTAATGAGGCAGACTTGACTGTGGCGCAGCGATGAGGTTACATTTAGGACAATAATGTAGGAGACGGTTTCGACTTGCCTACCTTTTGTATGGTCAGGGTATAAAAATAACAATGAAAAAAAAAAAATAATCATCCTGGTTGTTGTAAAAAATGCATTTATAATATTTTTTAAAAATATCCACGACAAAGATTGAAATAAATAATTAAAAGTGTTCTTTTGTTAGGCATTGCATTGTACAACTTCAAAACAAACACATTTTTTTTTTCTTTTTCTTTTTTTTTGCATTATCAGATTCCTTTGCACCATAATGCACCACTGATAGATAAACACGTGAAAGAGCCGAGAAAACACTTCTATATGGTCGTGGCGATGCCAAAACACCTTTCTAAAGGATCTGCTGTGCTGAAAACTTTCTTGAGCTATCGCATGAGTAGTTGGGTGAGTTTCTTGAACAATACCGATAAGGGGCTCGATAGATGGGATCGTCAGTGTCAGTCAGCTCTGTTTTTACCGGACATTGGCGCCATTAGCATTTCCCATTTTTTTTTTTAAAATATTTTTTTTTTGGTAATACTAGTTATACCCCGAAAACAATGGCAGCGCAATGCGTGAAATTCCAAGCTACTAAAGTCACATGACAAAACATGCAATCAAGTAACAAGCTTTATAAGATCCCCCCAATTAGTGCTCTCTCCACAAACCCCCCCCCCCGGGATATACTCACGTACATTTTTTCAACGCCCTAAACCATAGTAATATTATCATGTAACACTCCCTTTTATACACCAAGCTACTAAAGTCACATGACAAAACATGCAATCAAGTAACAACCTTTATAAGATCCCCCCAATTAGTTCTCTCTCCCCAAACCCCCCCCCCAGGGATATACTCACGTACATTTTTTCAACGCCCTAAACCATAGTAATATTATCATGTCACACTCCCTTTTATACCGCAGATGTGTTCCACGACTAGCTAGAGCCCATTAAAAAAAATTAACGGCCTCAACTTTCGATCTTTGTGGACCCTTAATATATAGAAAAAGAAACATGCACTCAAGTAAAGCACTTTATAAGATTCCCAATTAATGCTTCCCCCCCGAACCCCCTCCCTCGGTGCGGTAACGCCCCTGACCAATATTAATATTCTAATGTCCCAGCTTCCTTTTACACCGAATATTTATTACACCGATTATTTCCGTAAAGCAAAAATAAAATGTTGTACAGCAAATGCGTTTGTGGTATTTTTAAGAATCCTACCCAGCACAGTCATCGGGAATTATTGTTTTTATTTCTTTGAACTCGACATTATACAATGCACATAACTAAAGAATTATTATATTTCTGTACTACTTAACAAGTACTTAAGTAGCAGTGTTACATCTTTCTGTATAATTATGTGTTTTTTTAAAAAAAAAGTAAACCCTTTCTTTACTTTTTTTATTTGACTGTTTATACTTTTTGGTCCATCCGAGTCACCTGTCACACCCACCTGTCGTAACCACCTGTCACAGCCACCTGTCGCAACCACCGGTCACAAGCGCCTGTCATTACCACCTGTCACAACCACCTCTCACAACCACCTCTCACAATCACCTGGCACAACCACCTGGTACAACCCCCTGTCACAACCTCCTGTCACAACCGCCTGTCGCAGCCGTTTCTACTGTAACTACCTGCCCATCTTCTTGACCCCATAAATATCCGTACCATCTTCTTATCCGCGGTATCTATGTCATTTTCTGACCACCCCAAGCTTGCTCGCTTGACCGTTCTCATGTACCTGCTTCTTTAAATACCCCCCCCCCCAACTCCCTCATATATATGTTCTCAAGCAATCAGTCTAAGTGAGCTTTCTGTTTGTCATAGCTTCACGTCCCCGCTAAGTACATGCTCAAAGCTACCCTTTTAAATAAAATACTTTTTTTAGTGACTTGATGATGATGATGACTGAATACTTTTGTAGCGCTTGTGGCCATGCTATTTTAGCATGCTCACGGCGCTCTGATGTCCTAAAATCATGTTGCTCATGCCCAACTGCCCCTGTCACAACCACTTGTCCCCAATTGCCTGCCACAACCACTTGTATCTAATCGCCTATCACAACGAACTGTCCCCAATCGCCTGTCACAACCAACTGTCCCCAATCGCCAGTCACAACAAACTGTCCCCAATCGCCTGTCACAACCAACAGTCCCCAATCGCCTGTCACAACCACCTGTCCCCAATCGCCTGTCACAACCCCCTGTCCCCACTCGCCTGTCCCAACCACCTGTCCCAACCCCCCGTCACAACCACCCGCCCCCAACCACCTGTCCCAACCACCTGTCCCCAACACCAATCGCCTGTCACAACCACCTGTCCCCAATCGCCTGTCACAACCAACTGTCCCCAATCGCCTGTCACAACCACCTGTCCCCAATCGCCTGTCACAACCAACTGTCCCCAATCGCCTGTCACAACCAACTGTCCCAATCGCCTGTCACAACCACCTGTCCCCAATCGCCTGTCACAACCACCTGTCCCCAACAAACTGTCACAACCACCTGTTCCCAATCGCCTGTCACAACCACCTGTCCCCAATCGCCTGTCACAACCACCTGCCACAACCACCTGTTCCTAATTGCCTGTCACAACCAACTGTCCCCAACAAACTGTCCCCAACAAACTGCACAACCACCTGTCACAACCACCTGTTCCGCATGTCTGTACGGCAGTATTTTTTCCCAGTTGTAATGGGTGATGATGGCGACTGGACGTGGTGTACGATTGTCCTCATTGTAATCCTGGTGTTGTTGCTAATGGTCGCACTTGTGGGCGGAGCCTGCGCGTTCGCCTTACATATAAGGTAAAACTGACCAGTCGAGTCTTGGCCGTGTTTCCTTGGTGACCGTTTAGTTCGGGGCATTACGTCATTGTTAAGACCGTTGAACGTCACCCCCAACAGATTTGGGTCATCTCACGTTGTGATGAAACCGTCTTAAAAATAAAACAAAGATTTAACACGTAAAATCAAATGAGCACGTGATATTATTTACGATAGGAGTGAATGCAATAATTCCATTAATGTGCCGAATTATAAACAAAAATTAAAATGTTCGGGTCTTTAGCAGCACATTTTAAATATCTGAAAAAGGATGAGAATTGTTAAGGATAAAAACACCACAGGTTTTCCTATCCTTAAAGTCTGTTTTCATACTTGATACGATAGCGAGACCTAAAATTGAGACTGAATACTGGGAGTGAATTGAACAGAGCCAAGAAACATGGTCACGGCTTGTCTCACCTAATATACAATAACATCCCAAAAATCCTTAACATTTTTTGCATTTCAGTGTGGTCCGCACTGTCCCTCCCAACTGCACCACGCCGACCGGTGAATGAGAAAGAATTCAAGAATGGGACGTCTACCAGAAGTTGAAAAATAAGAACACATTAGCTTTTCTTCGCCTGTAACTTCAGCCGATACTAGGGTGCCAAATAATATGTGTATGGTTTAATTTGGTGGTGACATTTCAACAGGCCAACTAGCCAATGTCCCTGGGGCTTGCGGAAGACTAGACTGAATCTGAATTTTTTAATGAAAATTCAAATAACCCTTGCGGATAGCTCTTTGTCCTTAGGATCTTCTCCACGTGACCTCCGACGTGCATTCATAAACTAAGGCACCAGATTGGGATTTGTAGCATGGGGATGTCGCAGGCACAAGTGCACGCCTAGCGCTGTTTAATGATTCAGTAATGCTGCGGTAGTGAACAAGCGGCCGTGATCAAATACACGACGACGCGGAGACGTAGTGGGGGATTGTATTGACGTTCTGCATCATCCCGTAACACTATACCATTAAAGTTGATGTGATGCGCTGTTAGGATATTATAAGACTGGATAAGTAATCTCATCGGTAATCTCGTCGACCGTTGCATCTTTAATCTCATCACTATCCTCACGTGCCATGTCCAGAAGCAAGCTAGCCATCAGCAGTATGCAGATTTAGAGTTCCAAAAAAAAAAAAAAACAGCTGAGAAACAGAAGACCGCTACCAACAACCAATTTGGTCCCTTCCCGTGGAGCTGAGATGTGTTAGCAAGGCTGAGTCTTACCAGGAATAAAATTCGTGTGAAAAAGCTGTTAAGCTATATTTTTGTCTGAAGTTTGCCGGACACATTCACCAAGAAAAAAATGTGGACATGGTGTACTATAATGTTGCTGGCCATCCTGATCATGGCCA
Organism: Lymnaea stagnalis; assembly: GCA_964033795.1. Lineage (NCBI taxonomy): Eukaryota > Metazoa > Mollusca > Gastropoda > Lymnaeidae > Lymnaea > Lymnaea stagnalis. The sequence continues at coordinate 847,692 of CAXITT010000242.1, forward strand.
TCGTCATAGTTATCATTGTGGTCACGTGCGTCTGCGCCTTGAGTCTGAAAAAGTAAGGAGACCTCGGCGGGCTTACGATGCACATATCTCTTGTTCGGCATTGATAGTATTGTTATTTATATTATGATTTATTTACGTTATTGATTATTTATATTTTTTTTATTTTTGCGTTAATATTTATGAAGCTCACAACAATCCTCAGAAACAAATCTTAACTGCACTACCCCCCCAAACCACCATTTCCCCTTTTTTCCTCTTTTAAATTATAAACGTCATTGTATTGAAAAACAACAACAACAACACATTCTTCATCAACTAACCATAAGTAGTTAAGAAGCCGGTGTTAAGGACCCAGTGCGACGAGGTGGTAGAATTTTTGATAACGCTTTCCATTATACGTCTTGTAGAAAGCAACCCTGACAGAACGGTTTAAACCTGCTGAATTCAAGAGCCGTCTGTAAAGGGGCCGTCACCCCTGGGGCTACTTGCTTGATATTACGTCATAATACCGATGAACAGAAAGGAACACCCCCCAGACCCCCCCCCCCACCAATTTTAATTTTTTTTTATTTTTTAAATTTCCTTCAAAAATGAAACACACACAGAGAAGGATTTATGGTTTAGATCAGGGGCTCCTCAAACTGCTGCCTGCGGACCAGATCCGGCTCACCAGGTGTCCTTAATTAATCCGGACCGACTGGCCGCCGTAAGGTACCTAACTAGAAGCGACAAATTATGGAATTGAACATTGACAATCTTATTAGCCAAAAGCAGGGCCTCGCTTCCCTTTGAAAAATTAGTAAAATTATGTTCTCCACAAATTCGATTCCTCCGTTCACTGACTTTTGATAGCACAATCCTGCATGAACGCTGCTGTTCTATTTTACGGTAACCCGATGTCAAAACCATGTCAAATTATACCCTGTTCCCCTGGATAATTGAGCCCACCATAAAGATTCGGCATGCTTCACGTCCGATCGTCTGCAATGAGCCGACGTTTCGGGGCAGGGGAAGGGGGGGGGGTTAGACCGGCGAGAAGATGAGTTACACGAATTTGCAGCCTCCCTTTTGCTAACCGCTCCACCTGTGGTAATAATTTTATTCTTCACGTCCCCAGGGGAACTGACCAGCGACACCTGCAGACACATTCCTGTCCCGAGTGCTTCGCCATGGCAGAGCGCGAGATGCTGCACCCCCAGTTTAGGCGGTACAACGGCCACAGCGTAGATGGTGGCGTGTACGCCCCGATGTCAGGGCCGGCAAGCGGGCAGCACCCGATGGCGCCACCAACGGTCAGTGTCTCAAGATTGGTAAACGTTAAACGTTTTCTAACCTTAGACAGACTCTTACGAACTGATTCACAATGAGAGACGTGTTACGGGGAAAAAGGGGGGAGGGGAAGATTATTAAATTTATAGATACAGAAGCTTAACAATGTATAGAATTTATTCTTAAGTCTGGTTTATGTTTTCCACAGCAACCCATGCAGCTGACGCCGTACCAGCAGTACAACATTAATCATTTGCTTTTTTTTTTACCCAGCAACCCCTGCAGCCGACGCCGTACCAGCAGTACAACATTAATCATTTGCTTGTTTTTTACCCAGCAACCCCTGCAGCCGACGCCGTACCAGCAGTACAACATTAATCATTTGCTTTATTTACCCAGCAAGCCATGCAGCTGACGCCGTACCAGCAGTACATGATAGCGATGAACTGGAGCAACCTGTACAAGAACTACCTGACCAACGTCAAGGACCACTACGGCCAAGGCAAGGCGAGCGCGACAGTCGACAAGTCATAGCATGGTCATTTCGCCAGCGCTCACCCAATGTTGGGAGTTACGAGATTAGTGTTAGAAAATGGTGTTTGGGAATATGGTCAGAAATGGATGGCGGGTACTTATGAAGGCGGTCAGTCAACGTTAAAAAAAAAAGTATTCTTTTATTGTGGGATATGCCGAAGTTATCAAGTTCCAACTTTTTCAAAGACCCCGTTTTTGTGTGTTTTTTTTAGAAGTTTTAATAAATTCTCTAAACTCTAAAAATAGCGAACCTATTCAACCTATATCAAACTCAATCTTCGACTGCGTCACTTATTTTGTTTTAAATTGAATCATAACAGAGTTATTTATTTTTTTACAATGAATCGCCTCCTTCCACCAAGACTTTTTTTTTTTTTGGGGGGGGACATTTTGTTGTTTGTGTGTGTGTGTGGGGGGGGGGCAATAGTTTCAAATTGAAACGAATACATGATTTTTCTCAATTTTTAGATATATTTTTTATTGTGTTGAAACAATTATTGATTTATTACAGGTTGTTATTTGAAAAAAAAACTTAAAACCAGGCACTTAGTTATTTACTCAACTGAGCACGTTATGTCCAATTAAATAGCACAATTTAATTATGGCAATAATAAAGTTAAGATAACAGTTCACCATTATACAAATAATGTCCACATTTTTTTTGCTTTTCACACATGACTTAATTTTAGTATCTAGTATTAAATACATATTTCTGTCATGGTAAAATAAAGTTTCCATATCCTTTGACTTTAAGTGACTTTGACTTTGAGTGACTCTGACCTTGAGTGACTTTGACGTTCACGAGACAAGAATAAAAAATAACTTTATTTTATAAGTTACCAAAAAAAGTCTTATTTATTCATTTGTCGAAAGTGTTTTTTAAAAGCTAGACTCCAGAAGCCTACTTGGTCCCTACACCTTTCCTTGTCCACACTATAGATATACATAGCCTGTCAATATAACGTACCTTGTCTATATGGCTTACCTTGTACATATAACTTACCTTAAAATATAACATACCTAGTCCATGATTTAACAGTACACATAACTTACCTGGTTCATATGATTTACATTGTACATACAACTTACCTTGTCCATGCGACTTACCTTGCACATATAACTTACCCTGTCCATACTACTAGCTTGTCCGTATAGTCTACCTTGTCCATGTACGATGGACTGCATTCAAGCTGTGTAAATGAAATAGAAGTACAAGGTATTTTGAAGCTTGAATCAGTAGACATGACAATAAGATACGAACGTTTCGGCCTAGAGCCTTCTTCAGCGAACAGGACAAGTGAAAATACATCAAGAAACAGAGCACAGTAAAACAACTTTAGACATCTCCTTTGTTTTTGCCGCAAGTAAGATTTCAGGAAGTAAAAGAATATAAATATAAGTACCTACATTGTTCATGTTACTCACCTTGTCCATACTGCTCACCTTGTCCATACTGCTTACTTTCTCCATACTGATTACCTTGTCCATATGACCTACCATGTTCATATAACTCACTTGTCAAAACTACTCTCTTGTCCGTATAATTTACCTTATCCATATGTCTTACCATGTATATACTACTTACCTTGTGCAAACTACTACCATGTACACATTACTTATCTTGTCCACATTATTTACCTTTTCCACATTACTACCTTGTCCATTCTACTTACCTTGTCCATTCTACTTACCTTGTCCATTCTACTTTCCTTGTCCATTCTACTTACCTTGTCCATTCTACTTTACTTGTCCATTCTATTTACCTTGTCCATTCTACTTTCCTTGTCCATTCTACTTACCTTGTCCACATTACGTACCCTGCCCAAATTGCTTAGATCCATTCGTTACAACCGGGTTTGAATACGATGAAGCTTTTAACTAGATTAATTAGACTCAGACAATTTTAAATTGTTTTTCCAGTAAGCAAGCTTATTGCAAAATGCTTTTGTGCTTTGTGGTATACTTTTTGTAAGTTTACTTTTTGGAATTAAAAGCGAATCGAGTTTAATCAGTGTTAACTTTTCCAGAAGTTATCTTATATTTTAAATTATGTAACTAACATCTCCGATTTTTGCACAGAAAAAAAAAATATTTTGTAAACATATTCTTAAAATTCTGCAATAATTTCTCCATTGGTACTTTAAATTTTGTGTGCCAGTGTGTCATTTAATATCAATAATTAATATCTCAGACCTTTCTGAGATTAAAAAAAAATATATCAGCAATATTATGGTTTTAAATTGTTTGGTCCGATACCATCAACAAAAGATTAAATCTAGTAGTCTCCCCTTTATAAAAAAAATAATTAAAAAATGCTTTACACGCTGCGCGATGAACACCTTCAAAAGCCCATTTGGAGCTGTAATTTTGCCTCTCGACAGAGGCGGGCCTAAAGGGGGCTACGAAGGGGTGACCTACCCGGGTTTTCGGGGTATATGTTTAGGCCAAGCATCGACGTGTGTGTTATGGGGTAAAAAAAGGGCGGACTTTTACATCGACAGCATACAGCCAAGCCACCCATCCCATGCTGCTATTATCCATATCCAGTAATTTGAGTTAGAGCCAAACCTTTTGTTGAAAATATCACCTCTTAGAATTGGACAATTGTTTTTGTTTCAAATTTTCCGGTCGGTTATCCACTGAACCGTTCAGCTGAATTTTTTTATTGATTCTACTCGTCCTTGTCGTCATTAAAAAAATGACAGTTTCTCTCCCCCCCCCACCCACACCCTCAACGGTTATATCCAACGTCTTAGGAAAGGTTTATGGTAATAAAGGTGGGGGGTGGGGTGGGGTGGGCATGGGGGAAAGTCTGCAATCGGTTAGGTAGCAGGAAATAAATAAAACAAAGCACGATAAAACCCGGAGAGAAAAACGCAACAAAAAAAAAAAAAAAAAAAAAGACACAAAGGAAATAAGAGGAAAGTCTGCAATCGGTTAGGTAGCAGGAAATAAATAAAACAAAGCACGATAAAACCCGGAGAGAAAAACGCAACAAAAAAAAAAAAAGAAAGGATGCTACAATGTAATTAAGTGTTGATTTTATTTTTTAATATTGTTTTTACTGTTATTTGTTCGCTTTAAAAAAAAAATGTCTCCTCGCCGAAATGTTCTTTGGGAAATGTCATCCATTTTTTTTTGGTTTTCCCATAATGTGTTTTGATTTATTTCCTTCGAGGAAAAGTTTATGACTTGTGTTTCCATTAATTTGTGTCGTCTCACCATATGAAGAGTCTCTAGGTGCCAATTGGTACTATATTAATTTCATAATTAAAATTTGATTTATGATCAAATCCGTCCCCCATCTTTGTATCCCTTGAAGCTGAAGTCCACCTTAAAGTACCCGAACCTGAGGTGCCTACCTCAATTGCCTTTGGATTAATTCAATTCTTTTGGCACATCCAGAGGCGTAGCGAGGGGGGCAGGGGGGACATATGTCCCCGGCGAAAGCTAGTTAAAGGCCCCAAAATGTGCTTTGATATTATATTATTGGTAAAAATAATGGGTTTGAGAGTTGAAAAAAAGAAAAGGGGGCGCTTTAAAATGGATCTTGTCCCCGGGCGCGAACCTTGTCCTCGGGCGCCAAACACCCTCACTACGCCTCTAGGCACACCAAGCAATAATTACTGTAAAAGACAAAAATACATAATTGGAGGTATAGAGGGGACCTTGGAAAGTCCACCACTGCTGTCTATCATATATTCTAATAGAATCTAGGAAATATTTCAATAGTTTTAAAAAAAAAGTGCTTGTATATAATTGAAGGACACTTACGCGTGTTTTGTAAAACTATTGGGAAGGTACTTTTATTATTTATCTCTGCAAGAGTTGCCGGGTTTAAAATTTTACAAGTAAACTTGGGCGTATGCTTTCTTAATTAGATTTTTGAAAAATTATTTCATTGATAAAAATAAATTATTTGTGTTTTATACTTTTCCCCATAATAACCCTTATTACATAATGATATGATAAGTCTTTAAAAATATATATCTTTTTGTTATTAACATTTTAGAAGAAGATACAAGAACTGACAATCAGAATTCAGTATTTGAATGATGGTATAAGTAAAAAGGGGATAAAAAATATTTAGAAAAAAATATTTTCAATTGCTACAAATTGAAATACTTTTTTTTTACTTTTACGTCCTTTTAAAATAAAAAGTTTCTTGTGTGTCAAATTTGTTAGATTATTCCAGCTGTTTCACAGCAATTCGTTACAAGGTCTTTTTTTCTAATCAACCCTTTAATTATGTTTTTTTTGTTGTTTGTTTTTGTTTGTTCTTAATATAAAATATATAGAACAAAAAAAAAAAAAAAAAAAAAAAAAAAAAAAAAAAAAAAAAAAAAAAAAAAAAAAAAAAAAAAAAGAAAAAAAAAAAAAATCGATTAACAAAATACACCGTAAATTTAATCTTTCACCTGGCCAAATAACAAACTGAGGAGGGTAACTCTATTTCAACGAGGGACAATCTTTTTTTAAAAATTTTAATATATATTTATGTATAGTTTTGAAACCAAATAAATCGGGAATTGAATTATTTGTTGTTAACAGTTTTTATATACACGTACATAGTCACAAAAGGAATAACATGAAATGTAGTTTTATAATTAAAAACAAAATCACAAAATTTGTCAGCACTATTTCACAAAAATCACCAGTCAAAATAAGCCACAAATCACAAAAAAATGCAACGATTTAAAACAATAACATTTCCAAACAACCAAATTCTGCAGATTAATTTTTAAAATAAACCACCGAAAACAAGAGAATTTTGCGAGTAAAATTTTTAATTTTAATTTTTTTTTTAATGAGATGACTAGCAATAGATACAAAAGACTTTTACTATTGGTTTAACTTGTATTTCTTGATAGTTCTTTTTTTTTTTTTACAGATTTGCATGGGTTATAAAGGG
>CAXITT010000242.1:854458-867499 GCA_964033795.1 Lymnaea stagnalis
AAAAAAAAAAAAACAACACGAATATAATTGAAGAGCTCATGGAGATGAAAACAAAAAGAATGTCATCGAACTTTGACCTTAAGTGAGATAAAAATTTTCTGAGTAAAGTTTCTTTTTTTTTTTAATGATAACTGATTTAAAATTTTCTATAAAAAAATGAATTAGTTAACTCAAAAGACATATTGTTGCTGGTGGAAGGCGCAAATATAAAAAAAAAAGTGTGGTGGGGGGGGGGGCGGTTGGTTGTCTACTTCACTGAGGATTTACAAACGCCCTTAAGTAGCCAACGTGCGCGTGCGTGTCCTCTTTATTAACCACACTTCTTTTGTCTTTTTATTGCAAAATCCTTCGTCTCATATTGTTAAGGAACATCTTTTCAAATATTTTTTTTAAACGTATTTCAGGACACCTATGGCCGTATTTTTAAAGGCGGGAATTTCAAAAATCTTTATTCCGTTTACGTGATTGCATACTTCCGGTTATGGTAGTAATACGATGGTCAACAACCCAATATGCCCAATAAAATTGGCTCATATATTGAACATCAAACATACAACATATTTGTTTGTACTCAATAAAAGCTTAACATTTTTTTATTTAAAAAAAAAAAAAACAATTTATGCGATATTTCATGGTGAAATAATCAGCTATTTTATATCAAGGACAAGCTACTCCCTGTTGCCATATTTTTTAAAATCAGAAATTCAAAACCCTCAGATATGCACCCGTCCTTTTCATATTACAGTTATTAAATTCATTGAATTTGGCTCAAGTTGGAATCTCGGAGACAACTAGTAATGTAAATTTTAAATATTTTTTTTTTCACAAAAGCATACCCCGAATCTTTTTTTAAGAAATAAAAAAATTATCCCTGGCTAAACTATAAACAAATCGACATAGATATAAAAAAACAACAACAAGGTATTGGAAAACCTATTATCATCATATCGAAAACGGAAGGGTCGTGACCAATTTTTGACTAAGATGTCGGAAGTCTTGGTATTTCTAGATCCGGCCGCGGAAATGTCGTCAATAACTTAACTTTTAATAAATTATATTTGAAACCCGGCACCATCACGAAAATGGTAAAATTATAAGGTTTTGCGTTTGAGAGTAGATCAGTATGACGTCATTACGGTATACAATTAATTATATCGTTTTACGTCGACAATTCAATCGAAAAAAAAAAAAAATTAAGTCTGCAAAAGAGAAGGAAAAAAAAAAAATAAAAAGAACAACAATTTTTTTTCCTTCAAAAATTGATAAAAAGTGCTATAGAAATAAAAATGGTAAAATTATAAGGTTTTGCGTTTGAGAGTAGATCAATATGACGTCATTACGGTATAAAATTAATTATATCGTTTTACGTCGACAATTCAATCGAAAAAAAAAAAAAAATTAAGTCTGCAAAAGAGAAGGAAAAAAAAAACATAACAAGAACAACAATTTTTTTTCCTTCAAAAATTGATAAAAGGTGCTATAGACATCGTAACACAGCGGTTACAAGCACATCAGCCTAGAGACATCACATGCACGGTGTTGAAAAGAGCAAAAAGAACGAAATGGTTAAAGCCGTTTTTGTAGAATTTGTTTAATTTAGTTGCCGAACATTTGCAGTGATTTTGTTTTAAACCCCACCCCATCAAAACAAAACTTATTTATATATATATATATATATATACTTTTCTTTAACATGATCAACAGAGATGTGACACATATGTTATGGTAAAACATAAGAAAAAAAAAGATATAACAATAGGACGAAATCGAGGGAAATCAAAGCCAGAAATCACTCATGATGAAACAGACAGTTTTTTTTTGTTTTTTTTAAAAACAAGGTAAAATTCTTAAAAGCTGAAACATTTACAATTGTTTCCAGTAAAGGATTGATTGCTTGTTCTGAGGTAACCCCAATGTGATTACACAGACGTCATTCGAATTAAGCGATGTAGACACAGCTTGCCAGGAATTGACAAGTTTCGAATCAAATATCTTTATATGCCGAATAAAATTTCAAATTTTTTTTTTTTTAAATGGTATCATCACCTCCTGAAACCTAAATTGTATCCTTTAGTTGGATAAATGCATATTAACGAAGAAGATTATCTTTTTATTTGTTAAGATTTTACAAAAATAAATGTTAAAAAAAAACTTTAAAAAAAAATGAGAATACATTTTGGATGCTTCGGGGACGATAACAGGAAATGTTCTTCAGGTTTGAAGAAAGAAGTAAGAAAATCCCATTTTTTTAAAATTCTTTCAAATTATACATTTATAGCGATATGTTTTTAATCTTAAATTCTGAATATGGTTGTATGATACACAATAACTTTTTTGTTGCGTGGATAAATTCAGTATATATATATATAATAGTCCACGTTTTTCTTTTAAATAAGTTAAGTTACATTAAATTGAGCTTATAAAAATTCTATTAAAAATATAAAAGATACAAAAACTACAAAAAATAAAAATGTTTTAAAAAGAAAAGCTGGTCTCTACTGCCATAAAGAAATGACGTCACCACAAGCTTATGATTTAAGCATAACATAAAAAATTCATTGGAAAATGATAATTAAAGATTGAAAAAAAAAATATATTTGTAAAAACAATACGTTTTGTCCCCGACGATAAAACTATTTCTTTCTTATGAGACCTGGTCTTCAAAATGTCTTAAAACAGTTAACAATTTTAGATGCGGCTGTTAAGCGTAAACAATTCAACAAAATAAATGAATGAATCAACTCTGAAATGATCATGACCTGGCATTAAGAAAAGCCACTTGGTCCTTAAGAATTGGGGAACAAAAATAATGTATGGTTAAGCTTAGTGAGAGTTTGACATTCAATTATGAGTTTAACCTGCTTAAATTAGCCTTCGTCCTTAGAAGCCATTATAACTTTGTTGAAATTTCCTCCTCTCTTTTTTTGGTAAGTGTAAATAATTAACTAAACTTTTTTGTTTGTTTGAGTAGTATGATAAAAAAGATACAGCATTTGTGTGTTTTACTCTTCATGTGTGTGTGTGTGTGTGTGTGTGTGTGTGTGTGTGTGTGGCTTAGTAGATGTAGACACACGGTAAAGACGTTTAACGTAATTATTTCATTATTTTGACGTTGACAAGCTAGCAGATGACGTAGCCAGGTCACAGACATTAGGAAACATCGAAAAAAAGCTCAGGTTGATCTAATGTGTGCCTGGAAGTATGAGTGAAGCGACAAAAGGAAATAGAGATTCGAAAACACTGACACGTTTCAACTTCCTGTTTTGTTTTCAAATTAAAAAAAAACAAAAAAAAACAACAAAAAACAAACAAAAACAACAACCCACATACGGTTTTGTAATTTCCGTTTGGGGAGATGGTTGTTCTCCATGCGTAATCTTTATAAATTTTTGGGAAATGTTTGTGTGTTTTTTTTTTGTGTGACGTGTTCAAACTGAAATTTAAAAAAAGAATAAGATAAAATAATAAAAATCGCCTCATACGATTTATAAACAGACGCAAATGTAACCACTTGTCATACATGTCATTGGAGCATTTTCACGTCATGATGAGTGATATTTTGTGTGTGTGTGTGTTTTTGTTTATTTTTTTAGAGAGTGCACACATTTCTAGTAGAGATGTTCTTCTTTTTTTGACGCAGAGTTAAGTTACTGTTTAAGCTTGTTATGATCAGGTCCAAGAACTCTGTGTTTTTTTTTCCTTCCGATGTTGAGATTAAGATTTTTCCAGTTGTCTGTTCATGATTTCCTGCGTCTGTTTACAAGTTGTACGAGTCCACGCATTCATCTGTTTCTCTTCTCTCGTAGTGCCCGTCCTTCCTTCCTTCCATCCACGCAATCAGGTGTTCATTCATCAGATAAGCTGAACTTTGCCTTATTGTTTTTGTTGTGCTGCAATACAAGAACAGAAAGAAGGGGTTAGTTGAAATATTATGAAATACAAGAACAGGAAGAAGGGGTTAGTTGAAATATTATGAAATACAAGAACAGGAAGAAGGGGTTTGTTGAAATATTATGCAATACAAGAACGGAAAGAAGGGGTTAGTTGAAATATTATGAAATACAATAACAGAAAGAAGGGGTCAGTTGAAATATTATGAAATACAAGAACAGGAAGAAGGGGTTAGTTGAAATATTATGAAATACATGAACAGACAGGCGTATTTAGTTGAAATATTATGAAATACAAGAACAGGAAGAAGGGGTTAGTTGAAATATTATGAAATACAAGAACAGGAAGAAGGGGTTAGTTGAAATATTATGAAATACAAGAACAGAAAGAAGGGGTTAGTTGAAATATTATGAAATACAAGAACAGGAAGAAGGGGTTTGTTGAAATATTATGAAATACAAGAACGGAAAGAAGGGGTTAGTTGAAATATTATGAAATACATGAACAGGAAGAAGGGGTTAGTTGAAATATTATGAAATACAAGAACAGAAAGAAGGGGTTAGTTGAAATATTATGAAATACAAGAACAGGAAGAAGGGGTTAGTTGAAATATTATGAAATACAAGAACAGAAAGAAGGGGTTAGTTGAAATATTATGAAATACAAGAACAGGAAGAAGGGGTTTGTTGAAATATTATGAAATACAAGAACAGGAAGAAGGGGTTAGTTGAAATATTATGAAATACAATAACAGAAAGAAGGGGTCAGTTGAATTATTATGAAATACAAGAACAGAAAGAAGGGGTTAGTTGAAATATTATGAAATACACGAACAAAAAGAAGGGGTTAGTTGAAATATTATGAAATACATGAACGGAAAGAAGGGGTTAGTTGAAATATTATGAAATACAAGAACAGGAAGAAGGGGTTAGTTGAAATATTATGAAATACAAGAACAGGAAGAAGGGGTTAGTTGAAATAGTTGAACTACGATGTTAAGTAGAACACTTAGAATACATAAATATTAGTAGTGTCTAAAAAAGTGGCGCCCTTAGCAACCAGTTATGAAAAACCATCATGCCGTATCACCATTCACAATAAATATCCACAAATCCGTAAGTCTTCACGTCCGACTACAACACAACTATGAACCAATCTGCTTCACGAGCAATCGATCACTGAACTGACTCACTGTAACAAGTTATCTATGTCAGCTCGTTCAAAGACCCATGTATTGATCGTACACTCTCTTTCTCCTTCCTGGTATACACCGTGTAACCCATCTTGACCCCCCCCCCCCAATCCTATCATCCATCATTTGACCCATGATGCCGTCAATTCTGCCTCCCATCATGCATTTAAACCTGTTACCCCCACCCACACACACGCCCAGCTCATCCTCAACACTCACCGTAACAAGTTATCTATGTCAGCTCGTTCAAAGACCCATGTATTGATCGTACACTCTCTTTCTCCTTCCTGGTATACACCGTGTAACCCATCTTGACCCCCCCCCCCAATCCTATCATCCATCATTTGACCCATGATGCCGTCAATTCTGCCTCCCATCATGCATTTAAACCTGTTACCCCCACCCACACACACGCCCAGCTCATCCTCAACCCCATCTGTCACCCATGCTCAACCCCATCTGTCAACCATCCTCATCCCCATCTGTCACCCATCCTCAACCCCCTCTATCAACCGTCCTGAACCTCATCTGTCAACCATCCTCATCCCCATCTGTCACCCATCCTCAACCCCCTCTATCAACCATCCTGAGCCCCCTCTGTCAACCATTCTGAACCCCATCTGTCACCCATCCTCAACCTCCTCTGAAAACCATCCTGAGACCCCTCTGTCAACCATTCTGAACCCCATCTGTCACCCATCCTCAACCCCCTCTGCCAACCATCCTGAACCCCATCTGTCACCCATCCTCAACCCCCTCTGTCAACCATCCTGAACCCCATCTGTCACCCATCCTCACGAAGAACCGCCCCAAAGTTACCTGATTTGTTCTCAGCCTGCTTCTCCGCCTTTGCCTCTTTGAGCTCTTCCTTGACCTCCTGAACGAGTTTCTCCTCCGCCTTCAACACTGCTGCCTCCTCCTTGACCTTCTCTTTGATCTCCTCCTTGATCTCTTGTTTGATCTCCTCCTTGACTTTTTCCTTGGCGTTTTCCTTGATCGCCTGCTCCGCTACTTTATTCAGGGCCGATTGCTGATTGGACGATTGCTGGGCCGCCTCCAGCGCCCGGATTTCGTTTGGTTGCAAGTTGTAAGGTTTCTCATTGAGAGAAGCTGCCACTGTTTCAACTGGAGACAAAACAGTGAGAAGTGAACACAACTGTATACAAAATAAAATAAAATAAAATAAATAAACAATTGTTTAATTTTATGTTAAAAAGTGATAGCCAAATTTCCTTTTCATTCCATCACACGCTATGAAAGGAACTTGTTTCAACCGGTCTGCTTGTCATTCAATAATGGTGCGACGGTGCGCAAACATTGAGATGACAATCACTTTTATTTCGCAAGAGTTTTCATTTGTTTTATTTATTTGATGACGTGGAGTTAGCAAAATAAAATAATTCTTCTGTTTGGGTCAAAATAACAATAATAATAACAGTAATAATTAAAAAATAGTTTCTGGTTTTAAAAAAATGGTCATTTAGAAAAAAAATATTTAAAGTAGTTAAATGTAAAAAAAAAATATATTAAAAAAAAAAATCCATATTCTGTTCATTGTATAGCAGTTGTAGAATTGTGTCATGGAATCCAATGGATGTACGTCATCGAAGCGCACCTTTTTCAAGTGGTCCATGAGGCGAAAAAAGATTGAGAACCACTGATGATGACGGCAATGACGTGTCTCTAACACAAGGCACAGAATGCAGTTTATCATTGGACGACTCAACAATAAACGTTTGGTACGCTCTACTATAATAGGTTTGAACAACTGCATTCAAAATTATTCGAAATGTCCCTGATTTGTCCCTAGTCATCAGGGTGGTTTCCCTCACCAAAAAAATGTCCCTAATTTGTCTCAGGTCGTCGTGGTTGTCGTCCTTACCCGAAATGTACCTGATTTGTTCCATGTCGTCGTGATTGTCGTTCTTACCCCAAATGTCACTGATCGTGTGCTGCGTGATACTTACCCAAAATGTCTCTGATTTGTCCAATGTCATCCGGGTTGTCGTCTTGGCTGACTCGGTCGTACAGCATCCTGACAATCTCCTGGGCTTCTTCGTTTCCTGGAAAATTTTGTTAAAAGCCATTAGAAAAAAATCATGTACTAAACGTTTGATCAAGAGATGAAAAATCGAAAAAAATATTTTTTTTCAAGAGTAACACTTGAACATTTTTTAGCCAGCGGTTTAATGAATATATCATGATGGGGTTTAATTCAACACCAGTCTAAACGATTTGACCTATCACCATGGGCGGATCAAAGGGGCTAACTGGCTACCACGTTCTTAGACGGAAATTTAAAAAAAAATCTCTTTATTATTGGTAATGTCGGTGAGATCCATTCATACTAATGCTCATTTGGCAAATATTAACCTACCAGATGCTGAATTTTAAGATATAGAACTAAGTAACCAGAATTTTTCATCCTTCTTAGATATTTTAATTCTTATATACTAACTGAAATAATTCTTAAATAATCCAAAGACATTGCTTTAAATAGTCTGGCCTCTATATTATATATATATATTTTCCAATAAGCATTCCTCAAGTTATATCTTAAAAACAAAATAATTGTTGTATGACCCAGTACCGGATGCCCTCCTTTCAAAAGCCCTTGATATTTAAAATTACTTTAAAATATCCCATACGCTCGTATGCATAATTTACAAGCATAATCCCGTAACGTCAATATTACATAACACCGGTCCGAATTGAGGACGACACCTCTGGGTACTTGTTTTTTTTTTGTTTTTTTTTAAAGTCAATATTCGCCCGTCTCGCAAATCATAAACATTTAACTGTCATAAATCTACGAATTACATTAACCCCCCACCATGGCCCCACCCCCAGTCACACCCGTAAGCCTTACCTTTACCGTACGCCTCGTTCCAAAGGGCAGCCAAGAACTCGTAGAGGTTGACGTCACTGCCAAGGCCAGCCAGCTCCTGTTGTTGTTGGATGTACTGCTCCTCGGGGACAAGAGCTTCTGAAATAGAACATACACAAACAGCAGGGATTACTTCATGTAGATCAGTGGTTCTCAACATTATTAATGCTACGACCCTTGAATACAATTCCACATGTTGTGGTGACCCCCAAACCATAAAATTATTTTCGTTGCTACTTCATAAATATGTGTTTTCCTATGGTCTTAGACAACCCCTGCGCAAAGGTCGTTCGACCCCAAAAGGGGTCGGGATCCCCCCCACGTTTTGAGAACCGCTGATGTGTGTGCTTCTATAAAACTCCTATCCCACGCTTTGAACTTTTATCTCCTTGCCATCCAGACACAATTTACCGTCACGTGGGTAGAAGATTATGTCTTTTTAGCGTAAACAGATTTTCAGACAAATTAGCGAACTGATGCTGAACACCAGGGATTACTCCAATATGTTTTCTTTAATACCAGTGTGTCCCCATAATCATTATTAAGATGAATCAGTGAATTTTAAAATATGACATAGCAAATGGGCATACCAAATATATTTAATAATATATATTTTTTCAACGACTCATTGCCGCCTGTCATCTATATCAGTGCTTGCCTCCACTGAAGTGCACTAAGGCACACCCCCCCCCCCCTGTGATGCGGGCCTTAAAACCAATTACGATTTTATGAGCTAGAATATATTAGCACTTAGTTCGCATATACACGTTAGAATAAAGCAGTACCTAGTACGGATATTCAGGTTAGAATAAATTAGTACTTATTATTGCTATAAAAGTTAGAATAGACTCGTCGGGATGTTATATTAAGAATACACACGATAGGATAGAATAACAAATATCTACCAGCTGTGATGAACAAGCTGAAATAAATTAGACAGAGTAGAATGGTAAAGTTAGAACGGTAGAAACAGCGTGACGACGTACTGTCAAGCAACACGATTCAAAAGGCACACCCGTACATCTTCTTAAAGTGGGAGAAACAAATGTAATTTTTTAAAAAGTGTACGTAACACATGCAGGTAGAAAACTGGAACAGCTAAAGAATAGACCAAAACAAATTAATATCCGTTCGAAGCCAAGCGAGCAAAAGCCAGTGTTCAGACAATAGTTAGGCCCGTCCAAAACTAGCCAGTGTTCAGGCAATAATTTGGCTCGTATAACACCAGCCAGTGTTCAGTCAATAATCAGACCCGTCCAACACCAGCCAGTGTTGAGACAATAGTTAGGCCCATTGAACAACAACCTTTTTTCAAACAATTGTTTGGCCTGCCCAACACCAGCCAATGTTCAGATAATCAATACGAGCCATACAATACGAGCCATACAATACAAGCCAAACAGTATCAGCCACACAATACCAGTCATAAAATACCAGCCGTGGCTCTTCCTAAGCCCTACAATGCCAGCCGCACATTAGCAGCCATACAACACCAGCCATACAATACTAGCCAAACTAGTTTGCAATCTGAATTAAGTTAAATGGGCTAGATCCCAGGCACACGTACCCAGGCACACATACAGATAGACATATACTCACGGGCAGGGTAGCCGTAAAGTTCACTGGCTGGATAACGTTCCTCGGTTGCGTAGCTAGGTCCACTCTCTAGGTCAACTGGAACCTGGCCGTAGACGTCAGCGGGAATAGGATACTAGTTTTGGAGGAGCAGATATCAGACATTAAGCAAATTTATGCATGTGTTGCGTTGTTGTTTGAAAGTTTTTGAAATGAGATGAAGACGTTCATCTAAATATGTTGTGAAATCCGAACATGTATATCTGATAACAATGGAAATAACTCATTTCACATATTTAACCTGCTCATGATCAAATCACACACACCACCCACATCTGGGCTGCCCATGATCAACTCACCCCCACATCTGACCTCCGAGATTAACTTACACACCTCCCCACATCTGACCTCCATGACCAACAGCCCCCCCCCCACACACAACTGACCTCCATGATCAACACACACCCTCCACCATATCTGACCTACCCGTGGGTACATCCTTTTCTCGGCCACAAACTTCTCCTCAAAGTCCTCCAGCTGAAGTCTCTGGTACTCCAGAGCTACCGTCCTGGCGTAAATTTCAGCATCCTCATACGTCATCTAGATTCATCAGAAGACAAATTATATAAATAAATTATATATTATATAACGTCTGGGAATTTTTATTTTGCGCGCCAATTTAACATAGCGCTATTTACCATGACACGCAAACCTGGAGAATTATTATTTGCAACGTACTGAAAGTTGCTTCACTGAAAGCAAATATATCGCCAACCCATAGAGACGTTTTGATTATATGAGTCCTCTTCATGTCAGCAATAAAAATTCATTTCACACTTTAATTAACAAGTATGTTCAACTGTAAACCAACATAGTTCGTGGATAAACTTGTTTTAAATTATGAAAGCAATGAGTAAACATAGATAGATATGCTAAGGCCAGTTTATGATTGATAGAGAAACTAACAAGACAGACACAAGCCGCTGTCTAAGACAGACACTCACAGGCAACAGAGGTCACTTTTTGAATCCCTACATCTCAAACGTTCAAAATAAACATTTGGAGGAGAGATTCTGAGCCACTGTGATCTGGTAAGCCATAATACGTTATAGTCACTTTCCCCAATTACGCTCCAAGTATCCACCGTGACATTTACAAAAAACAAAAAAAAAACCAAAAAAAAAACAAAAAAAAAAACAAAACAAAAAGAAAAAACAAACGTTAAAAAGAAACATTTGGAGGAGAGATTCTGAGCCACTGTGATCTGGTAAGCCATAATACGTTATAGTCACTTTCCCCAATTACGCACCAAGTATCCACCGTGAAATTTACAAAAAACAAAAAAAAAACCAAAAAAAAAACAAAAAAAAAAACAAAGCAGAAAGAGAAATGTGATTTATCGGAGGTCTTCGTTGCTATGGGTCCGTTCATTTGTTTCACGTGGGCGTACTTCCGATTGGGGAAAGAAACCATAATATGTCTCCCCTTTGACGCGCCTCGCTATTCCTTTCCCGCACGCCAACAGCGACTTAAAGTCTAAAAGGTCTGGTATTGTTCTTAAATTTTACAACCAAACCTAACAATAAAACTGTCAAAATCTAGACGTCAACAATTGTGCATTGGTCGAACAACATTGTTAATTAAATCCAGTCTAGCAGAGTCAGTACTGGGGAAACCACATTCACGTATCTTAAAGTGAATTTGTACTACACTGATATTTTAAACTTAGCAATTACTCTATTTTTAAAAATGCACTCCAAAAAATTGTGAACTGAAAAATGAAGTTTGGCCAAAACCATGACGGTAAGGATATACCTTTAAATAAAGGATGAATGTGTGGAAAACGGTTTCATCTTATCTGATTAGTTTGTGGCATGGCGTGATATTGTTGATTATGAAACATCATCACTGAGTTGGACCAGAAGCGTTGGTTGAGACCGTCACGGGGGGGTGACTCCTTTACAGGGGGTGTCACCCTCACTGGATGTGACAGCAAAATGGAAAAATGCAAATTTCACATAGTTTGCTCGACTCGGTTTCATAAGAGAACGTAGTTGAATAAAAGAGCAGGGGTGCCAGCAGGGTGGCACCAGACATGGGGGCCCACCAGAATATGGTGTTACCAGAGGGGGGATAAAAGTGGGGGGGGGGTAGCAGGGGCGAAGAGCCCTGCATGAGTTTAACACATCGTGTGACGGCAATCTATGGGACAGCTCTGAGCGGGGCATCAAGCTAGGGCAGGGGTTCTCAACCTTCCTGTAGCGATCGTGTAATTATGACAACGATGTTACTTGTAAATATAGTTGTAGTGTTAATTATCCCCATTCACAAAGCAGGAGTCGGAGTCCATGAATTTAGCATCACAACAATTTATCAGATAGAAATGACACTACATGAAATACATCTCCGAAATTGGAGGATCACACAGATCTATTGAATAAGTAACCCGATGCTATGAGATTTATGGCGAGCGCCGATATCTTCAATGAGCATACTCTTCCATTTTACTTCTATCCTTGTACTCTTCTGCTCACTTCTGCGCGTGACCTATAATAATTAACTTCCGGTTCCTTCTAACTTATAAAAACAATGCATTGTCCGAAACAAAATTATTATCTTAATATTTGATCTGTGACACTTCTTAATGCCACGACCCTTTTTTATAGTGGCGACGCCCCAACCATAAAATTGTCTTCGTCGCTGCTTCACAACTGTATGGTATACGTGTTTTTCGATGGGTCGTTCGACCCCCAAAGGTGTCGCGACCCACAGATTCAGAATAGCTGAGCTTGAGGGCAAGAAGTGGGATTGATAGAGTTGTAGGGCGAAGACTGGTTCTTCTTTTTTAGTCCAATACACATTTGGATAAGCAGTTTATTAATTTTACTTGCCCACCACTATAATTAATTCTATAATCAGCCCAATTTTTGTTGTTGTTGTTCTGCTCCATATATATCCCTTTATTAACTTCATTACTTAACGGGTCAGTTCTTTATTGGGCAGCTATTTTGAACTCCGTCACTTACCTATATAATTATGTGTTATACTACAGTTCTTATTTTCAAATTCTTTATGGTGCACCACTTCGTATCGCTTTGTTCTTCCTCTGCTAGATTTCTTAGCTCTCTGCTAATATTTCTTGTGCCCCACTTCGAAGCTCTTTGTTCTTCTTGGGCTACATTTCTCACACCTCTTTTACTGTTTCTTGTGCCTCACTTCGTAGCTCTTTGTTCTTCCTCTGCTACGTTTCTTACCCCTCTATTACTATTCGGTGTGCCCCACTTCGTAGCTCTTGGTTCTTCTTGGGCTACATTTCTCACCCCCTCTTTTACTATTTCGTGTGACTTCACTTCGTAGCTCATTATTCTTTTTCTGCTACATTTCTTTATTCACTACTTTCCCAACTCTACTCAAAATTCGCATCGCTATTCCTTTGTTATTAAATGTATTTAAAAAAGTAGTTTATTTTTGCTACTGTTTTGAAATAAAATGGTGT
>CAXITT010000242.1:867522-881697 GCA_964033795.1 Lymnaea stagnalis
TGTTACATACCCCTTTCGGTGATAATCACCCCCCCCCCCCAAACCAAAGTAGACGAGCTCATTCAAAGACTTACAGACCAATGATATTTCTTTCCCATTAAAGAGAAACCATACACGCTAAAAAGAATATGGCTTCCAATATTTCATTTCTAATTCTGGAACTCTTTCACTACTGAAGTCACGTTTCTGTTTATAAATAGACACACGAAACATGACGTCAAACTGAACAAAGGGGAGGGAAGC
This sequence comes from Lymnaea stagnalis, assembly GCA_964033795.1. Taxonomy (NCBI): domain Eukaryota; kingdom Metazoa; phylum Mollusca; class Gastropoda; family Lymnaeidae; genus Lymnaea; species Lymnaea stagnalis. The sequence continues at coordinate 867,766 of CAXITT010000242.1, forward strand.
AGGCACTAAAAAAATGTCGGTGACATAAATGTACACATCATTCTAATGGACACTAACTTTCAGCGGATCTCAAACTTTGAATAATTAGGTGAGAGATTTCGTATAGTTTTAGTGAGGTTTTATGTTGGCCACCGTGTAAAGATACAGAGACGTGGGGTTTTGGTAGGAAGGAAGATAAATAAACCCAATTCTCGTTTTAGTACCCTTTTTAAAAAAAAAATTCCTTGGAAGTGCACCTCGGCCCCTGTGCGTGGCGTCGCTAGGGCTAGTAACGGCGGAAGACTACTAATAATTATTTTTGCTGCTCCTTTCAAGGAAAGAGCTCTACAGTTGGCCGAAAATGTCAACCCTTCATACATATATATATATATATATATATATTTATATATATATATATATTTAAATTGACCTCTGCGGTGGAATGCCCCCCATCCCCTTTCTTACGATAGTGTGACCCTATTCCCCCAACCCCCTACCCCCCAAAAAAAAATAAAAAAAAACAAAAACAAATTACAAACATGAACCATAACAACCTCTAAATATTTAAAATTTCCTTTGCAAGTGGCCTCACTAACAAGACTACCTGTGCTTCTGTAGATTAAGCCGCAAGTAAAGAGATGTGTGTCAGATAGAGACAAACAAAACGTTTGATTCAGAGTGAGTAGTGCTGTTTTCCTTAAACTGACTAATGTTTGGGGCAATTTTAGAAACGTTTCCGGAAACCCAATGTTAAATTTTGTGTTTCAAAAAATTGAAAATGGACTAAATTTTACTGGTGTCTTTCTTCAACTGGCAACTGGTCCAGCGATTAGCCCAAGGAAATTCGGGACGCATTTAGAACACGAAAACTTCAATGAAGTCTTACATCTAACAAAAGGGATACACTATCCAAGAGAAATGAGACTCCAAAGTGGAGGCGACTCGTGATTAACGGGCAAAGACGAATCATCAAGGGAAGTAATCAAGATGAGGCGGAAGTCAGGTTGCACTAGACCTACTAGGGTCAACAAAATGAAATGACCCAGTTATTGCAAAATTATAGAATCTACATTTCGCGACTTTCAAATTTCGTTTCTAGTAGTTTCATCACACAGAATAAATGTTAACGCTGTATAAAAAAAATAATGTGAGTCTAAAACTTTTCCTTAACCTAAACAACTTCTCTTTAACTGGTTGACCGAGCTTAAACAACCCCCTTTTGGCTGGTTGGCCAAACTTAAACAAACCCTCTTTGACTGGTTGGCCAAACTTAAACAACCCACCTTTGACTTGTTGGCCAGACTTAAACAACCCACCTTTGACTGGTTGGCCAGACTTAAACAACCCACCTTTGACTGGTTGGCCAAACTTAAACAACCCCTCTTTGACTGGTTGGCCAAACTTAAACAACCCCTCTTTGACTGGTTGGCCAGACTTAAACAACCCACCTTTGACTGGTTGGCCAGGCTTAAACAACCCACCTTTGACTGGTTGGCCAGACTTAAAGTACCCACCTTTGACTGGTTGACCAGCCTGTCCAGAGCGGAGTAAAAAGCTTCAAACTGCTGAGTGTTGTACAAGTATTCGGCCATGTCTGCAGGGGTCAACTCTGGTTCAAGGTCGTTTTCTTCTGAAGCCTCGGTTTTCTTTGTCTCCTGTGAACAAAAAAAAAATTGGCTTACATTACAATGAAGTTCACGTATTTCCTTGATTCTAACAGAGCGTCGATGCCGACGGCAGTGCCGTGAAAGGTAACAGGCAATCAAACGCTCAGAAAGTTGTAGAAGACGAAAGATGGCGGCTGGGTCCAAAAGTGCATCTCCCAGGGATCAAGGGCCCCCACGAATAAAACAAGATTTGCGATAATCGACAGACGACTTCCGTTCAAATAAACACAGCCTTATTATTTGATTTTCTTCTATTCCAAAGCCTTCCCCCCAGCGCCCCCCACCCCTCCCCCAGTATCGCATCGGGTTTGAATACAGGACATCTCCTAGAGTGCATCCGAGCAAGGTTCATAGGTCACCAGAGCCTAAAGAATAAAGCTGATATTAAAACTCGCTTTTAAGTTTGGGATTCGGCTAGAAGTGTGCCTGACACTCTTTAAAAAAAAAAAAAAAAGAAAAAAAAAAAAAAAAAAAAAAAAAAAAAAAAAAAAAAAAAAAAAAAAAAAAAAAAAAAAAAAAAAACAAAAAAACACATAAAAAACAACCGAGCAAGGAACATAGATCACAAGAGACTAAAGAATAAAGCTGATATTAAAACTCGCTTTTAAGTTTGGGATTCGGCTAGAAGTGTGCCTGACACTCTTTAAAAAAAAAAAAAAAAAAAAAAAAAAAAAAAAAAAAAAAAAAAAAAAAAAAAAAAAAAAAAAAAAAAAAAAAAAAAAAAAAAAAAAAAAAAAGAAAAAAAAAGGAAAGATACATTCAGGACATGGAAATTAATTTTTAAAAAAAATTATTCCGAGGAGTAAAAAATTTATCTTAATTACACCCCAAAAGAATAACACAGTAAGCTCATGTACATGTATCAGTAAGGTCATGTATATACACCATTTCATTTTGTTCGATTTCGTCAGGAAGTCTATAATTAACCAATGACTAACCGGATTTGAAGAAAATGGAAACGTATGATTGTGTTTACTCATGTGAGCTCGCATTGAGCTCAAGGATTCCCAACCTTTTTGAATATTTTGCACCCTTACGTATTTGTTTACTACAAAGCAAAAAAAAAAAAAACCACCCTATTGCATTTTCAAATTCAAATAAGAAAAAAAAACAACATCAATCCAGCAAAAAGTAGAGATAACCCATTTGCGGCGTTTGTCTATAAATAGACACAACCCAGGCCCCCGATCAAAAACGCGGTTGCCGAAGATCTTAATGAAAATTAGTCGCACGCTTCTATTGAAGAGAGTTTCGCCTGTTGACGTTAACTTCACGTGACATTTCAAAGCTTTTTTTGGGGGGTGGGGGGTGGAGGGAGGGGGAGGGGTTGTTAAAGTGCATGTTCAAGTGTTGATGTATATTACGTTTTTATGATGCCTCTTGAAAATTTTAAAAGGCATGGCAGGCAAATTTAAACAGCAAACAGAAACAAAAGAACAACATTGACGTTTGATTTTGTGAATAATTTTTTTTTAAAAACTTTGCGTTTTCAATTGTATTTGTTTTGGGTCAGACGGTGTGGGAGAGCGGGGTGGCGGGTGGTGTACAATTCAGACAGAGTTCATATGAATTCAGGTACATCTTAAGAAAAGATTCAGTGAAAGTTCTTTAACAGCTATCAGGAGTCGTCTAGTAGGACACTCATATTTTTAAATGTATGTTTCAAACAGGTGAGGCGTTTGGTGAGAAGACACGAGATCGTCGATAGACAGAGGCCTGAGATCGTCGACAGATGGAGGCCTGAGATCGTCGACAGACGGAGGCCAGAGACCATCGACAGTCGGAGGACTGAGATCGTCGACAGACGGAGGCCTGAGATCGTTGACAGACGGGGGCCTGAGATCGTTGACAGACGGAGGCCTGAGATCGTTGACAGACGGAGGCCTGAGATCTTCGACAGACGGAGGCCTGAGATCGTTGACAGACGGAGGCCTGAGATCGTTGACAGACGGAGGCCTGAGATCTTCGACAGACGGAGGCCTGAGATCGTTGACAGACGGAGGCCTGAGGTCGTCGACAGACGGAGGCCTGAGGTCGTCGACAGACGGAGGCCTGATGTCGTCGACAGACGGAGGCCTGAGATCGTCGACAGACGGAGGCCTGAGGTCGTCGACAGACGGAGGTCTAAGATCGTCAACAGACGGAGGCCTGAGGTCGTCGACAGACGGAGGCCTGAGGTCGTCGACAGACGGAGGCCTGAGGTCGTCGACAGACGGAGGTCTAAGATCGTCGACAGACGGAGGCCTGAGGTCGTCGACAGACGGAGGCCTGAGGTCGTCGACAGACGGAGGCCTGAGATCGTCGACAGACGGAGGTCTGAGGTCGTCAACAGACAGAGGTCTAAGATCGTCGACAGACGGAGGCCTGAGATCGTCGACAGACGGAGGTCTAAGATCGTCGACAGACGAAGGTCTGAGATCGTCGACAGACGGAGGCCTGTGATTGTCAACAGACGGATGTCTGAGATCGTCGATAGACGTAGCATTTTATTTTAATCTTTATTTTGATAAAATAAACGCACCGGAGAAACGTTAACATATGACGACATCAAAAAAATTTACGGGATCCCCTCCCCTTCCCCCCCCCCACCCCCCAAAAAAAAAGGCGAGATGTCATTTTCTGGAATCAGAGTTGATGCCAAAAATTTCTTGTTGCTGCTGACTTTAGGCCTTGGTAAGCCTTAACTAGCCACTTAAGACTTCGACCTATTTCCCCTCCACTGGTATCAAAGGAAACCCGCTGAAGCCACTGCCTTCTTCTAAATTAAACCTTATGCTTGAAACGTTCCCATAGTTGAACACTTAAGTTGGTTATTTCATTATAACGTGCATGAGAGGGGGCAGAAAAGGCATTACATGATACATTTAATGCCGCAAGGTTATCACATATTTAAAGAGATGCCCGTCAAGAATCCTTTGGACGCGACACATTACCGTTATGCCATCTGAAGAACACCATAAAAATTTGGCTTTCATTGCGCTCAATCCGGCCGCACTCTTAGGAGTCCCGTGGCGATCGATAGGTTTCAATTAGGCCCGGGGAAACCAGATTTTTGTCGTGTGCCCGCATTGTGACCAAAAATTATTTTCGGAACATAGTTGGCCTCTGGGCACTTGATTGATGTGCGGGTGTGGAAGGAGGACCGGAGTCCATTTTGTGGCGAGCGTCTGCGATTGGGTGCGTGTGTCTGTGTGTGTGTGTGTCAGTGTGTGTGTGTGTCAGTGTGTGCGTGCGTCTCGCATCAATCATAGTTGTGTACGTGTGTGTGCGAGTGTGAAAAATTACGTCAAGACATGTATTAAGGAAATGGGGGTATTTATCAGAAGTCATGGATGGATACCCATGGTTTACATAAGCGATGACTGCTCTTTCATGCGGTATTTTTGGTTGTTTAAGTCATACAAAAAATTCTGTCTAGACAATTGTTTTTAATACCGAGGAACTTGCTTGAGCTTGTCCTTCGTCCACTGGTTAACTCAGCACGCGAACTAGCCATCCAACAAAAGTCATCGTTTAAACGAGAAAGCAAATCTTTGTTAAGAAGCGTCGCCTGTCACCATGCCCTGAAGCAATATGACCAACAGCGCGTTGCCACGACAACGACGGGCCTACTAAAATTGACAATACAGATTCGCAGAAAGCCTATTTTCTTTTTAAAAAAGAATGAAAGATCTTAAAATGCGCAACCCAAATGTAAAAACAAAAAACAAAAAAAAGGTTTACACAATAACTATAAGCACATTAAAATCAAGGCTAGGCTAAGTAATGATCTTTCACGTACCGGCATGGGACTTGACAATGATGATCAATTAAAAAAAAAAAAAAGTATTGAATTTCTTTTTAATGACTAAAATTATTTTATGTTATTCCCATTTTAATTAAATTCATTTTCAGCAAGATAATGATGGTAAACATGGGCACCCGCAGAAAACTTTCTAGGAGGGGGGGGGGCAAAAAAAATCGATTAACTTTAAAGGGGGGGGGGCCAAAATTTTTTTAGTTGTGTTTTTATATAGTTTTGATTTACTGTGGCGTTTTTGTATGGTGAACGAACGGACAGGACATAAGCTTAGTTACTTTATCTTTATTTTCTCTTTACAAAATTTTTTTAGTAATGTTTTAATATAGTTTTAATTTACTGTAGCGTATTTGTATGGTGAACGAACGGACAGGACATCAGCTTAGTTACTTTCTCTTTATTTTCTCTTTACTTTAATACATTTTTAAACTATTTTTGTCTAAATTTTTTTTATCCAATCAATGCAGGGGGGCAAGTGCCCCACCTTGCCCCTACCTGCGGGCGCCCATAATGGTAAATGCTTAATCTATGACTACTAATAAGTTTGGATAAAAACTACTAGCATCATAACTTTCATAGATTCATATTGAAAGCATTATACTTAAAAAGTTGTTGTAATTCAATTGCCCCCTCCCCCCCTCCACACACTTTTTCTCGTAGGAACTAGTTATATACTTATAGAAATAACAACAACAACAACAACAAAAATTTTTTTTTTTTAAATCGTGTGTTTTGAGATGACATGAGATACCCTCCCCCCCCCCTTCCCCCCAAGTGCTTGTTTCGTTTTGTGTGATCGTATTTTCCCATTAGTCTCCTTCAGGAGTTCTTTTCTGTACCGTTTTTGTCTTACGTTCTCATGTGCACCAATTTGTTATTATGCCAAGCTCATGTAAGTATCATATAAAATGAGTAAAACAGAGTAGGGTTAAACCTGAAAAAATAAACGCAACAAAACAGCGAACGTGTCGGCAGAAAGCCTTCGTCTGCGAACAAAACAACAGAAAAAACGGTATAAAAATAAAAATAAGAAATAGCACTTAGCTGGGAAGTAGTATCTGTGGGCAGCAAAATAAATATGACAGAAGGAAAGTGAGTGAGAGTTTAAATAGGGAAGAGCGAAAATGTAGTTGGTGGTCCTGCATTTATCAATTTCTATTGTGTCCCCATATTTATCATTTATTGCCATGTGTTTTGGTTGTAATTAATTTGTCCGTTCGTGTCCTCGTATTAATATATTTGTCTAGTCTCCTCGCACTTATCAATTTGTTTTATTGTGTCCTCGCATTTTTATCAACTCGTCTTGAGTCCTCGCATTTATCAATGTGTCTTATCGCGTCCTCGCCCCAATCAATTTGTCTTGTGTCCTCGTGTTCATCCTTCGACAGCTTGATCCAGGGGTGAAAGGGACGCAACCGCGGCTTCCACGCGCTGACCCGATCGGGAGACTGCTTTTTAATTAGCGGGCCCCGAGATAACCGAGGGCTTACAGTCTTCCAGACGAGATACTAAAACGATTTGGGCAACCGACAATGGTCTCCCTGAGCACGAGTGATCCATCATCACCGGTGCAGCACACACGCGACTGGATCCTTTGAGAGCTCTCCTTTCCCGAAAGTCATTCCGGGCACGGACACACCAGTCTCCGCTGTACGCGGGCGCTTATTTGCAGGGACAGTCACTCTGTCGGAAACAACGTCTATTTCTTTTTCTTTCATCATCGATTCTCTTAAAATAGACCTGTGTGGGTGGTATGTTTTTTTAAAATATTTTTTATTTCCTGAATATCCCAGATGTCTAGAATTTCCAGTGCTACCCACCCGCCCATTTAGAAATTTGCTGAGGCTGTGCCACAAAGAGACGGCTGGATTTAGCTGAAATTCCCAGGCTAAGAGATTGTGTAGGTCTTCACGCCTGGTACACACGGTGCGACTGCGGGTGCATTGTTTTCTTTTTTTTTTTTTATGCAGGCAAGGACGGACTGGTATAAAACTGTCATATGGTTTATGAAGTACAACGGAATCGGGTGGGGGTGGAGATTTGTGTCTTGTTTATGCTTTGGAACGTTTTTTTTTTTTGTTTAGTGAATGTGGTGTCGAGATTATTTGAGAAATGTTTGTTTCTATTTTTAGTTGCCGCCGTTTAGCTCTGCGTGCGAGGTTCATACGGCGTCAGATGAACGCAAAGAACACGGCTCGAGATTGACTTTGGAAGTGCACTGGTCCTGACATTTTGGGGCGAAGTAGCTGTCACAAAGAGGGACCGGTACTCTGGAAGCCATGCAGTGGTTCCTTTAAGCATCCACAATTTCTCAAACTTTGTGAACATATCGCCTCGTACACTTTGTTTAATTTAAAAAAAAAAATTTTTTTTTTAAAAATACATTTGTCATAAATATATTTTTTACTTAGATAATAAACGATACGATATTTTAGATTCGAATCCCAATATATGCCCCGTGACGATGCACGGGTTAAAGGGGGGGGGGGGGGGGAAGAAAGAGAAATTAAGCAAGTCAGTTGTTTGGTTACGTATAACTAAGTACCACGCGTGGGTGTAAGATAAGTAAGTACAAATGATGTTGGGCTCAACAATACGTTGTAAGACCTGCAATTTAATACCAGTGGTGTAGAATGTGGTTGTGAGGCGCGCGGTCAGCCCTGGGCGGCAATTTTTAATTTTATTATTACAGTTAGGTTTTCTTGAACAAATGCAGAGAGTTTTTTTTTTCGTGAAGGGGTAGGGGCGGCGACACAAAAAATTGTGCCCCCCCCCTACCGTTTGGCACCAACCCTAGCTACGTCACTGCTCTTGACTACCAATATCTATTAATAATAAATATATTTATTTTTAATTCGCATCTAATCATATTGGTTCATTTGTTTCACTCAAGATTTTAAAAATAGAAGCCTTAATGCTCAAAAAAGTAAATTCATTGCGTTTTATGACACTTTTCATTTTCTTAGACACCTTTCCGAACAAAGGTTATGAAACAATCTAGTGCAAATGTAAAAGTTTAACGAATTTTTTTTATCAAAAGTGTAATAATAAGCAAAAGGCCACAACAAAACAATCTATGCAAATAAAAAAAAAAAATTGTACTTCTTCATTGGTGGCTGAAAATTGTTATTACCAGCAGAGGGATCAATTTTCGCATTAGACTGTCAGTTCAATTGTTTATCCATTTAACATTCATTATTTCTTTCTTCTTTTTCTTCCTCTCCCCCCCCCTCCCCCGATTCCTCTCTTCAAACATCAAGTTCCACACGTATTATTATTATCCATAAATTTTAACACAAAGTATTCTTTTATCCAGGGAATCCGTTCATCTAACATATTACCGCAACCAGGCAAGTGAGATTCGCCTTTAGAATTGGCCAAAACAACAACAACAACAACAAAGTTGCTTTAATCTCTGCCTCAGCTGTGAATTTTTATTTAATTTCCCCCCAAATTCTCCAAGTACTGCCATCAGGCTATATCAATTAAGGACTTAGAGTAACATGAATACTTTAAGTAACGAATTTTACAGTTCCGTGTAAGGCCAGCGACGTGTATCACGCACATACCCAAGCTAGCTATGAATGAATCATAAAGCTATTTTTTTTTTACAACTCCAACGCGTCACAGTCGCACCCTGTGCGGCCGGCGTAAATCTGGCGTGGGAGGTCCACCGACAAAATGGCGGCCTTGCTTGTGTTGGAATATTCTCATTGCACCTATTGATTGGGGCTATTTTCGGGCTCGCCATCCGCAACGCCACCCCCACCCCCAACACCACCACCACCACAACCAGCTCGCTGGTGGCTGCAAAGGTTTGTTCCCGGGCTTCACCATATCGGGTTTGTATTTGGTTTGCGGCTTGCAAGGCTTCATGAATTCAAAGTTGACGCATTCAGATGGATTATTTCTTTACTTTTTTTGTTTTGTTTGGGGGGGAGGGGGGCGGAAGATCTGGGCGTGGTGGAGTGGGGTTAAAGAGAGCGTATGCGAGGGGGGAAAAGTGTAAAATAAAAGAAAAAAAAAAAGTTTCAAATGCAATAAATGTAGAGTGGATGCTGGGAAGTTTGCGGCTTGCAAGGCTTCATGAATTCAAATGTGTCGCAGTCAGATGGATTATTTCTTTACTTTTTTTGTTGTGTTTGGGGGGGAGGGGGGCGGAAGATCTGGGCGTGGTGGAGTGGGGTTAAAGAGAGCGTATGCGAGGGGGGAAAAGTGTAAAATAAAAGAAAAAAAAAAGTTTCAAATGCAATAAATGTAGAGTGGATGCTGGGAGGCATATGCAGTATCACGAAGTAAGAAGATAAAAGTAACTCTTGAGATTTGAGGAAGTGCCCCCGGACCGCAGTGCTTGTTAAGAAACAAGATATTATTACAGAATTCGATACCTGGCAGAGGTGGCTAACTGCTTTAAAAAAAAAAAAAAAATATATATATATATATATATATATATATATTAATTATATTAACCGCTGTAATGCCGTTTATGGTTTAATATTAAAAGAGGTGGGGGGTAAAAAGGATGACCCCTTGCAAGATACGCCCCACCCCCCCCTCCCCCCTACAAAAAGACACCCTTAAAGCGGACACCACACGAATAATTTTGACATTAAAAGAAAGATATGAACATGGTGGAAAATGATTTGATCCAGATCAAAGACTACGTTATAAAGAAAAAACCCCAATAACCGAACTAGGACAACAACAAACACACATCGTGTCAGGTATTTAAATTACGATGAAGAATCGGGAAATGATTTTCTGCACAAGTCAGCACTGTTTTTTTTTAATTTTTTTTTTTTAAAAAAGCTCTCTATTTAAACGGACTTTATGACGCAATATTTATTTGGCCTCCGACTCGATAGTAGACTACAGTTCTTGAAATAATCATTTTATGCAATGTGACCGGAAAGAACAGCGACGTCATTTGGGCAGGGCAGGGTGGGGGGCATTCGCCGCCCCCACAACCCTCCCCCCCTCCTTCTTGGAATTTGCAGGTTTTATTTAAATTGCTATATACTGTGGCGCCTCCAGTAATAAACAACTTAACAAGCCGACAAAGTCTTGGTTACCCCCACCCCCTCCTTTGTTGAATTTGCAGGTTTTATTTAAATTGCTATATACTGTGGCGCCTCCAGTAATAAACAACTTAACAAGCCGACAAAGTCTTTGTTACCCCCCCCCCCCCCCTTTTTCGCGAAAAAGGGAAATATATACACATTTATTTTTGCTATAAATTCCAAAACTCATTTTAATTCTAACATAATGTTACTTTTTCTAAATTTATTAAACTATTTTTTTCGCTCGAAATGTCCACTATAATCTTCAAGATGAGCTCTCCATTGACCAATTATTATCAAAAATGGCCCCCCCCCCACGGGACATAATGTAGATTTAAAGACCTCCCCCCACCCCACCCCCAGCCCCTTGGGTGTGCTACTTAGTGATATACCCTTAAAAAAAAATCTTTCATCTCTTTTACTAGAGATGTCAGCACTTGAATGTTAATTTTGGAAACTAATCGAAACTAAATCTTTGTGATACACACAAACAATGAGCGAATGTGATGGATAAAATGTGATGGTGAGTTAAAATAGCGACGGCAAAGAAATGGACGTAGAATATGTGTCAGTCCATGGATGAGACGGAAGTAGCGATAGTTCAAATGTCAGAGAGATAAGAGGACCGGTGAGGGATTTTTATCAATAAAATATTCATGAACATATTACAGGGGCGGTAAATCTTATGTCTAGTCATTTTTGTCTGACAGGAGCTCGTTGACATTTAACGTTTTTTTTTTGGTGTCTTTTTTCGCTGACAACCAGAGACAACCAGAAGGGACATCATTCTTGAAGACCCCGGACAGCTAACATGAACAGAAAAGACGAACAGAAAAAAAAAATAATGGCTGACATGCACAGAAAACATGAACTGCTCACTTGAACAGAGGACATTCACAACTAAAAACATGAACAACTGACATAAACAGAAAATACGAACAGATGATATGAAGGTAAAAAATTAATAGATGAAATGAACAGAATACATGAACATCTGACATGAACAGAAAACACGAACAGATGATATGAAGGTAAAAAATTAATAGATGAAATGAACAGAATACATGAACATCTGACATGAACAGAAAACACGAACAGATGATATGAAGGTAAAAAATTAATAGATGAAATGAACAGATTACATGAACATCTGCCATGAACAGAAACAAAAGTAACACCCAAAAGCAATATTCACCCTGAAACAGTTTCCTTACAAATAACATTGTCATTGCGTCATTATTTCGTGGATATTTTTAGTATCCATTTTATTATGGTAGAGTATTTTTTGTTGTTGAGATAAGTCAAAGTCACTAAATATCTAAACGATGTGGGCCTACTCGACTTGAGGTAAGTCAAAGACACCAAAATATCTAAACACTGTGGGTTTACTTGACTTGAGGTGAGTCAAAGTCACTAAATATCTAAACGCTGTGGGTTTACTTGACTTGAGGTAAGTCAAAGTCACTAAATATCTAAACGCTGTGGGTTTACTTGACTTGAGGTAAGTCAAAGTCATTAAATATCTAGACGCCGTGGAGCCGGATACAATTTTTGCAAACTCTAATCTCATTTGCAGGAGTCGAGAGAGGCCGACGGGTTCCGGTTGACTGTAGTTTCAACGTGTATCACCCCCGAGATGGCAACAGGTGAAGGTGGAAGAGCTTTGAGCTGCTAGCAGGGTTTTTAAACCGTACACTGTGATTAGATTATAGGAGTCGAGACTTGAGAGGAACTCCTTGACATCGGAATCAAAATCCCAATTATGGAATCGAGATTGTATCGGCCGAAAGCATCCAACAAAAATTTGGCTCTCGACCCATTCAAAGTCTTGACCGTCCGCGTTCGTTAACGTTTCTAAATATAAGACGGCACTTCACAAAAAAAAAGTCCTAATATAGATTTTATGTTTGGGAAAGAAGAGATAGAAGCCCTTTCGGAAAAAAAGTCCTAATATAGATTTATGTTTGGGATTAAAAGAAAAGATAGAAGCCCCTTTGAAAAAAAAAGTCCTAATATAGATTTTATGTTTGGGATTAAAAGAAAAGATAGAAGTCCTTTCGAAAAAAAAAAAAAAAGGGACCTAATAGTGAAAAATAACGTGGCCTCGTATACAAGAGCTTGTACTATTAGAAATTGATTAAAACTCTGATTAAATGGGATTTGATGCCAAGTTATTTCCCCTGGGAGAGTAATGACGCCGCGTGACGTCACAGCCGCGTGGACCGTTCGATTGCGCTCAGTGTAAAGCCCCTGATTAATTGGGGCTGTTGTGTTTACAATAGGTAAATTGGGACCGGTGCAGGGTATAAAAAAAAATGGGTGGTGGGTGGGTGTCTTTTTGTTCTAAAGAATCTAAAAGAGGGGGTTGCAGGGGGTGGGGGGTGTGAGGCAGATTGGTATGGTTGGCTGGTCACACTGAAAGGTCGGGAAGATCTTTGATTGGGCCCACGGGTTTGCTAGCCAGGTAACCGATCGTTATCCTGAATAACACGCTAAGAATAGACATGACGTCACACGTGAGTGCACACAAGTTCAGACGCGATGTGACGTAAATAAGGGCTGAAAACGTGAAGGTTAATGTTGCGGGAATGCTGAGCGCACGTTATATGAATCATTTTTTGACTCATGATACATATGCACGAAGTGATGATTTGGCTTTAGCTGTATTGATGGTACCTTTAAGGCAAGACTTACAATGTAGGATACATACAAGCATTAAGATAAGCAACCTACAGCAGGGTGTTTTCCCCCTTAAACTCTAAAAGTAGTACATCCCGATTTCAATCCTTAAATTGTAGTGTGGCGATTTTGTTTTGTCCTAATCATAAGAAGTGGTATTGATATATCGGTAATTATGAAGGATGTTATGAAATATTTTTTTTTGACATATGTGTTCCTGAGATTGTGTAGGGGGGAAGAGACGCATGGGAAATGGGTGATGGGAAATTCCCGAATCTGGAGATCCGAATGATTCAAGGAAAGTGTTTGGGATGCGCAAAGGTTCAAAGTGATGGCGCGTGTTGCTTGTGATCCATCGGGAATTCACCGACACACAATTTACGCATCACTAGCCCAAAAGATGTTGACCTTCGCCGTGAAGTACGGCGCTGCAGCTGAACGTCATTCTGGACGTGTGTCTGCTTTTTTAAATAAAGGGATGTGGCCTCGGATGTCGAATTTCCCAGACTGCTCGCAACGTTTTTCTGATGTTTCCAGCTTGACGGCCCGTGACAGTGACTACCATCGAGGGCGGCGCCAAAGCCAGTTAGACGTTGAATGGCAACCCAGACGTTTTCGCACAATAACAGATGTTACTTTTTGTCACGGATTTAGAACTACGAAACCTTCTTAATTTAATTATGCAAGGTGTTCTTGTTAAGGATTTAGGAACTCATTTTTTTACTGTAAATTTTGGGGGGGGGGGGGG
>CAXITT010000242.1:897444-907444 GCA_964033795.1 Lymnaea stagnalis
TTTTTTTTTTTTTTTTTACAAATTCAATTCGTTTTCTAATTGTCTAAAGACTACAAATGAAAAAAAAAAAAATTCCCTCGGAACTATAAATGGCCCCTAAAAAATAAAGATAACAAAATAAAATCCTTAGCCAGCTTTGCATCGGCTTAATAGCGTTGCCCTTTTTCTTATCTTGCCCTTTGAACTAAGGGCCGCAACTAACAAAGAAACATAGGGGGGAGAATTGGAGAGGAACAAAAAAAAATAAAGGGAGGGAATCACTGTCGTTAATGGTGATGAATGCGACCATTGACGTCATCGCGAGAGCCCTAACAAAAACCTCATCTATAAAGCAACCTTCCTTACTCTCTAGCCCACCACCGCTCGGAATGGAAACATCAAGAAGCATTTTGAGGCACTCTCTGATCCGCGTTATTTATAGACTGGCCGGCGTTATCATCCAATGAGATGAATAGCTGGGGAACTCTCGCTGAACAGGTTATAAATAACTTTAATGATTGATTAACTTATTTAAGATATTGATATAATGATTACCTTCGGGAGGAGGTTGGAGTTGGGTGGGGTGAGGTAAGGTACTAGAGGTGATATTGTTTTGTTCTTTTTAGGAACCCTTTGGTAATAATAAAGAATTGAAAAAGGTGTTGTTGACACGTTGCATAGTTTGAGAAAATATGGGAACACGTCGCATGGTTTTAGAAAATGTGGGAACACGTTGCATGGTTTGATAAAATGTGGGAACACGTTGCAAAGTGTGAGAAAATGTGGGTACACGTTGCATAGTGTGAGAAAATGGGGGTACATGTTGCATGGTTTGAGAAAATGTGGGTACACGTTGCATGGTGTGAGAAATGTTGTTAATTTAAGCAATTTTGAAACAATTGCTAGAGCAAATAATTATTTTTTTTTTTTAATATTTTTAAAAAAGAGAGGAAGAGGGAAAAAATAAATAAAACCATGACGTCATGATACGGCCCAATTAGAGTCAGACCAAATATTTTCTAGCACGATTTGAAAAGACAACAGCACTCTTTGTTCTGGCTATCTGTAAAGTGAATGTTGGCTTTAATTATTTAAATGCTGGGGGTGGGGAGGGGTGGCGGGGTGGGGACAAACACAAATTAACTACTGAATAATCAGTTAATGAATGGGCTGCATTATTCTCTTGACATTATCAATTTTTGAAATCATTATAAATATTTTTTTGTTGCTTGTTTGATGAGAAACGTTCGGGATATAATTATTTTAAAAAAAAAATTATTTTAAATTTTGAATTTTAAAAGAGCAGCATGGTTTAATTCTGCAACTCAATTCCCAATTTAACTTAAGGAAGAAAAAAAAACAATAAAAAAACACGAATTTTAATTGACAGGAGTTATTGAAAGAGTTAGTATAGAACAGAGCTTTACTGTCTGATGTTCGCTAACAGCTTCAGTTTATATTCATAGACGTCCGCGGGGTCGGCCGTGGTAAAAACAAGGCCTATTAACGCTATGGACAGGGTTGGTCAGAGGGACGCAACTCTTAAACACAAATAGTTTAACACAGTTCTAAAACACGACATTCGCTGCTTTTGGTAAATAATAGGTTGAAATCTTATTCAGCTAGTCTGATCATGATTATGACCTGTGACCTAAGACCTAAGATCATTGACGTGAGATCTAAGACCTAACCGCTACGACCCTAAGATCTATGACATTAGATCTATGACCTAAAGACTTATGACCTAAGATCATTGACTTAAGATCGACAACCTATGATCTATGACCCAAGATCTATGATCTAAGACCTATGACCTAAGATCTATGATATTAGCTCTGTACCCTAAGTTCTGATCACTTTAAAAAAAAAAAGAATTTCATAGAAGATTTACTTAAAGCGAAGTGGGCCACCAATTGTTGTCCCCCCCCCCCCCTGAGGGCTGCATGCGGTCGAGCACATTAAGTCTGACAGAACCCGTATTAAAATACGGCAGAATTAAGCTCAAGATATCCCATTTAAAGCATTTCACGAATAATCCCTGGCCAGCGGCCCATCTTTTTTGCGGAACCGGATATACCTTGTGACAACGTCTCATTTGTGGATAAGACGCGAGCCATCAGTGACGCGGATGAGAAGGAACAGAAGCCGCGTTGCAGAGACGCTTATTTGCTTCGACAACATCGATCACGTTGGAACAACGTCATAAAGACCGATCACGTCAAGACAATGTATGTCATTTCGTGAAATTTTTCAAGGGAGTGGGAAGGGGGGTGGGGGGTGGCGGTTCGATTCGTTAAAATCCGTGGGATATCTTGTCAATCGAAAACGAATATTTTTTCTTTTCTCGTTATCGTCTGAAACCATCATGTCTGGCGGGGAAAAAAACAACAAGAACTGAGGGAAACGAATAAAGTTATGGAAGGAAGGAAGGAGCAGGGCCGGCCTTAGGCAGCTGCAACCTATGCGGCCGCAGTGGGCCCCCGCACTTAGTTTTCTACTACAAAATCTTAATTTAAACTTATTATCCTTATCCCTACCCAGACTGGCCCCCCACGCAATCCGTTTTGCATAGAGCCACTCAATTGTTAGGGCCGGCCCTGGGAAGGAGAGAGGGTAGTGGTGGGTAGTGGGGAAGAAGAAGAAGAGAGAGAGGGTCATCATGCATATAATGGAGGAAATAAGAGAAGTGGTGGGGGGGGGGAGAGAATATTGGACGAGAAACTGACCCACGCAGTGGTCAAATTCCAAATGTTGAATTATGTAAGAACTGGTTATAGCCCACATACGATGGCGGAGGCATTACGTGAAATTCCAATCCACTAAAATTACTTGACAAAACATGAATTCCAGTTGCGCATTTTATAAGCATCCCGATTAGTGCTACTCCCCCCCCCCCCCCCCCCCACACACACAGCGATAACAAAAATTATGTTCACGCTGCCACACTGTACACATAATTCTAATTTCACACAATCTTTTATATCTCAGATTCATTACGATATATTTAAATTGAGAGTGTATCCGTAAAACAAAAAACAAAAAAAAACACAAAGAAAATACACACCCAAACGCAAATGCGATATTTTCAAGAATCTCATTCAGATGAGTTATCGGGATTTTATTTTTCGCCCTATTGAACTCACCAACACTCCATGAACTTTCTTTCATACCTAGAGAATTGTATTGATTGATAATTGGGATGGATTCACATTGCTAGTTGAGCGTTGACGGAGAATGGTGAAAACAGGTTTTTGCTTTTTGTTTTGCTTAAAGTTCGTAGTGACTGCCTATGTTAGTAACAATGGAGTGACAACGCACAGTAAAAAAAAATTTGTAAATTGTAAAAAATTAATATTTAATTTTTTGGTTTGTTTAGAATAGCATATATGGTGATGGGGAAAAAAAAGTTAAATACATTTTCCCCAGTGTATTAAACAAAATTGTGTCATATTTGCAAAAAAATTTTTTTGAAAAATCTTAGAAATGTTAAATCTAGTTTATGCTTCATTAGTGAATAAATAAAAAAATTTTTATAAAAAAAATCGATATTATTGTTATATTTGATCTCATTGTTTTAAATTCATTTCCGGCTTTATTGATTGTTGTATTTAAATTTATTTTTTTTTTTGCTTGGTTTGTTTGTTATTTTTGCGTGTACAGAAATCTCCAATTGATCGTGCCGAAGTGCTGTTATTCGTGGAGTCGATTCTCAACACACACAGGGTACCAGCATTAAACGCGTCCGCCCTCTCGTTTCCGGTATCGAGCAGCTGTAATCGCTTAAAGGGAAATTTCTCTCGCGCCATTACACTTTTCATTTTGCTAGTCGTCGAGGCAGAAACGAAAATTTACCGGACCAATGGCGCCGGTCTGTCCTAGACTCTGGTTGACTAGGTCGGTCCCAAGACTGGAGGATACAACGACTGCAAGCATGTGATGGCTGGCAACCAGTGTTATCTCCAGGCACGGATACACTGGGCAGTTGCCCATTACCTCGTGAATTTAAGGCGTGGGGGGGGGGTGCATCGCGCTTCTATGGGAATCAACTCTAGAGTTGCGGGAATGATGCAAATACGAACAAGTAGGGAAATTCGTATTTTAAATTTCTGAAAAGGAAGGCTTTTCAAAATAAAACGAAATGTAAGATATACATCCTTATTCTGAAAAACAAACATTAAAATAATTTTTATACCATAGCCTACCTTTGAAACTAATTAGTCATTGAAACAATCTTCTCGCCGCACCTTTAACAATAGTTAGACATTTAAAAATACGTCTCAGAGATACGTCATTTTTGACAATATCTTCGTTTCTTAAGGGGTTGCCATTAGCAGCCCCAGAACGCTACTCTTTCTAAATTGGCTGTTGCTGTCTTTATTAACACTTCCAGGAGCGCCCACATCAAATCTGTTAATCTCCACACGTTCAGTGAAATTTGAAACAAGGCTTTAACTTTTACACCACACAAACATTTTTTAAAAAAAAGTACATTATAAATATGATGAAGGGCATTTTAGGTTGGTCGAAACAAGAAGGAGGGAGGGAGGACTTGACTTCTTCTTGGACACCATTGTGGCAACCCTAATCAGATCTGCCCATGCTGTTAATGAATACTGAGATATCTTTTATGCTATTTCAAATTGCTATTAGAGTGCAGTGGGAAGAATGTTTCTGTGAGCAGTCACATCCCCACACCCCTCAACCACCCCCCCCCCCCCCATTTTCAAATCAATCCAATTTTTATGTACTAATTTTAGAAAGGAAAAAAAAAGTCAATTCAAAATAAAAACCCGGTGATTTTATTATTATTAATTATCTTACAATAGATAAAGTTAATTTAAAGCGTTAGACAACAACCTCATACGTTCATTGATTAATAATTGAGCTGAAGAAAGTTAGGGTGATGTCAAATAAACCTGTGAATTTTCTGATTTTTTGGAAGGAAATTTTTACTACCCCTTTTTTCTTCTTTTAGTGTTACACGATGTTGAAGTCGAAAAGACCTCTCCTTGGTAATATGTATGCACTGGATAAGCAGAAGAATAAAAACAACAACAACATTCAGTTTAGCAAAACTGTTTGATGTTATAATAAAGGAAGAGTCAAAGAGAATTATTTAATACACCCATCGAACTGGCCACAGTTGTTTCTAATCTGGCGATCCAGGCTTTTCTACTAAGACAATGTGATCCAAAGAAACATCCATTAATTTCACACATCCGAGTCTGGATCTAGTGATGGATCTGATAATCCTTTTAAATTAATAATTTATCCCCCTCCCCTCAACCACAACCTACCAACACACCTTCCAGAAAATTCTCCAACACTTTTCTTTATTTGACTCTATTTAAAAAAAAAAAAAATATTATTAAGCTTTACTTTAATTTTGCGGGAAAATCCAAAATATATTTCGCCATGTACAAATACGTTTATTAAATTACTATATGACATTAGAATATTCTTTTTTGGTCTCAATCCTGGGGCGTCCGATACAACCTCTCTTTAAATTCAGCTACCATCAAACCAGACCAAACTATTCATACAAGAAAACGGACAGGGAGTATTGACATTCCACCACTCCCCCCTCATCCATACCCAAACATCTCAAGTGTAAAAAAATCTTGGTGGGTCTGACGTAAGCAGCCGAGACGCCATTGATTGATATAACAGTCTAATCGAATCAGGACTTCTTGCCTCAATATTGACCGGACCTTTATTTCCATCGGGATAGCTCCCCCCCAGCCCTTCCCATCTCAAACGCACTTCTCTCCAAACAACCCCCCCCCCCTCAATCGCTCTTCCGTCACCATCATTCATTCACCGAATGATACAATCGTCTCCCGGCCGTGGACTTCTGGGACCCGTCCAAGTATCACAATTTGTCTCCCGCGATGTTATTTTCATCCCATATCTTAAGATACAAGGAGAAGACGAAGATAAAACCATGTTACTTTTTATCTCTCTTGATAATTTGTCCCCATTCCACTTCCCCAAATATGGTTTGAAAGCAGCCATGTTTATGAGAATTTAAAAAAAAAACAAGAACAAGCCAATGTATCACTCCCTCATCCTAACTTACAAATTCTGACATAGATATCGAATTAAACAACCCCCCCCCCCCCCCCCAGGGAATTAGAAGGCCCCGGGCGGGTACATCTTGTGTTTAAGAACCGGTGGGTGCGTTTATAAATACACAAAAGAAGATTGTTCAGACTGGTTTTATGGAAGGTATTTAATGTCAATGGGGATTTGAAACGGGAGAACAATTAATAACTTTAAAAAAATATATATATATTTGTCATAATTCAATTACCGCCCTCGCCCTAAATGGATACGCCGCTGAGAGAGACGTAGCTAAACATATGCGTATGATTATATAGAATCCTTTGAGAATCACGGGGCTGTGGCACCCGTGCTATCGGGACGCCTTGTGTGGAAATCTCAACACTGTAAATATCCTCTACAAATTCACCGGACAGATATGTATACAATTTAACATTCCCTTAAGGATGAAGTATGTCTACCTGATAATTTATAATTAGCAGACACATTTTTTTATTATTATTATTTTTTTAAAAAAATATACAGCTGTTCTCAAACTTTTTGGCACTCAGTGCTCCCCTAATTAATAGGGTTCATATTATAAATTTCATTCCTTTTGAATTCTTCCAAAGCTTAATTCAAATACGAATAATTTATATCGTCAAACAAGATTAGCCATGGATACAAGAGTTAAACCAATCAGATTATTTGAAGATTTGAATACGAAAGGCTCATAGACCTACAGCAGCGATTAGTTGGTATAACAGTGATAGGTTGGTGTAGCAGCGATAGGTTGGTGTAACAGTGATATATTGTTATAACAGCGATAGCCTGATAACAACGATAGGCTGGTATACCAGCGATAGGTTGTTATAACAGCGATAGCTTGGTGGAGCAGCGATAGGTTAGCATAACAGTGATAGGTTGGTATAACAGCGATAGGTTGAGCAATTTTTAATTGATGTTAATACTTGACTTATTATTAAACCTTTAGGAACGAGATGACTATATTTATTTGAAATTTAATGATAAATGCATTCGTTAATTTTTATAACAGACGCAACCAGCGGTTCTCAACTTGCGGGTCAAGACCATCGGAAAACACATATTTATAAGTAGCAACGAAAATAATTTTCTGATTGGGGTCACTACAGCATGAGGAACTGCATGAAAGGGCCGTGGCATTAGGAGGGTTGAGAACCACTTGACTAAACGGTAAGAAATTTGAAAAGCGTTTTTTAAGCGTAATGTCAAAAGTTGCTAAAACCTCTTCCCCAATATTTATTTCATATGTCCCGGCAAAAATCTGAGTTAATAAACGAGTTGAAGGAAGAATGAATAAGAAATATTTGCGTTTAAAAAAAAAAAAAAATTATCTTCACAAAATTTTGTTTCGTGCATAAGTTTGTGAGATACAATAATTTGAAGATTTAACGATTTGCCAGCAGATATTTTGATTTCCCAGCAGGTTAAGCCTATAACTCAAGAGGCTATGTAGGGGCTGAATCTTTCGGCTATAATTCCCGACATGTGTCCCATCAGTCAAACTGAAACATGGAAAGGGGGGGGGGGGGGGGGGGGGGGGGGGGGGGGGGGCTTGAATCAGCCTCAGATCATGGCTGCCGTGTAACATCAGATTCTGATCTATTTGTCCCCCTTGCCGTAACAAAAAATATAAATTTTCAGTTTGACTAGGGGGGACATGCACGAGAGGTTATAAATAGCGCTTACATCCGGGCCACGAGGTCCGCACGGCAGCATACAAAATGGCTCCCGGAAGTTCCATGTTTCGTCGATATTTCGACGACCTTGTCACCGGTAAGAGTGAAAAAAAAAATTATCAGAAAATAATTTCTCTCAACGGTTCGCAAACGCAACACATATGAGGAAGGGCGGATAACCAGGGCTAAGGGGGGGGGGGAGGCTGATTACCTTCTCATATTCAAGATCCGTAGCAAATGACGTCATCGCCTGACTAATGGAATGGCACTCAGGGAAGGGATTTTTATATTTTAGGATCGGGTGGCTTCCCGCCGTCGAGACGTGATTAGATTATATAATCATAGTGCTCGTCCATTTATTTTACTGCCGCATCTTTCACGTGGTGTTTTCTTCTTCTTTTATTTTTTGTTTGTTTGTTTGTCCATTTGATATCTATTTGGTATCAAAATGAGAAATAATTTCATGCATTTTAATGATTTTAACTTTAATTTTAGACGTACATAGAAGGACTTAGACGTACATAGAAGGACGTACACCAGTTTGGGGGGGGGGGGTTTACACATGGAGACGGAAAGCCATGGATCGGTCCTAATGGAAGAATGTGGTGGAGCAGGCCAGGGCCCTACGTGGGCTGCAGCGTCACTGATGGTGATGATGATGATCGAGACCTACACAGAGGTTTAGCTACGGGGGATTCTTGTACTAATGTGGCGCCTGGAATGCGGGCCGTCTTTAGTTTTGCCATTTCTCATCTTACACTCTCGGAAAAAACGTGTACCCGACTGATGGCTTGTTGTTGATAAGAAAGCCATAAAAATGTTTCATGGAAGTCGAGTGTCCTGTGAGTTAATAACTGGTTTAGTGTATTGTTATAGAAACATGCCATATATCAGTCATGTCTCTATCAAGCACGTTAGTGTCTTAATTTTCGTGGCTCGGAAATAGGGAAGTTTATTATTAGTGTAAGACACCATTTGTTAACGATTACAGTGCTAAGGATACGCTCCCGTCCAAGTGTCAGATGTGTCGTTAAATGTGTACAATGATTACTTAGTGTAACAACAACTCCCAAAAGGAGATGAACCATGCTTGTTATAGCTCTCAGCTCCATTGTTGTTTTATTCGCCCTTTCACATCTTGGGAATAACCCCCCCCCCCCACACCCTGGTAGTCCTCCTGGTTAGTTGCGCTTCGGTCCGAGTTCATGTTGAAGAATTTACGCCATGTCCGTAGCTGTTAATTGTTTTCACATAGGATGTTAATGTAGTCTGATTTTCTAAAAAATATTTTGGTTAAGCAGTTAAGGCGTTAGTCTTAAAGTGGTGGGCAGTGGAAGATATGGTGTATTGCTGTCACTTTCGGATGTCTTCATTAGGGGAACATTGGCCTTTTATCCGGTTTTAGGCTGTTAACGTAAGAACTAAGTTGTATGTCTCCTCATCAAGGAAGAGGTGGTGTGTTGCTGTCGCATTCGGATGTCTGCAGATCGGTACACGTTGGCATTATATCTGGTTTTAGCCGGTTAAGGTAAGAACTAAGTGGTCTCCTAACGAATCATGCACCATTATGCCAATAAGCCTTCAGTATCCACAAGTCCTGCACCATTTGGCAAATCATACACTATACACCAGTATCCACAAGTCCTGCACCATTATGCCAATCTTACACCAGTATCCACAAGTCCTGCACCATTATGCCAATCATACACCAGCATCCACAAATCCCGCTTCCTTATGCCAATCAGACATTAGTATCCACAAGTCCTGCCCCATTATGCCAATCATACACCAGCATCCACAAATCCCACTTCCTTTTGCCAATCATAGTCCAGCATCAACAAATCTGCACCAATCCATATGCCGTCTATTATTTAAATAGAAATGATATAAAATTGCAGACACATACCAGCCTCCCGATGCCCGGATTATTCCGGCATTGTCGTGGAGCAGCCATCATGCCATCCCAGGAAACACGATGCGGAGACACCGTGGCTAATGGGGGAATATTGATATTCTTTCCTCCTCGAGGTTATGCCATGTTTGCTTACTTTGCATTACGGTCTCGGAACCACAAATGTTACTCAAGTAGGAGACATGTTTCTGGACATCTGCAAAGCAGCCCAGAGTGGACCGGAAGCAGCTGTATGCCATGGGATGGACGATTAGTCTAGACGGGGGAAACAGAGAGGTGGGGGGGGGTGGGACAATTTTAATAAACAATGCCATGGTTTCTCGAACGAGTCTCGGGGTATCCGGTT
>CAXITT010000242.1:918771-931271 GCA_964033795.1 Lymnaea stagnalis
AGTGAATATCAAGACGGCATAATGTACATCTATAAATATGTCAAAAGGGAGAGAACGATCAGGAAACAAGATTAGTAGAAAGAGAGAGAAAGAGAGTGTGAGAGAGAGAGAGAGAGAAATAGCGAGTAGGTTAGAAAGAGAGAGATGGTTAGATAAAGGGTTTGAGATAAGAGATAGAGTTGGTGAGAAAAAAGAGGCGCAAGTCACTAGAAAAAAAAAAGAAATAGAGGGAGAAAGAGAGAGACAGAAAAAGGAAGGGAGAGAGAGAGAGATAAAAGAGAGAGATAAAGAAACATATATACAAAAAATACACGATATTAATTGACTTTCGTCATATTTCAATCCAAAAAATAATTTAACTCTGACCTATCACGAGCTGAACGTCTTTCGTATTATATTATTTTTTAAAAAAAAGATATAGATCTAAGCAGGTATTAAATAACGCTGTGTGGACATTCTTTGAGCATATCAAAGTATGTGACGTCAATGAATTGAAAAGAATATATGCAGTCCACTCTATTGAAAGTAATGGAAGTGACACTTTATTCTGAATTTGATAGCATCGTTTTTTTTTTTTTGTTGTTTTTTTAATAAGCCTAACATTAGAAATTTATTATTGCTCTAATTTAATTTAAAAAGCTAAAAAGAAAAAAAAAATGAGAGACATTTATTCAGGGGCGTAGGCAGGAGGGGGGGGGTGGGGAGCCATGGAGGTGTTCTGAGCTACAAGGGCAGATTTTTTTTTCTGTTTCAATTGAGGAGCGGGATTTTTGTCCAACTGAGTTCTTTTCGTTGAAGGGGGTCGACTAAAATCTTGGCTCACCCACCCCCCACGGGGGCGGCCCTAACCCTAGCTACGCCACTGCATGTCGTCATGATGGAGATCCCATATTGTTAAAGGGCGAGTCCCTGCGTTTCTGAGTGATGCGGTCAGCGATAAATGAGGAAATACCACAAAAAAAAAAAGAAGAAAAAAAAGACTCACCTCTCCCGCCTGGACAAATGTCTCGTGAACTCCCTCGGCAGGTATGTCGACTTTGGTTTTGACAACCGTTTCAGGGTTGGAACTTCCCGAAGCTTCCTGCTTGACCTCTTGCTTGACGTCTGCAATGACATTTCCTGTCTTGGCGTCCACGACTGTGGGAGGGATACAAGATGGAGTGGTTACCGGAAGTTTGTTGGAAATAAACTTCGTCGATGAAAAATTGATCGACGGAAATTTGATCGAACGGACATTTGGTTGAATTCTTTTTCCAGTTCACACGTTAAAATTTAAGCAAAATTTTAACGTGTGAACTTAAAAAATGTTTCGACCAAATTTCCGTTCATTCAAATTTCTGTCGATGAATTTTCCGTCATCGAAATTTCTTTCAAAAAATTTTCGGATACGAGATTGAATCGATTTGAAAAAACAACAAAAAAAAAAAAGAAAAAAAAAAAAAAAAAAAAAAAAAAAAACAAAAAAAAAAAAAAAAAAAAAAAAAAACCATTGAAAAGGTAAATAAAACATGTCAGGTTAACAAACTACAAAGGTCAACAAACTACAAAGGTCAACAAACTACAAAGGTCAACAAATTTTCCATGACAAGAATTACCGCCTTCTTGGACAATAACACATTGGACAGTTATCACCCTTTCATGTCAATGCTCTCCCCTTTCTTCACAAAACCACAATCCGAAAGCGCCCAAGGAATAATGCTATGGAAAAGGATAATGTGGGGAAGGGAGTGTAGATGGTCTTTGCATCAGGGTTGGGGGGGGGGAGGTATTGCAACGGGGGTTGGGTGGCATATCGGCTATAAGTAAAGAAGTAGATGGTTTAATATATCGATAAAGGGAGCGAGGAGGGGGGTGGGTGGCATATCGTCTATAAGTAAAGAAGTGGATGGTTTAATATATCGATAAAGGGGGGGAGGGTGCTATTACTGTTATTCTATCGTGGGGGTTGGGGTTGGTAGAGGGGGGGTGGGGATTATCATATTTCCCATTCAATTAAATACGCACCCTTTTCTTCCTTTTGCTCGACCTTGACCTTCTCTCCACCGTTGTTCTCAAAGTGAGACACTTTCTCCTTGTGTACCATGACATTGTTCTGGTGGCTTTCTTTGTCTGGGGAGAAAGAAACACGTTGTTTAAAAAACAAAACAACAACAACATTAGCAACACATGTGTAACAAACTTCTTAACGTCGACACACGCGAACACTGTTAAACACAACAGCCGCATCCCATTCTTTCACATTCAAAAGTTGTCTGTTAACCCCGGCGTGGCCGACTCCTCTGTTCAGTATCGTGTGATGCGGCAAGCCGGTGGTTCTCAAACTTCCTAATGCCGCGACCACCTTTAATACAGTACCTCATATTGTGGCGACCCCCCATCACAAAAATTTGTAGCTTTGCTACTCCATAACTGTAGAGTATATGTGTTTTCCGATGGTCTTTGGCGATCCCTGTGAAAAGGTCATTCTATCCCCCAAAGGGGTCGCGACCCACAGGTTGAGAACCGCTGCTGTAAGCCCAAACGCTCTGTTGCTCAAAGAACCTTGAGATTTCTGTCAGTGATGTCAGAAAATAACTCCATTATTTGTTTAAGAAACGGTTTTTTAGAAGGAAAAAAAAAAGTAATGATCTGTTTCAATGGCCACATATCAATAATTTATTTCTTCATTAATTATCTTATACTACTGAGGTAAATATCAGTGTCCAAGGAAACCATGGTATATTGTTGGACTAAATATATTTATTAAAACCTAATTTTTAAAAAAAAATTTTGTTCCATTTTTATCAAAATCTTAAGACACACCATTGAATCTCGGCGGCACACTGCGCCACACTGGTTCTTGTTTTCCTTTATTTTGTTCAGTTTTTGTATTCATTGCACGCAACCATTGAAGAGTTGAATTTGATCTTGTCCAAGTATTGATTGAAACACTGTGTGGAGATGGCGTTCATGTTTCAGAACGTTAAATGATTTACCGAATTTTATAGGAGAGACAAAGAGCGAGAGAAAATATAAGCGAGAGAGAGAGAGAGAGAGATAGGGGGCGAACAAGTGGTGGAGAAAAAGGGGTAAATTTCAAAGACAGGGAATGCGAGAGAATGTGTGGATAGGATATTGAAAAAAATTGGAGAGTGACAGAGAGAGATAGAAAGAAGAGAGAGACAGAGGGGAAAGAGACAGAGAGAAAAAGAGAGGGAGAGAGTGTCATTGGATTGTGAGAGATCCGAAAAGAAAGAATATTGAAGGAAAGAGAGATATGCATAAGAGCGGGAGAGATTAAATAATTTCTCTGTAAATATGGGATGCTGTAAATGGCGGAGATCTAATTACATATTACGTGATGATAAGATCACAGAAGCAGATAGACATACAGTTGTGGTGGGGATAATAAGCTGTTGGAAGATTGGCAGACTGGATGGGTTAGCGATACGCTTCGTTGGAGGGACACATATAAATAATTAGTGGAGCATGATATGTTTAGGCTTGAAAATAAAGATGCAGAAAAATCGAATTGACGTATCGGCTAAACGCCTTCTTCAGCAGGCAATGCAAAAGGAGTAATAACAAATCATTTGAAATTAAAAAAAAAAAACTTTAAGTATTCCCAGATGACAATGTAGCTCTTTCAGTCTCTGAGTTAGAAATAATGGCGCACTATAACAGCGATACATAGAGGCATAGTTCTTTTTTATTTGTTATAACATTAGACATTGTTTTACAAGTTCACCCTCACAGCCCTCTACCGGCCTCAGACATTTATTATGATTTTTGATATTAATCTATCGATCTTTTTCCATGGATCTTTTTCCATCAAACTATCTCCTTTGATCACTCTCTTTCAATCTTTCTCTATCGATCTTCTCCTTCAATCGTTCTCCTTCCATCTTTCTCCATCGATCTTTTGCCATCTATCGTTCTCCATCGATTTTCTCGATCGATCTTTCTCGATCGAACTTTCTCCATTGATTTTTCTCAGCTATTTCATTTGCCTTCATTGTCAGAGCAACAACTTACAACCTTGGCGTGTGGCAACATACAACTTTCGCTATCACGTGTATCGAATGACGTAACTCCCACTCCCATGCATTATTATTGATCTGCTTTCCTCGTGACTGAACTCTAAAAAAAGAACCCTCGCCATACCCTCGTGTATGAACTTCTGACCATTGATCTTTTCTTGACATCGATGTTTCTTATTTCTGGAGGCCCCTTTGATGACGCTGTATACTGCTTCTATTTGGGGGAGCACTCTCGTTAAAAGCTTCCATCGGATTAACTCCCCCTTTGAAAGGGTGACAGAAATGCAAGAACAAAAAAAAATAAAAAAATCCATAGAACTGAAAAGCCACTATCTGCACGAGTGTGCGTCTGTGTGTTCGCAATTAGGCCCCTTTTTTATTTGGCGTGGAGGGTCGCGAATGGTCATCAAGCTACGGCTGCAGTTACCGCTATCGCAAACTCAAAATACTACTTGTAATAAAAAAAAATTATTATGACTCTTATAATTGTTTTTATAATTTCGCCACATTTAAGAAATATTTACACTACAAAAAAGGATGGTTCACGTTTGGTGTAATTTTGAAGGGAAGTAACTGGAAAAATAGTTTCCCGCCGTCCACATTCCACCTTTTCTTTTATCCTGTAGGGCGTCGAATCGCGATGTAGAGAGACAAATTTTGTCGTTCTCAGACATTCCTCTTGCTGTTGCTTTTATGGCAGTTTATCTAAATGCAAATCTTCCACATAAACATTTTCTCCCCAAACGGCAAGACTTTACTTCATGCGGTCTTATGTTCGATGTCGGTTGTCTTAAGAAAAAAAAACCAAAAAACTTAAGTTCAGTTGACGTCATTGGAACGTGATTCGATTTTATCGACATCTGGGGATAATTTTGGTATGGCTTTTTTTTTCTTCAAAGAGGAATCCGATTTTTATCGTTTTATTCAGTTTATTTTTGTTCTACCCTTTTTTTTTTTTTGTGTTAGGTTTTTTTATTTTTTTGTTTGTATGCTCATTTCAAACTTTAATG
Source organism: Lymnaea stagnalis (assembly GCA_964033795.1). NCBI lineage: Eukaryota > Metazoa > Mollusca > Gastropoda > Lymnaeidae > Lymnaea > Lymnaea stagnalis. The sequence continues at coordinate 923,801 of CAXITT010000242.1, forward strand.
GGGAAAAAATGTTACTCAATACCACGCATGTTTGCTCGTAACGAGACCTGGTTAGGTGATAATTTTGGTTTTGTTTTTTTTTTCTTCAAAGAGGAATCCGATTTTTATCGTTTTAATCAGTTTATTTTTGTTCTTCCCTTTTTTTTTTTTTGAGTTAGGTTTTTTTATTTTATTGATTGGAAGCTCATTTCAAACTTTAATGGGGAAAAAATGTTACTCAATAACACGCATGTTAGCTCGTAACGAGACCTGGTTGGCCAAGGAGATTGCAGTGGTCCTCAATAGTTTAAGTATTATGTTCAAGACCTAGTGGAAAACATGCTAATCCTTTACCCTCGACCTTTTCTTTCTTTCTTCCCAAATGAAACGTTGATCACATACGATAAACGATCAAAATAAAATAGAGTGTCAAGTATAATGTGGGATATGCTTTTTTAAAAAAAAAAAACACAAGAGGAATATTTTTTCGATTAATGCGCTACTATTCAGGATACGCCTTACTGTGGTAGGGGTGCATAGGTCGAAAAAACCCTAAATAAGAAGCCATGATGTAAACACTGGAGGGACGTTGATAGAGTGGGGATACACGGGTTAATGAGATGTCACGTGTCATGTGTTGGATAATAACAGCTGTCATGTGTCATGTGTTGGGTAATAACAGCTGTCATGTGTCTTGGGTTTTTAAAAATTTAAACATCTTATATATTTTTTTTCAAATTTTTGTTGGGAGTTAATAATAGGTTATATGGAGATATTAAAGGATTTTTTTAAAAATACATATTTGTAACCGTTCAACACAGTGCTGATGGTTACCTAAGCCTATGATATCTGAATAACTGTCACTGCCACGTCAAGACATCAAAATGAAACCGTCCACCCTGTTGTTGGTGAAACGGTGCCGATGGCTAACTGAGCCTATGATAACCAAATAACTGTCACTGCCACAATGAATAGATCAAAATATAATTAAAATGTATTAACCGAGTCACCTGATGTAACTGATCACTGGGCACTTTATTTCAATAAAAACTGAATATGCATAACAAATTAACAACTTCATTTATAGTAAAAGACATCCATACATATTTTCACTTCTCTGTTGATTGATTATCTTTACGACCATCCTCACGCTGTTGCACAATTTAGTGTAGCACAGTAATCATCATCACGATCTTTCCAACATGGCAGTCTAGACAAATCGCTCGTTGGATCGCTTTTTTTCAATTATAGTCTCCCTTGATTCTACCTAACATCAAAACAGCACACACAGCGTTATGCTGCTACGATATTGATCTTTGAATCTTAAGCACCGTCTAATTTCTTATAATCTTTTTACATAAGGACAACAAGTGGCAGAGACAGCTTGTCGGCTTATCGCATTGGATACGTTGACAATGAGATCAACAGAGATGAGGATAATTCGTTTTAAATGGCATCGTTCTAAGATTATTGTGCGAGGACTTTTAAATAAAAAAAAATAAATATTTACACAAATGTTTACAGGAATAATGGACATGAATAAAAGAGCATCTTTTAACTTGACGTGAAAAGATCAGAACATTTCGTTATATATTTAAGTGTTAGGAAATAGGCAATGCTACACAATTGATACAGCAGCAAAAGTGATATACAGACAGAAACCTAGGGGGACAGATGACTCCCCGGGCTGAGATGGATCGATGATGCAGAGGATGATTTACACATGTTTGGTGGGGTGGGGGGTTCGCGCATGGAGGCAGAAAGCCATGGATTGTTCCGAAGGGAAAGATGTGGTGGAGCAGGCCAGGGCCCTACATGGGCAGTAGCGCCACAGATGATGATGTTGATACAATTAATACAAATACTGTCTCACATGTGGCGGTACGTGTGAGCGTTTATCATGAAATAGCGCCAAGAATTGAATGGACTTTGTCTTTTAAGTGATCGTCGGCTACATATATTGATGACCGGGTAATTTAACATTAATTTTTTTATTTTTTTTTTAAAAAGGTACACAATTAAGTCGCAAACACACGAATCACGAATCCATGAGAAGATTTAATATTTCTTGCTCTTTCGCTTGTATTTTATCCTGTAGTTTTTATTATTGCCGCTTGTAAAATAAACAGGATACTAAATGAAAGACTTGCGTTCAAGACTTGTGAAGGAACTAGTGGAACGAAGGTGATGCGGAGGCTTGGAATAACACAGACAGGACACATTTGCGTCTATTGCCTCCAACCCCCTTCCTGATCCCCTTGCTGTGCAGCCCTCGCAGCCAGTGAAATATCCTCTTAAATTCCAGGCACTTAAACATTGCGAATCCCTTCGACATATATAGGAGCCAGAATGATCAACACATTGATCGTGGGCCCTTAATATGTAGAAGAAGAAGAAGAGACGAGAAGAACATTTCGGGTAAGAGCCTTCTTGAGCACACAGGGCAATACAAGAAACAATAAGAAACAGAAAATTGTTGTTATTGTCAAGTCTTTATATTTTCAAGCTTCTACTTCACTTTGTTCCATTATTTCCTCTAAAATTTTAATCACGTGAAAACCTTTCTTTGTGGTGTTAGGAAAGAGAGTTAATCAAACATTATATATATATATATTAAAACGGGGAAAAAGGGGAGAGAATGTATCGTTTGGCTATTAGAGTTACCTGATGAAATTTTCTTTGTATTGAACATTTTTTTTCTTTCAAATTTCGAAGTTAAAAAAAAAAAAAAATTCAATAAATTATCAACGGCCCTCAATACCGGCAGAAGAAAAACGATGGCGCATTGCCTCGGGCCTAACACCACTTTGTGGTGGCCGTCTCCGAACTTCCTGGCAATTAATAATTCAAAACAAGTGGCCAGTCGTGACGCCAACTTGTGAACAGCTCGACGACGACGTGTCCGCATTTAAAAACAGCAAACAACGTTATGTCAATGGTGTTACGACCTTTCAGCACTTGCGGTAGGGGTTATGAGACGCCGGGGTCACACCGAACCAGGCTCCACGTCAGGATTTTGTGGTTAAATTCGATTCTCTGTAAACTTCACAGAGTACGTCTATTCATCACAGCTCATGACACAACGCTTATCATGTGCTGGGTGGCCGAGCGGTCTAAACTGTCTCCATCCAGATAGTTGGTGGTCTGGTGTTCAGTCCCCACCAAAGGCAACATCCCAGCACCCCGGGTGGATGGGACTCGCAAGCCTTGGACGGCAACCCATCTAAGAGAAGGCAAACTCTGAATTTAAACCAGGAGCCAGAATGATCAATAAATTGATCGTGGGCCCCTCAAATATAAGAAGGATAAGAAGGATGTCGTCACGGCTCATGACACACACTTATCATGTCGCCCCGGCTCATGACACAACGCTTATCATGTTAACGCGGCTCATGACAAACGCTTATCCTTTCGTCGTGGGTCATGATACTCACTCACTTATTTAGTAAACTTACAATTTAGCATGTCTTAACATTTAAACAGATCTGTTTCAACATTTGGTAGATGAACAAGCTTGACAAGAACGATTTTGATAAACGCATACAGCTCTCTAAATTTTAGTGCATTTTAGTGCAGTTGTTTGAAATGGCCAAAGAACAGATAACTGAATTACGTTCATGCTGGAAATCTGCTGGTTACAAATTAATTGATACTCTGCAAGATTGCTCAATATATATGACCCAAGTCATAAATTCTGCCCCCCCCCCCTTTTCCAAAACCGGCATTTGCTTAATGTATCACGTGACATTGGCTTTCGGGTTTATTGATTCATTTGTGGAAATATCACACCGATGCCCGCCAAATACAAGACTTCCATCCACGATCAACCCAGACAAGACTTTCATCCATGTTCAAACCAGACCATATTTCATCCTTTTCAACACAGACAAGACTTCAATCCTTTCTCAACACAGACAAATCTTCCACCCTAGCTCAACACAGACAAGACTTCAATCCTTGCTCAACACAGACAAATCTTCCACCCTTGCCCACCAGAGACACATCTATTGATGGCTGATTTTAAATGTTGATAAATCAGTCTACTCCCCTGGGGAAACACCCCCTCCGTATCTGCCACGCCTGACAGTTGACACCAGCTCACCAACAAGGCGTGTATTTCGCAATTCCCACTGTCTAAAAAAAAACAAACAAAAAAACAACAACAAAACATTTAGTGTCAAAACGCCCCTGGGATATGGTATTGTAAATATTTCCGTTGTTGCTAAATTGAAATGAGACAGCCGTAATGCGACCCATGTATTTTAAATCCTAATCTGACTTAAACCCTATCAACACGACTGTTGCTTATGCTCCAATAACGTGTGTCACTTTGTGTACATCTTTGTGTGTGTGTGTTGCTGCTCTGTAACTTCCGGTTAGGCGTCATTCGCTGCAATGCCAATAGTGTAGCGAGGTTTTGAAACTAGATTTGAATGATGTTGGAAAATATTCGAAATAAAAGGTGTCATTGTTAAAATATACGCACGGAAAAAAAAAAAAAAAAACACTTCGGGACTCAAAAGATAAAGAGGATGCTGCAAGGCAAATAGTGTAGCGAGGTTTTGAAACTAGATTTGAATGATGTTGGAAAATATTCGAAATAAAAGGTGTCATTGTTAAAATATACGCACGGAAAAAAAAAAAAAAAACACTTCGGGACTCAAAAGATAAAGAGGCAGTAACTACCCCTTCCTCCTCCACACACTCACACTAACACAGACATTAGCACACACACTAGTACACATACACACACACACATACACTTCTCTGCGTTCAAAAGTTTTATAAAAAGTCCGGCCCATTTGAAACGAGCCTGGAGATTAAATGTAGAATAATTGTAGATTAACATATAACCTAAAGATGCTGTAGCTCCAAGCTACAATAATTGCTGCAATGTTGAGGGGACTAGTTTTTTTTTAAAATATTTTTTTTGTTTATTTTTTATTTTTTAAATATTCATTGCTGGGATTTTAAGTAAAGTTAATGTTTGCGATACACAAGGAACGACGAATTTATGACATTGATGCTACGACATCCCTGTGATACTAATGAAAGAAGATATGTGTAATGCTGACGATAAAAAAAAAACATCAAAGAGAAAGCCAGAATGACAGGCAGTTTCGACTCATAACGGTAAGATCAGTGTCTGTTCCAAAAAGAACAGTTGAGGCGACAACACTTGACAACACTTGACACATTTATGTGTTTATTGCCTAAGGCCTGCCAACCATCGGTTCCTGATACCCTCGCTGAGTAGCCCTTGCAACCAGTGAAATATCCTCTTCAATACCGGGCACAGCAGCATTGCGAATACCCTCTGCATACATAGGAGCCAGAATGCAAGTGGTAATGAAACACGAGGTGGGGCTGGTGACATCAGCAACCCCTTTTTCATTGGATTTTCAAATAAAAATAGAAATTGTGCTTTCGAGAACGTTACCAAGAAACCGGTAAGGGGAAAAAAATATATTTATAAAATGTCTAGTTAATGAAGTTTTGTTGATTTATCGCATGTAAATAGAAGCTGCGACTTTTTGATTTACAGAGCGTTGGATACACATGAAAAAGTGATACAAATCGACAGTAATGATCGGTGTATGGGTAAGGGAGAGATGGGGATAGTGGAACAGAAACCGGGGGCGCTGAAGGCTCGGGCAGTCGTTTGGGCAGGGTGGGGGAGATCTGTGGTGTTGTTGCCTCCTGGGTTTTTGCAAGGGTTATTTCAATTTATTCTATAATGTCCCTATCGTTGTGTTTTTTTAAAAAAATTATTCTATCCAAGCGTTTATATTGTCCAAATAGTGTACAACACATATCCTACAATTATCCTACATAGCTCTGTAAGTATCCAATCCTTTACATATTGCTCTACCATCGTCCTACCATTTCTTATCATTTTGTATTCCCTTTTTATCTGCCTATTATTGTCATGTCTTTGTCCTAATGATATACTGTTATTTTCCTGACAATGACCTATCAATGCCCTATAAATCCATCAGTAGTTCAGACTTAAGTCCACTCCAAGTCCAGACCCCCCCCCCCCCTTTTTTTTTTTCAGGTATCCCCCGGTATAGAAGAAAATCGATAGGATTTCATTAGGGCCGCGACCTGAAAGTTAAGGTCACGCCACTCAAAAGGACGCCGGTGACGTCAAACCAGTTCGGCCATATTAAGCCAGCCTTCAAGATTTAAACAGCTTTGACCGATCTCATATTGTCTGGGTGCAAGTAGGGAGAGGGAGGGAGGGGGGAGGGGGATAGGGGGAGGAGGAAAGGGAGGTGTAAAAAGGCACATTTATGGATGTGGTGTGCGGATGAAAATGATGGCACACTATTTTTGCGGCGTTCGAAATGAAAACAAAAAAAAGTTTATTACATTGGATTTTTTTTTTTTTTTTTGCGTAGCCCTTATTGTAGAGACTCATGACGTTACCACGAAACAAGCAACTGCGCCCCCCCCCCACCCTTTAACGAAACGTTTAGATAGGTAGACGGAAAACAAAAGCCCAGAAATAATATTAATTTTATAAACACAATCTTTATAAATAGATATTTCTTAAAGTTAATGGAAGATCCTGCGTTACTAACAACTCTCTAGCCGTAACCCCCCTAACCACTACTAAAAATAAGAAAANCCAGCCACGTCACTAAAATTTGAAACAATCAGAATATATATAAACTTTTACCATTCATAAAAATACTTTTGCTTTACAACACTCTCAAAGGTACAGTCAATACAGACACACACGCACAGACGTATATATATATATTTATTTATTTATTTATTAAATTTAAAATCTGAAAATTCAGGAGATATTTGATTGTCGATATGTCTAGGAAAAAAACAGTCTAAGGCCACTTGTATCAGCATTTGGTAAAAATCTGAATCCTATCTATTTTTATATTGATTAAAAAGAAAAAAAAAAGTGAACTGGCCACTGCCACACTCGCATCTTTTGGTAGGAATGGGTACGATTTTTTTTTCTTTTTAAAATCCCATTTGTTTCGTATACTTAAATAAATTAAAACAGTTTCTGAATTTTGGTCATCCTTCCCAAGACGTTTGAGAAGTGAAGATTTGTGTGTGTGTGGCGTTTCGTAAAATTGAATTTCTCGTGTTTCGCATTGAACAGATTTTTTTTCCCCTTGACCTCAATACATTCGATTTAGTGTGCTTCTTGGAGAGTCGCAATAACATGAGCGAGAACGTTTCTGAAGCAGGTTCACTGGAGCTCACGTTCTGAACAGGTTCACTGGAGCTCACGTTCTGAAGCAGGTTCACTGGAGCTCACATTCTGAAGCAGGTTCACTGGAGCTCACATTCTGAAGCGGGTTCACTGGAGCTCACATTCTGAAGCAGGTTCACTGGAGCTCACGTTCTGAAGCAGGTTCACTGGAGCTCACCTTCTGAAGCAGGTTCACTTGAACTCACGTTCTGAAGCAGGTTCACTGGAGCTCACCTTCTGAAGCAGGTTCACTGGAGCTCACGTTCT
>CAXITT010000242.1:933771-950571 GCA_964033795.1 Lymnaea stagnalis
CACATTCGGGTGGCTTCGCTCTGATACAATTGTTTCGTTTACTTAACAATTAGACTGTGTTTCTTGAGTTTATTGTAACATTCAAAACGTGAAACATTTTTATTTTTAAAAAAATTTAACAAAGCCGTTGACTGGCTTGATGTTAAGGGTTATTGAGACCACTAGGAATAACCAAAAGAAAAAAAAAATCGCACAGTCCTACTAAGTAATTGCCCTGGCTGGGCAGATGGTCAGTGTCCATCCTGAGTTCTTAATTTAGGAAAGGTTAACGCAACTACTGGACACACTTTTTTTTCCCCCTTCCGCTAAGTTTGCGTTTTCTCATTGAATTTCTCGAAAGACGTTAAGCACAGCCGTCATATACTCACACGCCTATCTAGAGATTGTTTGTTTTTTCTCATTAAATTTCTCGAAAGACGTTAAGCACAGCCGTCATAGACTCACACGCCTATCTAGAGATTGTATGTTTTTTCTCATTGAATTTCTCGAAAGACGTTAAGCACAGCCGTCATAGACTCACTGCCTATCTAGAGATTGTATGTTTTCTCATTGAATTTCTCGAAAGACGTTAAGCACAGCCGTCATAGACTCACACGCCTATCTAGAGATTGTATGTTTTCTCATTGAATTTCTCGAAAGACGTTAAGCACAGCCGTCATATACTCACACGCCTATCTAGAGATTGTATGATTTCTCATTGAATTTCTCGAAGGACGTTAAGCACAGCCGTCATATACTCACACGCCTATCTAGAGATTATTGTTTTCTCATTGAATTTCTCGAAAGACGTTAAGCACAGCCGTCATATACTGACACGCCTATCTAGAGATTGTATGTTTTCTCATTGAATTTCTCGAAGGACGTGGGGTAATATTTCATCAGAGCTAATAATTTATGTCTTTTATTTTTATTCTGAGAACAAATAGGAACGACACTTGGTTATTTTGAAGTCAAATTGGTAATAAAGTAAAGCTGCAACAAGAACTGGAATACGCTTCACAGCGATGTCAGAAAATGTGATGCGCAGCATTATTTAGCGCGCACACGGTGTGCAACACTCTTGATTAAAAAAAATAAATATAATTGTTCACTATAATAATCAACAAAGAATTTTATGTTTATATATGTTTGACTAGATATCCGCATTATTTTGCTGCTCAACAGAGACGACTTTTATGATAAATGTACTTATTCACAAGATACACATTTGAGATAATCAAGTTCAAATATTCTTTTCGTCTAAAACTGTGATAATTTTCATATTTTGTCCTGTTTAAGTAAGGTACTTAGGCACATTTTAATGTGTTCAAATTTCTGCAGAACACTTTGGCTTAACGGGATTCGCAAAGTAAAGACTGATTTTCACAAAAATGTAACTACTTTTAGCACTAGGGTCGTCTAATTTTAATTTTTTTAAATTGTGGGCGGGGGGGGGGGCGGGTGGAGTATACTCCTTCAAATACAAAGAGACGTTAATGACATTGGATCAATCAGAGTAGAAAAGGCAAATGATTTGCATGGACAATTACATACAATGCCTAAAGAAGACGAGTCCTTGGTTTGAGAGTTCTGCCAAGGGATATTTGAGGGTAATTTAGAACCATGGATGGGGAATGAAGTCCACGAGATGGTTGATAAAACGAAGTGGATAAGGGTTGTTGTTAAAATACTAAAGAGATCCAGTGATCGGATTTAAAAAAACAACAACAATAAAACAACATGTGGATAAACTGAGATCATTGAAAAAGTTCAGATTTTCTTGTTAAATTTGTCTAATCATAGTTATATACAAATTTGGGGCCTCTTTCTCATTAACGAAAAGAGCTGTTTGAAATTATAGTTTTCGCAATTAAATTAGAAAATTCATTCTTTTTTAAATTTTCATTATGTTTTATAAAAATCGAAATAGTTAAGCGGAACAATAGATTAAGGTATAAATGTTTGTAATATCGTTTCCGATTAACAAGAATGGCTCTATGTGATGTTCGTTGACAAAAGAAACAATTTGGAATCATACATTTTCCATGGCGCATTAAAGTTTAAACGTTTCCTCGTTTCGGAGCTGATATCTACAGACTTGAGCAAATTGTTTTGAAGAAGGAGCCGTCTTACCATGACTTTAAGATGATTTTATTAATTTATAAAAATCAGTTATTTAAGTTCTTGTAAAAAAGAAAAAAAATATGTTCCCTGTCCTTGACTGGTAGATGTTCTTAATTGGTGGGGTTATTGGGTGCACACTACGCCCAAGGTGGTCGGTGACAGAGCGGATCAGGAAGCTCATAAAGATTCCATAGGTGGAGACTGCATTTTTTAATGGGAATCCTATTAGATATAAAGACGGTTCTCAAACTTTTTGTTTTAAAAAAAAAGGTATTGGAGTCATTGAACGAATGATATATCTAACATCTAAAAACTAATAAGCCCAGATTAACATGTTGTTAAATTATACTATAACAGATAATAGAATATTAGTTCTCTTTCACCCAAACGGCATAGACGCCTTGTCTCAGTTGTGTTTAGTTTCCAGGATCTAACGGAAGCTCTACGTCAAAAATTTTTTTAAAAAAAAATCCATATCATTATGACAAGATTGGTTGGTGGATGATGTGGAAACTGAAGACTCGCCGGCGTCTCATTATCATACGTCTTTTTTTTTCGAATCGCATCTCGTGGCGCTGTGTGTGGGCGTTATCTCCTATGCCGTTGTAAGCTTGACCCTTTCATCCACAGCCTTCGGATTGACCCTATGCTCCTGCTTGAGTCGAAATTGATTAGAACTCCTTATTTCTGATTTTTAGTTGATTGGTTTTTCCTTCTATCTCCACCTTAGGTTCATAATTATTTGCTTAATTATGACCCCCCCCCCCCACCCAACCCTAATAAACAACAACAACAAATAAAAAAAAATGAAAAAAAAGACAAACTAATAGCAACATCAAGAACACAAAAAAACCAAACAAAAAAAACAAAAACAACAACAACAAAAACAGCAACCTGGTGCTGCTCTACCTGCTGTTCTCCCGTTCTTGTATCCTAACATATGATACTTTCTCCCCCCTGGGGTTAGGGCTTATCGCCCCCCCCCCTTATCAATCTATCCCGCTAACAATTAAAGGCTTAGTGATCCGGTGACGGTGCTAGACGTGGCGGGTCGATCGTGGGAGAGATACCCTGGTCAGAAGCATCCAAGAAGATTAAAACCAGATTTGGTGATAGAGAGAATAAATGGGGTTCGAATGGATGGCTGAATGAACGGGGATCGAAGGGAAAAAAATATGGGGAAAGAGAGAGAGAGGTGGGGGAAACGAGAAAAAAAGTGTATGGGGGGGGGGAATATATATTGAAAAAAATGGGATTGTTTCTGGGGCAGAGCTGTTCATTACGTTATCGATTAGATGTGGCTCAAAATAGCAAATTGTGGTCGAGAAGCTGCAGCTCGCTGTCGCACCGCGACCTGGGTTTATAGGATTTTCTCCCCTGTTGCTAGGCAGCCGTGACGCCACGCGTGTGACAAGGGGCAATTAACCGCCATCTTCGAGTTGTTAGGTTTTTTTAAACAAAAAATGCAAAGAAGAGTGAGGATGAAGAAGGAGAAGAGGGAAAAAAATGGGATGTTCTTTGGTCATTAGAATATGGCTGTCTTATAATCCAAGGGGGACGTCTCAGGTCGTGTTTGTTGAGGAATTTATTTCCGTTGTCCGATGTTTGAACTGTCAAGGTTTTTGTTGGCAGTGGGAGGGAGATGATGGTGGTGACTGTGGGGTGGGAGGTGGAGTTGGAGTGGTGGGTGGAGGAGAAGGAGGCGATGCTGGGAACACATGAAGGAAAATTTAATGTCTACATGAGGTAATCTTAAAGAAATTTACATTAGATGATTTTGGAAAAAAAAAAAAAGAATAATTGGGGATAGGAGCTTCACTGTAGCCGGGAGGGTGAAGCCGGAAATTGCGGAGCTTAGGGGAAGGGGTAGGGGGTTGTTTAAAAAAAAAACTAGTCGTGTTTGTTGAGGAATTTATTTCCGTTGTCCGATGTTTGAACTGTCAAGGTTTTTGTTGGCAGTGGGAGGGAGATGATGGTGGTGACTGTGGGGTGGGAGGTGGAGTTGGAGGGGTGGGTGGAGGAGAAGGAGGCGATGCTGGGAACACATGAAGGAAAATTTAATGTCTACATGAGGTAATCTTAAAGAAATTTACATTAGATGATTTTGGAAAAAAAAAAAAAAGAATAATTGGGGATAGGAGCTTCACTGTAGCCGGGAGGGTGAAGCCGGAAATTGCGGAGCTTAGGGGAAGGGGTAGGGGGTTGTTTAAAAAAAAAACTGGGTTTAATGCTGGAGAGAAAGGAGTGGGGGAGAAGATTCGGAATTAAGGGATAAGCTCGGGATTTGGGATATTTTTAAAAGACTATTTTAAAATTATTGTATTTCATAATTACCTTTTTTTTTTTTTTTTTTTTTTTTTTTTTTTTTGCTGTTGGATAAAATGAGTTGTGAAGGTTTAGAGGTAAATGAAATAAGGAGAAGCATTAGAGATGTAGAACTGAGAAGACTATTTAAATAAAAAAACAACAAAAAAACGTTTTTGAATGTAGGAACGCATTTTAAATAGAAAACTAGCAAAGAACCCTTCAAAAATAAAAGATGTTCAGAGAGAGAGAGAGATGATCAGATTGACAATTAGCGGTATTGGGGGAAAAAAAAGAATTCGGTTGATGACTTAAGAATTTGGTCCTTTTATATATATATATATATATATATATATATAAAGGCCATTGTTCAGCTACAAAAAAATTTTTTGCTACACTTTTTAATTTTTTTTTTTAAAACAACAAATGTGTTATAATTCACCGGTAATTACATGGTAAAAGTCGACAGCTACTGTTTAAATAAATAACTATTATTTAAATATCTATTGATTTTTTACCTGTTCCATTTACTGGTTACATATCTGTATATTGTTAAACTATTTATTATTTTACCACCCTTTTTATTGTTTAAATATCTATTCATTGTTTTCATTTCTTAATCATTGTTTAACCGTCAATTTATTGTCAGACAGTGTATCTATTGCCCTGCTAGCTGTATGGAAGTATATATTCGTTAAAACGCAAATCCGGAATTGTATGGTAACAAAGGTAACAATTTAAAAAAAATGTTACAAGTAATAGCTATTCATTTCAACTGAGAGGGAATGAAGCTGGGGAATTATTTTATGACATATGGGTTAACTGATTATATGGTTTTACTGCTAATATGAGTTCACTGCTAATATGGGTTCCCTGCTAATACGGGTTCATTGCTAATATGGGTTCACTGCACATACGGATTAACTGCACATAAGGGTTCACTGCTAATATAGGTTCACTACTAATATGGGTTCACTGCTAATAAGGGCTTACTGCACATTCGGGTTTACTGTTAATATGGGTTCACTGTTAATATGGGTTCACTGTTAATATGGGTTCACTGTTAATATGGGTTCACTGCTAATATGGGTTCGCTGCTAATAAGGGTTCACTGCAAATAAGGGTTCACTGCTAATAAGGGTTCAATGCTAATATGGGTTCACTGCTAGTATGTGTTCACTGCTAATATGGGTTTACTACAAATATGAGGTCACTGCTAACATGGATTCACTGCTAATGTGGGATCACTGCTATTGAATTCACTTTTGCTTTGTTTTTTTCAGTAGCCCTACTGCAGTAAAGCCTCAACGTATATTGAACTAGCGGGATGGCTCACCCAAATGACTTCAATATAAAGCACAATGAAGATAAACTTGGCATTAGATTTAAATGAAGTAGCATTTCGTGAACCAGAGAAATAAGTGGTCGCGGGTAAAGTGATAAATTTGCTTTTTCAGTGCAACGAAACAATTTGCCGGTCTTATTTGTTTAGACAGTATGAGATTGGGTTTGTAGTTTTGGGTTGTTGATCGGGGATTGTACCATGGGGTTGACACTCAGGGTTGTCTCTGGGATAATAACCATTTTACCAGAGTTGGAATTTTATTAAATTTTTAAAAATATCAAGTGCCGGAGAAAGTCCGAAACGAATATTCAGTTTTCCATATTTCCACTAAAAAAAAAAAATTGAAAAGGCTTGAGAGCCCCAGCCCCCTCCCACCTTCCTTTCCAAAACATCTTCACAATAGCTGTTTTTGTTGGACAACGTTAGGAAAGAGATGCGTTATAAAAACCTGAGGTAGAGCTACTGGCCAACTCATAAGAAATGCAAATTTTCCATTTGTTCATTCCAGCGAACGAAAAAAAATCAACAACAACGACACACAACTGTTTTGTACGCCAGAGAGAAATATTTAGATGGCCAATGAAATAAACATACGCTCGAACTGTCTGGCGCTGCTGCACTCGAGACATGCGAACAATCCATTTTGTCTGACCATGTCCAAAGCACTCTCACTGACCGAAGGACAAACTTTTATCTTGCCAAAAAGTACTTCTAATGGCCATCGGACAACCCCGTCATCTCTGATCCCGCCCAGGTACTTGCAATGTCTTTGGGACACCCCACCCCTTTGCCTGGCTCTTCTCAAGTCCTTTCGCTGACCGAGAACGCGAAGATTCACCCCCCCCTCCTTTTTCCCACCCACTCCCTCACCCGGAAACTGAACTTCTCTAATCTTCGAGGTCATTTCGGCTCGTGCGTGATCAACACTTTCTTGAGTTGTCCTCTGAAGAAACAATAAAAAAAACCTTGATTATTTTGGGCCGTATCCGATCAACGTTGAATCACATTCGGACTATAAAAATGAAATCCCACTCACAAGATTAAAAGAGAGATACTCCAGCCCAAAGCATCTGCTAAGGGTTACCGCTATTCCTTGAGGTTAGCTTTTGTGCGTGCGCATCATCTGCTTTCCAAAGCTCCAAAGAAACAAAACAAAACCAAAAAGCCCATCTTGTTTGGTAAAAGGCGACAGCTTCTGTACGGGGTAATTGAATAAGCAGCCAAGGGGGAGAAGCATGGATGCTCGAATAAGCTTATAGCATTCATGATTAGACTGGCTTGTGATCAGATCGGTGGAAAGGACGGGTTGGGGGGGGGGCGCACGGACAGGGTGAGGGTGCTGGGATGGTTTGTGGGGTGGGGGTGAGGGTATGGTGACAGGGTCAGGATGCTGGTACTGGGTAAGGGCGCTGGGAGGTGTGAGGGTGCGTGATAGTGTGTGGTTGCTGATACCGGGTGGTGGGGGGTGCTGGGAGGAGGAGGGTGCAGTGAGGGGATGAGGATGCTGGTACGGGTCGAGGGTGCTGGGACAAGGTTAGGGAGCTGGAAGGATGTGGAGTGGGTGGGGGGGGGCTTGGCGTGGTTAGAGTCCCAGGGGTGCGTTTAAATTAGGTTGATTGCAAGGTCAGACAATGGAGCGCAGTTCTGTGAATACAAAGGTGAGCGATGGAGGGTTGAAATTGTGTGTGTGGGTGGAGGGGGGGGGGGGGGGGGGGGGGGGGGGGGGGGGGGGGGGGGGGGGGGGGGGGGGGGGGGGGGGGGGGGGGGGGGGGGGGGGGGGGGGGGGGGGGGGGGGGGAGGGGGGGGGGGGGGGGGGGGGGGGGCTTGGCGTGGTTAGAGTCCCAGGGTTGCGTTTAAATTAGGTTGATTGCAAGGTCAGACAATGGAGCGCAGTTCTGTGAATACAAAGGTGAGCGATGGAGAGTTGAAATTGTGTGTGTGGGTGGTAAGGTGCGATAAAGTGGGCGCACGGGGGATGGGTGGCACGTGATCTCATATGTTGGGGGGTAAGGGTGGAGACCGCGTGGATGTGTAAAAAAAAAAGTGGGGGGGGTATGGGAGTGATGACTGAACACTATGTGATGATGCTAAGTGGGCGGAAGGAAGCGGTAAAAATATTTCGTTACATTAATTTTTAAGATATGAGTCTTGTGTTTATCATCTGGGTGCATTACAAAAAATCATTTTTTTTTCACGTCAGTTGTCCATTTCATAATTATTATTTATTGACAGAACCTCAACTTAGGTAAAAGTCTTAGCAATCCTTGAGTCTATTCGACCAATGAAACTATATTTTATGCGTTCTTTGAGTTTTGTAAGATAGAGATATTCATAGCACCGTCCATGTGTTGCACATCGATTGAATGATTGCGCACCAGTGCGTCTTTGCAGGCTGGTGCCTCTTCATGGTTTTGACGCACGTTCAACGCTTTATATCAAAGATGAATAACCCAAAGTCCAATCGAATTACTTTATATTTCCAGAAACAAGAGTTCTTTGGAAATGTAAAAAACAAACTTAACACATTCCATTAATTATGTTATTTAATATATCAACAAAAAATCATTTTTTTCCCCGTCAGTTGTCCATTTCATAATTATTATTTATTGACAGAACCTCAATTTAGGTAAATGTCTTAGCAATCCTTGAGTCTATTCGACCAATGAAACTATATTTTATGCGTTCATTGAGTTTTGTAAGATAGAGATATTCATAGCACCGTCCATGTGGTGTACATCGGTTGAATGATTGCGCACCAGTGCGTCTTTGCAGGCTGGTGCCTCTTCATGGTTTTGACGCACGTTCAACGCTTTATATCAAAGATGAATAACCCAAAGTCCAACCGAATTACTTTATATTTCCAGAAAAAAGTTTTCTTTGGAAATGTAAAAAAAAAAAAATTAACACATTCAATTATGTTATTTAATATATCAAGGCTATTATATCCTAGATGTCTATTGGCCGGCGTTGTTAATGTTTGTAAGGGATGAAAGAATTAGAATGGGTATTTCCCGTATGTAGTTTTTGTAATGTTGCGTTTTGTATTTCATTGTGGTATAATTTAGATTTTTTTCCAATTCTCTTTTAATGTGGTTAACTTTGTACTGCGCTTCGAGCCTTTGGGGATGAAGCGTGATTTTCAAATAAACTTTATTATTATCATTATTATTATGATTAAATTTCATTTCATTTTAAGCTGTCAACATGTTTCCCTAATACCAAGTCTGCTATCAACAAGTTTCCCTATTACCAAGCCAGCTCTCAACATGTTTCCCTAATACCAAGTCTGGTATCAACATGTTTCCTAGTACCAAGTCATCTATCAACATGTTTCCCTAATACCAAGTCTGTTGTTGACATGTTTCCTAATACCAAGTCAGCTATCAACTTGTTTCCTAATACCAAGTCAGCTATCAATATTTTCCCTAATACCAAGTCAGTGATCAACATGTTTCCTAATACCAATCCAGCTGTTTCGAAATACCAAGATATCTTCAAACTTTGTTGTGGAACGAAGTGGATTCAGTTTTCAACTGATGCACCGTTCACAATGTCTCGAAATGTTAAGGTTAGAGAGCTATTTACAGCAGTCCTTTGTGGTTACTGCGGCTTGCACCAAAGCTGAAATCTGGCGCTTGTCTTCGTGGCTGACCGTTTAGAATTTGATGACGTAAGTGGTTGGATTCGGAGGGGGGGGGTAATCAGAGTGTGGCTCACGTCTGCAAGATGGGGGAGGGGGGGAGGGGGCTGGGGCTGGGGCTGGGCGAGGGGGGTGGAGAGGATTCTGTTACATCCCAGTGCCACCTCATTGCCATGCTTGGCGGTGGTTTCTCGAGATTTCGCAAGTCTTGAAACAGTAGGGGTCATTACTGGTGTATTCCGAGGGTTAATTACGGGACCGAGTGAGTGATCTCGTGTAGACGGAGGGAGATCGGACAAGTCCCAAAAGGCGCGTGTTAGGTGGCAGGGAAATAGATCGTCTAGTCGAGTTGTTTTTGGTTGTTTTTTCTGGTCCGTTTTTTTAAATGTTATTATTTTAAGCATGTATGGTATATACAATAATATGAATATATGTATTTAGACATTTCCGCCCGTTGCAATCACTATACGTAAGGTTTACTCTTGTAGTGAATTCTGTATGTTTTACATAAATAAGGGAGTTGCAAACCTCTCAAGGACTGCCCCCTCTTCCCCCGGGCGTCACAAACTCTAGCGGCTCCCATTCCACTTCCTGTGGTACTAATAAAGAGATCTACGGAAGCACTTGTTACTATACACCATAAAGGATAGCACACGGATGATTCGCAGTTAATTAATAGTTAGAAAGAACGAAATGAGAAATTTTGAATGGAGATTATAATCAAACACAGCATTCCATTATTTATTATCACTGTATAATTATGCCTAGTAATATTTAAAAAAAATTAAAAAAATAAAAACATATTAAAAAACAAAATTTAATCTTGAAAACCATTCAACCATATCTATTGATTGTTGTGACGGTCAAGTAACTTCTTATTCAAATGTAATCATCCTCATAAAAGAATTGCACCCAAAGAAAACAAAATCTTGAGTTAAATGTAATAAATGTTTAAGAAATATATTTTAATATTTAAGCTTGATTTTTTTTTTTTAATGAGCCCTTCCGATGTGCATATTACCTTAGAAAGGACATTATTCTCGGCAGTGCAACGGATCCATAAGGTGGTGAGCTATTGCGTGACAAGGAAAGAGCTCAGAACGCCAGCTGTAATCAGTTGAAATAATGACCCTCGTCTTAGCCTCGGAAAAAAAAAACAACAACATCAACCTGTTGTATGAGCGATGGCTCGTGGGATTTGGCAACCAAGGTCTGGGGTCAAATTCGAACTGGGAATTTCCGTGGACGAGCGTTATATGAGACATTTGGAGGGATGGCACGAGGCGATGACGAAGGGTTCCAGACAGAAGACGAGTTGGTTATGGTCGGCTAGTTTTAGGTGAAAATGTAGACGGTGCAGATGGGGTGGAGAGGAAACGTTGAATTATTACTGGCGACTTACCAGACATTTTTTTTTTTTTGTGGGGGAATACCCGAAATAATTATTTGTATGTTACTATTTTGTTTGTTAATATTTATAAAAATATTTATATATGTATGTATATTGTACGTCACGTTATTTTTGGACAATTAATTGTTACCACGCTCTCTCCCCTGTCAGCATTTGCCCCAAATCCCAGACTCCCACCCCCATTAACCTACGTCACAATGTCGAACAAAAAATCTGTAAAAGTCTAAAAAAAAACTAATTAAGTTTAATTTAAAACAGACTTGACTATTAAACTATTAAATTTATTAAAATGACATCTGCTGTCAGTATATCCATGACAGTGTATAACATAGACGTCAGTTTCAGTTTTTATATTTATGCTTTAAAAATGTGTAACGTCACACAAGATGTTTACACCCCCCCCCACCCCACCAGGTCACAAAGTGGGACATTTTCTTAGCTCCCCCCTCCACCCTTCTAGCGCACAACATGCTTTATGGACTGCCCGAAAGGCCATTAAGTAGATAAAGGTGATAACAGGTCATCATATATATACAATTAAGCAATTAGATTTATAGGGCACACAATCAATTAGCATTAGTCAATATTTCCAATACTATAAAGCAGGCCTGAACAACATACGGCCGGCGGGTCGATGGCGGCCCGCTGGCAACCTCTTTGCGGCCCCCAAAGTTACGAAACATTATTTTTTCTTATTATTTTCTGAACAGCTTTGCCCCCCCCCNAAATATTGCATATTTACAGAGCACACACTGTTTGGTCTAACCCAGTGGTTCTCAAACCTCTTAATGCCGCGACCATTTAATACAGTTCCCCATGTTGTGGTGGCCCCCCCCCCCCCGCAACCATTGAAATTATTTTCATTGCTTCTTTCATAATTATGTGTTTTTTCTAAGTGTATTAGGTGACCCTTGTGTAAGGGTCGTTCGAGAACAACTGCTATAAGAAATATAAATAGAATCCAAGAGAGAAAAGTCTTTACGACAATAGATTTACAATGCCATATTTCTAAAGGAATCATAGTTACACTTATAATAGGCAAATAGGCAAGGTAATAGTTATAATGGGACGACAGTTTTACAGGACAGCAAAAAAATGAAAAATGAATATGTCAACTTTTTGGATTGTCACCTTGTCATCTTCATGATATTATTTTGTAAATACGTTCTGGGTACCATTACTTTATAGAAGATGTTTGTACAGGTTATCATAATCAATTTGAATGATCTCGACGTATTTGTTTTTTTTTTGTTTTTTTTTTGCTGTGGGCGTCGGAGGCCGAAATCCACAAGGCCTGGGATTATTGGTTCCCAACATATCGACAGCAAATCGCTTCTCTCCACGTCGCTGGAAAGCCCAAGGGAACATCATTGGATGATACAGCTTGGCACCACTGACTTCGCAGGAGTTGTACCAATGTTATCCGCATTTCGAGACTCTGTCTTCGGGTTTGATTTTAGAGTTTCCTTCTCTTAGATGAGTTGCCGTCCAAGGTTAACGAGTCCCATCTACCCGGGGTGCTGGTAATGTTTTTGCTTGACTGGGCTTTGGCTGGAATTGAACTCCAGACAACCAACTTGACATTTGCTCAGTTGCCTAGGTTTTTTAAATTTAAATTATTATTTTTTTTACTCGCTTCCACACAATGGGGTGGGAGAAAAAGAAATATGGATGACGGAAAGAAAAAGAACTAACACGATGGATGACAGAAAGAAAAAAAACGAGAACGAACAAAGTGGATAATGGGAAAAAAGAACGAACAAAATGGATAACGGAAAGAAAAAAAACAACGAGATGGATAATAAGAAAAAAAAGAGAACACACAAGATGGATGACGGACAAAAAGAAACAACAAGATGGATAACGGCAAATAGACAGAACGAGAGACGATATGATAATCTTGAGTTAGCCCCAGGGATGTAGACCCTAATAACACGAGGTTTGTGGCTCATTAGACGTCTGCACGCGTGTCAGGGCCCCGAGGGGGTGAACCTGAATTCGGGAGTGGATTCCTTGATCATTTGGCCCTCACTTACTGGAGGAAGGAAATCCACGAGCAGGAGCGAGCTCAATTAAGAAAGATAAAGTGGAGTAAGGGCTTTGTCTAAAAGATGGGGGAAGCTGTAGAACATCATGTCGAGGAAAAGGTCGTGGGTAGCTGAAGTCTTAGGGCGTTGAAGGAATCTTTGTTGGATGGTATGAGATGGTTGTAGCCGAGATCTATGGGGGTGGGGTGGGGAGGGGGTGAACGATGATTACATTGTGGGTTGGGGGGGGGAGCTAGTCAGACAGGTTTGGGTACTTTCAAACTTTGATATTAAACGTGAGTGGCTCAATGAACTAAGTGGCTCATAATGACTGCGTGGCTCACGTGACTGAGTGGCTCATATGGCTGAGTGGCTCATGGTACTGAGTGGCTCACGGGACTGAGTGGCTCAAGGTACTGAGTGGCCCACATTACTGGGTGGCCCACATGACGAAGGGCTTTGAGGTGATGTAACTTTAATATAGTGGACTCAAGGCGACCCCTGTGAAAGGGTCGTCGGACCCGCATGTTGAGAATCGCTTGTTTAGAAACATGCGGTGGTCAAGCTGGTTTTATGGAAAGATGGGCCCTGAAAAAAGTATTCGGTGGCACCCCAAGGGCAGTCATGTTTCAAATTCAAAAGCTGAATTATTTTTTTTTTTATACTTGAAAATATATGAAATGTGTGAGCTACAAGACTTCTTCTCAGGGCTAACTCCCTCACGTGTCACAGCGCGGAATTAGAATTCCTTTGACAATGGAAGCTAAACAGAACAATCGGGCAACAGTGACAACGAGATATTGACAGTGGACACTGGCACGTGACAACTACCGAGCCCGATGTCGCCACATACCGGCTGACTGACGTGGCTGTCTTTCTGTCACCGCTGACGATCGGCAAAAAAAAAACAAAAAACAAAAACAACAAAAAACACAAAAAAAAACAACAACAAAAAAAACAGACCGACACAAATCGTGTACCGTGCTGCCTGTCCATATCGACAGGCCGCGCAGAGTGGCACAGATACGATGACAGCTGACAGAAATCTCATGTTGGGTATACTCACTGACTAGGCTCAGAAGGTCCAGCAGGTCGTCCTCCTGTTCGTGTGCCTGCGGGGGTAGTGAGAATAAAACGAGGAGGTCACGCTCTGGTTGGTACATTCAACACAATGGCTAATCGTAGTATGACCTGAACATGACTACGTCATATGAAATGTTGTTAGCACTATTGTGTCGCTTATTAAAATAGCCCATTCTCTACGTTACAGTTTCACTATACTTCACTAGATGGCGCCACTTTCATTAAAAAAAAATTTCCGATAACTGCGCTAAATCAGATTCTTAAAAATGCTGTAAGTGCGTTCGGTGAGTAATATTTGTTTTTAGGGAATGTCTCAATTTAAATAACGTGTTCTAAATCTGCGGTATAAAAGAGGGTGGAACATACGAATTTTAATATAGTTTAAATATGTGAATGAAAATGTGCGATTGCAAACCTAGAAAAAAAAAGAGGGATTTAGGTGGGGGGGGGGTGTGTGGAGTAGGCACTAATTGGAATTCTTATAAGAGGCGTTAATTGAGTGCATGTTTTGTCAAGTAGCGTCTTAAGTTCCCTCATTGTGGGCGCCCTTGTTTGGCGGGCCATAGCGGGTGATAAGAGAATCATGATTTTTGCTCACCTTGCTTGCTGGCGAATCAGCGCTGCGTTTCCTGACTGAAACAATAGAAAGCGATAGGTTAGGCCTGATGTGGGTCAACAAATTCATGCGAAGATTATACACGTGCATTCAAAAAAGAATGGACACAGACAGGTGAATGAAGACAAGTTGATACTGATAGGTAAATACAGAAAGGTGTATTTAAAAAAAAAAAAAAGGGCAAATAACCCTCCGCCCTTCCCTCCCCACAGAACCATGCGTTTTTATCAAATAAATTAACATAGTCCATGTAAATTGCTATTCTGCAATGGATGATAATTTGTCAATAAAGCTCACCTGTGTCGATACCTTTAAAACACATTTATACACACATTTGTGTGTGTGTGTGGAAAGAATGCAACTGTGAATAAATACAACTATCGCTCAGAGCCCTGGAAAAACGTCCACGGTAACTTAAATAATTCAAACCATCCGGTTGGACATAACTAAATGTAAATTATCTGGGAAGAGACGTCTGATCATAATAATAAAAAAAATGTTATCAATGCACATTCAGATTTCTAACTGTGAATACACTATCAATTTTTTTGAATTGAGAATGTTTAGCAAAACATTTGTGTGGTAACGCAATCACATTTATTGTTAAGAAGCATATACATATATTTATATTTCAGATACATGCAAAATAACTTTCTAAAATTTCTGAAATCTTTCAAAATTTTATTCAACTTGCATCCTTAAAAAAAAAAAAAANAGAATTTTTTATATCAAAGGTGTATATCTCCTTACAGGCAATTATTATAAATTATTAATATATATATATATATATATATATATATATATATATATATATATATATATAGTTGACATTTGTGGACGGGGTCATAAAATTAACCCTTAAAACAGACAACAATACGAGCAGACAGACGGGAGAATTCAAAACTGATTGAAGTTTTCCACGTATTTCGTTCCGAAAGCAGCTGGTTTGACCAGCGGAAAGAACTCGATACTCTACGAAAATAGGACCCGTAATGATCGGACGGCCGTGTGACGTCAATGGTGAGTGGCGGTACTTTTAGCGAGCTGTCTGCCTGATGGCTCAAGTGTCAAACGATAAGCCCGGGATTTGTGTCCCTTTGATCCGGGACAGGTCGCCGGTAAAACAGTCCGCTCAATGCCGAGTTCTCTAAAATAATGCTAGACACCGGGATCGCTTAAAATAGTAAATTCCACAACCTCTGTTCCTCTCCTACAGGAATGCTCCCTCCCTCCCCCCTCCCCCACCCCCCCCCTAAAAAAAATAAATAAATAAAAATAAAAATAATAAATCGGTTTCTGACCGAAAATATGAGAATGAATTTCATGTTTTAAAGATGTTATAAGGTGAAAATAAAATTTACACCAAACTCAGCAAAGAAAAACCAAAAATAAAGAGAAACACAAATATCAAAATAATTTTAACAAACAAACTCATAAGCGATTAATTAAAGTAATAGCCATTTTAAAAGAAAAAAAAAGGCAACCACTGTTTTGTTAAGGGTGTTACGAAACAAATCCTAGCTTGTGTGCTTGGCTTAAAGAGTAGCCAGTAGTAACAAGCTACTGTCCAAACTAACTCCCCTTTTTAAAATTCACTAATAGTGTAACTAAGGCCATTACTTCATCTGGAAGAATTTGTGTGTGTGTGTGTTGGATTCCATTATCTATATATTGTATCCACCATCACTCCTTTGGATCCCATAATCATTCTATTTGATCCCATTATCCCTGAATTGGAACCCAATATCCCGGTGTTTATTCCCACAATACGCATTTGAGATTCTTCTATCCATGCATATATTTCCATTATTTTTTTGGATACATTATCACGTAGTTGGATTCCATTATACATTTTTTAAATCAATTATTCATTTTTATTTTTTCCCATTATTTCTCAATTGGATACCCATTACCCTTGTGGTGTATCCCATTATCAATGTGCTGGATCCCATTATCAATGTGCTGGATCCCATTATCAATGTTCTGGATCCCGCAATCCATGTGCTGTATCCTTTTATCCCCGAGTTGGATCCCTTTATTCAGGTATCCATTTCCACCATTGCGTCTACCTCATCCCCCCCCCAACCCCCTTCCGTTGGACTCCCTTTGACCAGTGGTTGGATTCCTTGACCGAGTGCTTGTAGATCAGGCATCTCAAAATGACACGCTAGCCGTCTCATTACAAATGATTTCAATGCTTTTATCTTTGATGTTTTTCTGTTAAGATGTTCTCTACCCCTCCCCCCCCCTCCCCCCCCCCCCCCCCCCCCC
>CAXITT010000242.1:954570-965139 GCA_964033795.1 Lymnaea stagnalis
GTCTGTTTATGGGTCTGTTTATGGGTCTGTTTATGGGTCTGTTTATGGGTCTGTTTATGGGTCTGTTTATGGGTCTGTTTATGGGTCTGTTTATGGGTCTGTTTATGGGTCTGTTTATGGGTCTGTTTATGGGTCTGTTTCAGCAGATAGGAATCTGGCGCCCGGGGACATCTGCCCCCCCTGCCCCCACCACGCTACGCCTCTGTACCCCAGCCTAGGGCTGGGCTCACCACGCTGTACATATAATTTTACAAACATAATCATGAACTTAAAAAATATCATATAACGATGGCTGGATATGTGTATTATGTATGTTTACATTAAAATTACCTTTGCTCTTTTTAGTATATCTTAAATTAAAAGATTTTTTTTTTAAAAATCGAGGAACATTAACATTGAGACTTGTTCGTGTCTTGTGCACAGAGAATAAAGTTAGAAATGATGGAGCGGGGATATGATTGTTTGAAATTTTTTTGGAATACATTTCGAGACTTCACTTCCCGCTGATCTCACAGCACGTCCCCTTTTCACCCCATCACTATTATCTTTCTTGGTTGCCGGGCAACATGAAACTTTTGAAAGTCTAATTTAGTTTTTACATAGTGCGTCGCTGCTATTTCACATAGATATACATGAATCAACAATAATGAAATTAAAGGATGGAGTAATGATGAGTTTCAATAGATAACTGCGATGAGGGAGATTCTTAAAAATAACGATGGTGCGTTTGGTGCATTATATTTTCTTTTGTTTTAGAATGGTATCAATTTGAAAATGGTGTTAAAATCTTTGTTGCAAAAGTAGGGGGCAATGAGATTAGAATATTTATATAGTTCAGGGGCGTTGAAACCAGTGTGCTGTAGCGTAACTCGGGTCGAGGAGGGGTTAGCACTGATTGAGATTCTTATAAAGTGCTTTACTTGAATGCATGTTTCGTAAAGTATTTTATTTTTTTTGTTAGTAGATTCACACATTGCCTTCACCATCGTTTGTCGGGCCATAACTAGTTTCGAATATTTATTTTTAAAGCATTTGATTTACCTGTATAAGTTATTGTTCCTCAACATGTGGATCTCGACACATTTGGGCTTCGAGAGACCCTTACTCAGGGGTCGCCTAAGACCATCGGAAAAAACACATATTTATGAAGTAGCAACGAAAATAATTGAATGGTTGGGGGTCACCACAACACGAGGAAGCGTATTAAGGGGTCGCATCATTAGGACGTTTGAGAACCACTGATATAAGTGCATATGCACTTATTTGTTATCTAGGGCGTTCAAATTATTAGTTTTTTAATGTTTATTTCAAATCTTATTGAACCGGAAGTGTTACCTCATATGAACATAAATATTGCTATAGGAGAACCTCATGTACACATAAACATGGTTTAAAGGGAGAGCGTGTGACATTAAATGCTTAAAGATCAGTCATCTCCCTGCACGGATCCATTTTAAAAAAAAAATATATATTAACTTCAGAAGCCTGGTTACGAATACCGCAAACAAATATATGAGAACTTTTATGATAATTGCAAGATAAGAGGAAAAAAAGACACGCCACACAGGAGAATGACAGTTAATAACGGGACAGACAGTTAATTGTGGATCAGACATGGGGATCAGACATTTCATTACGTCACATACACACACAAACAAAAAAAAAACCCGTATGCTGTCCGAGAGCTACGGACTTAGATTACAGAATGAGCTGTAATGATTCAGGAGGATTGCTGGGTTAAAAAAAATAATTATGGATTGATTTGGGTTTTGACTTTATCATTTAAAATGGAATGTAAAAAGAATGGGACAGAAAAACAACAGTTTTCCTTAACTTAATTATGACTTCAGCTGAATTTCATTTTTCAAAGTTACTTTTGCAAAATCAACTAGGTCCGTATTTAACGAATAAAAAAAAAATATAACTGAATTCAATTTAATAATACAGCCTTGAAAATAGATGTACGTCATACTCCACATTTAACGTCCTAGGATGTTTTATTTCAACTAAAACTCTCGAACCGGTTGGCTCTCTTCATCTCTTTCACAACCTATCTATCGAAGGTATTTTAAGATACTTTATATTAACTTCACTTTTTTTTTCGTGGCTTGCTGGGGGACTGGCAAAATATCCGGACGGCTAACTGACCCACTTCCCGTCAACGTATCGAGCTGAAACTTGGCATATATACTCATTGCCGGTGCCAACAAATTCTTTCGAATTTTTATCCGCACCCTACGACCCCCAAAACCCCCAGCGTCACTCTTTTTTCAACGGAAAATGAAAGAAATCTGATGACGCTGATTTCACGAGAAAAAAAATCACAACAACTGTGCTAAATACAAATTAAAAAAAAAATTCAAGTGCGTTTTGGTCCGTAATATTTTCTTTTTTTTCTGAAATAATTGTTGATAAAAATCTGTGATGTAAAAGTGCATGGGTCATTTGAATATTCATATAGTTCAGGTGCGCGAAAGAAATGTGTGGTTGTGAGCCTTTGGGAAGAGAACACTAATTTGATTTCTTATAATGTGCGCTACTTTTATGATTGTTTGGTCAAATTTGCAGTCCACATTTTCCACACCATTGATCGATGTTAAATTTTAAAAAGGACTTATATCAAAAACTTTTTTTTAAGGGTTGTTTCATTCGATTTCAGATTGAACGCATCCATATTAGTTGCCCAGTTTGATTTTTTAAAAAATAAATAAATTAAAATTAATGTTGAATACAGAAACTTTAATCGTCTTTCGAAATTCGCCTACATTTCCTTAATATGATTCTTTAATGAAAATTCAGGTTAATTACATCTGCTGACGTACACTTAAAAAGAAAATTTAAAAAAAAATGTTACCTTTTACATTGTTATGTGTAGAAAAAGATAAGAATGTGATGCTGTCATTTAAGGCTGTCATCTTAGTGACAGTCTCAAAGAGAGTTCGAACAATGTTGTTACATTTTTAACATGGTAATTTTTTTAATGACCTTGACACATATTGTGACCATACATGTATTTGGCGTACCCAGAATACAACTCAACAAAATTATGTTGGAAAAAAGAAAAGAGAAACCGGAATTCGAGACGCTGGCGCCCCAAGCCATCCATAATTTTACATTACTGAATTAACATTTCCGGTTGTTCTCTACGATACTTCCTTTTTCGTGAACCAGTATTATCTTGAATGAGTGCCAGGCAACATACAACTTTCTTCTTCTTATAAAAAAAAAAATCAATTTGTGCCACTACTATTTTGCCTACACAATAAATTTCAAACGCTTTTTATAGTATTTATCTTACTGTATAATTGCTTAATTATATATTTCTGTTTCTATGGTCTATTATTATTATTATTATTATTAGTATTAGTATTATTGTAAACTTGTAAAGTATCAAACATGAAATTATTTCACATGGGTATAAAGCTCGCAGTAATAATAAAAAAAAAGGGGGGGGGGGGGGATATGCTAATTTGGGTGTGACAGAAATAATTACAAATAACAAAGGAGTAAACTTGTAAAGTATCAAACATGAAATTATTTCACATGGGTATAAAGCTCGCAGTAATAATAAAAAAAAAGGGGGGGGGGTGGATATGCTACTTTGGGTGTGACAGAAATAATTCCAAATAACAAAGGAGTAACGAGGACGCACCACCAAAACCCCAGAGGAAAACGGATCAAAGGCAGACCTAGGCTTAGATGGATGGATGATGTGACGGATCAAAGGCAGACCTAGGCTTAGATGGATGGATGATGTGGAAAAAAAAAGATCTACAGAAGCTGGGAACCCAAGCATGTAAAAGAAAAGCGTCAGTAAGGTCTGACTGGAAAGGAGTGGTGAGGCAGGCCAAATCCCTACACGGCCTGTAGAGCCGCAGGGATGGATGAATAAAAGTTCCTATTGTAAAACGGGTAAAATGGTGACTTAAGGTACTGTATGCTGCTAATAGAGCCATTTTTAG
This sequence comes from Lymnaea stagnalis, assembly GCA_964033795.1. Taxonomy (NCBI): domain Eukaryota; kingdom Metazoa; phylum Mollusca; class Gastropoda; family Lymnaeidae; genus Lymnaea; species Lymnaea stagnalis. The sequence goes on from CAXITT010000242.1 coordinate 958,533, forward strand.
ACTTTTACAATAATAAAAGTAGATAAATGTCAGTCACGGGACAGACCTCCAATAATGGGGCAGACAGTCAATAATTTATCTTGCACGGGACAGACATTTAATGTCATCAAATAAAAAAACCCACAGTACACTATGATGTCGTGCTCAATGGTTCTAGACTCGCACACAGCTGTAGCGATGCAGAGTAACACAAGGGTAACGCAATGTAACGTATTTCACCATTTTACCCGTGACCTAATGGGGTACGACCATGAAGGAAATAAATATATATTTATTTTCGGACAGAAAAGAGCCAAATGGATTGGGTAATATCATATCCACTTTCATATTATCAATTGTGATTGCCATGGTTTGGCTAAGTAAAAATGGATTGGATGACTATACCGTGATTTCACGGGAAAGAAATTTTTCAGATTAAAACTATAAAATTTTATTAAAAAAATTCTATTATATCGTCTGTTTTAATAATTAGTCCTACTCAGCTTACTGGAGTCGAGCTAAGAAACAACAAACATGATTTTAAAAAAAAAAACTAACTCAACTTGAAAAAACTCGGTGACAACCACGGGCAAGCTATTCTGTTTTACAAAATTTTTGGACGTACCCCATAATTAAACGTTCTTACGCATTGGCTTCTCTTGGGAGAAATTAATCCCCTTTTTAATTTTATGGCTCGTTTAAACAGTGCCTAACAAAGGACGATACAATAGATAATTACAATAACAAAAATACGACACCCAAAACAGAACCAATAACAATTAATACTATTTAATTTAGTAACAATACAATTACAAAACAAAAGAAATATAATTAAAAATCATCAACTTACAGAGTAATGGGAAAATCTTGTACCGGTACACAATTAGTAAAATGTGCCAATTAATAATGATGAATTCGAAAAAACACAAATGAGTACACAAAGAATAATACACGTCTCGTAAATTTAAGAATATCTCTCTAATATCTCTCTCTCTCTCTCTCTCTCTCTCTCTCTCTCTCTTTCTCTCCGTCTCTGTCAAACCCTTTATATATGCAACGTAAGCACTGCCTGCCAGAAACTACTCAGCATTTGTTTACGTTTCTAGAACAAATCGCGATCATTCCACAACATACTTGGAGACAAACTAACCATGTTTTATTGGTAGTCGGTGGTAAACACGACACATCAAAAGACTAAGCCACGCCCATGTATGAACGTAGCGTGTGCTAGGAATCTAATTTGGGGTCAAGCAAGGTTCACGCACAGGGAAAGTGTCTTGCATAACAACGTAGACTCGAACATTTTAAAGCATGAAAAAAGAAAATAACCTTTTTTCATCTTCTTGTCCATATATATGACGTCAGCTTTATATATATATATATATATATATATATATATATATATATATATATATATAGAGAGAGAGAGAGAGTATATATATATATATATATATATATAAATATATATATATATATATATAAAGAGAGAGAGAGAGAGAGAGAGAGAGATATTTGCTTTTTAACAATCATATAATTCTCTAATTATAAACAAGTATAAGGATTAAGCTTGATTATAATGATGTGAAAATTAGCTTAAAAACCTTAAAGATTTACGTTTGTTATGGAAATTAAAGTCTAGAATCGGGTAGCTCTAGATAATTTCTTCCTTTTTTTCCAATGCCATTCTATGGACCTGCCATTTTCTATTTCTGATAAAATGCATTCAATTTTATTTTTAAATTGGGTTTTTGGTTGTATTCCTCTGACAATTATATTTACAGAAGGAAAAAGATATCGGATACCAAACGAAAATACACAGACAGACATCGAACGTGAGTGTAGGCTTAGGAGGCTGAAATTAGCTGAAACGTTTCTAAGCGATTAGCTCTTGAACAGCCACTCACGAAGAATCGCGTTCCCGGGTCCGGCCCATACCTTCGCACTCCTTAAGTGTGGAGCCCTGCCCGGCGACCAACCCACAAAATGTTTTATTGCTATATCACAGCCTTGACCAATGCGCACTCTTCCCCCATTTTTCCCTCTTCAATCCTACTTTATGGCGACTCTTTGCACAAATTGGCCGGGAAACCCCCACCAGGAAGGGAAGGGACGGTACGAATAAGACACGCACGACATTTCTGTCCTTTAGAAGATCAGAAATTAGGTATCCAAGAAGATCAATCACGACAAACAAACAAACACAGTGAACTTAAGTGAAACTTCAAAAAAAAAAAGAAACCTCGAAACCAAAGCGCCATTTTGACGAGGCTCGATTGTAATAGTTTTCTAATTAAACTTCGTGAATACTAAATGAAGAGATCACTGACCACGCAGCTAGATCGGGGTTATCTAACCTATTTCACAGATGGCGTCCTTCAGAACCGGAAGTCATGACTTCCGTTTTCGCGTGCCCCGCCTTGCTTTGGTATTTATGAAAACTGGTGGATGAGAGTCCTGAAACAGACCGACAAGTTTACAAGGGTCCAATGGACAAGGTCATTTATTGTTTTTAACCTTTTCATACCTGAGAGTTATACCCCCTTCCCCCCCCCCTTCCTCCCTCCCCCCAACCATATTTTCCAGACTTACAGGTAAATATAATCCTAAAATCTAATATATACTCTGGTGGGTGGCAAGCTCTCGATCTGTATAGTTGATAATACAGTAGTAACAAGCGCCAACTGATGGAATGTTCTATACAGCATATTATAAATAAAATACCCCCATTAACCATGCTGTAAATTTGTGTATTGCTTTTATTGGTAACATTACAAAAACATCCTTCATGAACAAAACATCCTTCATTTACTTTAATTTACCGTAAACAATTAAGCATTGAACACGTGCTTATACATCCCGGTAGAAACGCACGAGACAAAAGCAATAGCGCACATTCAAAGGCTTAGAGAAGACTATGACACGTGACCAAGTCCTACCATAATGTTGAGAGGTGATAGCTACTGGGCGGACCGGCAGGAAATATAAATGAAGCTGCACCCCCCAACAAGACACGTTATTAACAACGGCCGGCCTACAAAAATAAAAACTTTGAATATAAAATATATATATATTTATATATTTATAAACGGCCGGCCTAAAAAAATAAAAACTTTGAATATAAAATATATATATATAAATATATATATATATATATATATATATATATATATATATATATATATATATATATATTCTGCGTGCAACAAGTTCATCTCCTGGCCAACAGAGTCATTCAGAATTGAAAAGGGTGTACACACACATAAAAATGTTGAGTCATTAAGTTCAACGATATTTATTTGCCCTGTGCCACCCGTTAGAGGACATATTTTTGCTTTTTACAATCAGTTCGCGTGGTGTCTTGATGTATTGATCGGTTCCTCTGGACTGTGTCAACGACTTGTGCTGTGATGTAAGATATGTCAGGTCAAGGAGGGCAAATGATTGTTATGTGGAGCTTGTTTACCTAATTTTTCTCGTGCGTGCACTCTGATTGACCCCGCATGAGACGCTGTGTTCACAGATGGGTGTGGCTTAGTCTTTTGATCTGTCGTGTTGATGCCGACAGCCACTAAAAATAATTAATCTGTTCCAAATAGTATTTTGTAGAATGATTGTGATTGTTCTAGAAACGTCATAAGTCTTTCTGAAAGGCAGGGCTTACGTTTGACAGGGATTGACAGGCACGGACGGAGAGACGGAGATTCAGATAGAAATTATTAACTTTACGAGACGTGTATTATTCTTTGTGTATTTGTGTGCTCATACTCATATGTGTTTATTTCGCGTTCATCATTATTCATTGGCACATTATTCTAACTGTACTAACTGTACCGGTACAAGATCTAGCATACTATAAGTTGATGATTTGTAATGATATTTCTTTTCTTTTGTAATTACATTAATACTTATTAAATCTTATTAATTGTAACTAGAAACTGTTTTGGGTGTAGTATCTTTAATATTGTTGACTCTATGGTATCGTCCTTTGTCAGGCACTGCTTACAGCGAGCCAATTAAAATTAAAATAGGAGATTAATTTCTCATATTAGAAGCCAGTGTGTAACAAGATAGTTGAGAGAGATGGGTCACGAGATAAATTTTAGAGATTCGTATTTCTAAGAAATGTTAGAGATTCATAGTTCTAAGAAATGTTGGAGATTCATAGTTTTAAGAAATGTTGGATATCATAGTGCTAAGATATGTTGGAGATTCATAGTTCTAAGAAATGTTGGAGATGCATAGTTCTAAGAAATGTTGGAGATTCGTAGTTCTAAGAAATTTTTGAGATTCATAGTTCTAAGAAATGTTGGAGATTCATAGCTCTAAGAAATGTTGGAGATTCATAGTTCTAAGAAATGTTGGAGATTTATAGCTCTCAGAAATGTTGGAGATTCACAGTTCTAAGAAATTTTGGGAATTCATAATTGTGAGACATTTTGGAAGCTGTTTGATTTTTGCAGTTTTATTTTGTACCTAGGCTAGGTTAAAAATCTTTTGAAGGTGATCGATTTTCTGATTGGATTTTTAAAAAAAAATTTTTTATAGGTTAATGGAATACATTTTTTTAGCAATCTCATTTATGTTGGAGGTTTTTTTTTAATTAAGGAAAAAAATGTTATAGATAGTTTTGATAAAATGGATGATTTGCTGAAGTGAAAAAAAAAATTGAGTTTGGTTGATATAATATTTATTTGTTGGAGTTTGTTTGGTGTAAATTTACATTAAACTAGAAATGATCTGACAAAACAGTGGCGGTGGCAATGTATGAACTTCCCATCTGCTTCAATTTACTTTTACAAAACATGCATTCAATTAAAGCGCTTTATGGAGAAAAAAAACACCAAGCAATGAGAGCTGATTGTGAAAATTTTGTGTTCTGTTTTGTGCGCCTTTTTTGAACACAGCCCCACAACATACATACATAAAAACATTTTGGGAATTATTATAAATGTTTCTGTTTTAAAATAGCATGCATTTTATACTCAGGACATTATAAGTAAGACGTTGTACAAATTAATGCTTAAACAGCAAAAAAAGAAGAAAAAAAACAAGAAAAGAAATAAGTAAAAAAAAAAAAAAATATATAAAAAAAATACCCAACAAACACTAGCCGTTCAAAAAATAGTAAAAAAATAAGGAGGCTTGTCATGAAATGTCTTATAGTTAAGTTTGACGTGTCAGACAATGGCATCCAATCATTTATGCACACACACGCAGAAAAAAAACAAAAAACCAGGACATTGGGCCAAAAAATAAAAAATAAAAAAAAAAAAAAAAAAAAAAAAAAAAAAAAAAAAAAAAAAGAAAAAAAAAAAAAAAATATATAAAAAAAATACCCAACAAACACTAGCCGTTCAAAAAATAGTAAAAAGATAAGGAGGCTTGTCATGAAATGTCTTTTAGTTTAGTTTGACGTGTCAGACAATGGCATCCAATCATTTATGCACACACACGCAGAAAAAAAACAAAAAACCCGGACATTGGGCCTGTTTGTGGTGGGTAGATTTGATAACCCTTGTCGTAGTGTGTTAAGTTCCAATCTATCAGACATTTAGGTCGTCTATCGAACGATAATATACCAGAACAAAAGATTATAAATCAATCGGCTTGTCATTTCATTATTGATCTCGCCCAGTAAATGGACGTAAATGGCTGTGTGTGGGTAATTTTTATTTAGCATTGTCGTAAACAAAATGCTGTCGGGTTGACGGCTAGGGTTGAGAGCAGGTTTGACGTAGGTTTTACGGCAGACGGGGCACGCATAAATGGGGAAATGCGTCAAATGTGTTACTGCACGCTTTGTTTGCCCTGGGGTGCCAGTATATTAATTTTTTGAGAACCCTTTCATCAGCAGAGGTCTGTACTGCCTTATTCGTGATCTCTCACGAATCCTTCAAATGGCCAGATCCTGCAACTCATTCTCATTCGCGAGAAAAGGAAAACTAAATTATTTTTAAAAATTATAAACTGATGATAGTTTAACTAGTTTAACAGTACAAAAAATCTCTGGTAGTATCTCTCTCTCTCTCTCTCTCTCTCTCTCTCTCTCTCTCTCTCTCTCTCTCTCTCTCTCTCTCTCTCTTTTTCTCTCTCTCTCTCTCTCTCTCTCTCTCTCTCTCTCTCTCTCTCTCTCTCTCTCTCTCTCTCTCTCTCTCTCTCGCTCGCTCTCTCTCTCTCTCTCTCTCTCTCTCTCTCTCTCTCTCTGTAACTTTTATTTTGCATGAGTTTAAATTCACAAATCTGTCGTTTTGTTAAAGGAACTAAAGCTTGTAATTTTCATGGACTAAAAAACCAGCAACTACACGATAGCATTGACAAGCAGTAAACAACTCAATAAATAAATAAGAATTATAATCTAAAATAAAAAAAATTCCTCTCATTCTTTTGTAAACGGCCATAACGTTGTTTTTTTTTTTCTTCTGCTCTGGTTTTCTTTGGCGGGTCCTACAACGCACTGCTGTTGTGAAATGCCCGTCTCTCGTACAATGGATGCAGTTTTCTACAGCAAACAACTCAGAAGAAGATCGATGGTCAACGACACAAAAAAAAAAACAAAAACACCTGGGGACTCTTTCTTTTACCACTGGCTGCCTGCCGCGCGCTGCAGAGTAGCGTGATAAACTCCCCC